>CM053785.1:199438873-200038873 GCA_028749045.1 Cupressus sempervirens
GATATATTTATAGCACTTGTATTATCACAATAAAGTACCATAGGTTTAGTGATTTCCTCCTTCATGCCTTTGAGTAGTTGTTTGATCCATACCACCTTTGTACAATTTATTTCAATAGCCACATATTCAGTTTCAGCAGTAGATTGAGATATACAATTTTGTTTCTTGTTGGTCTAGGTGATCAACCTCTTTCCTAAGAAAAATACTCTATTCTTTTTGTCATCAATGTTTCCAACCCAATCAACATCAGTGTAGGCTCTCAACTCAAATTTTTTATTTTTCTTGTAGTATAGACCATAGTCTTCTATTCATTTCAGATATCTCATAATTCTCTTAACATCCATCAAATGATTATCCTTAGGATTTGCAGAAAATCTTACAACAATCCCAAAAGATAATGCAATGTCAAGTCTGCTATGCACTACATGTTGCAATTTTCCAATCATAGACATGTACAGTGTTTAATGTACATCAGTAGAATCATCATTCTTTGACAACTTGTGTCATGTCACCATAGGTGTGCTAACTGGTTTTGAATCTTCCAATCCAAAAGGTTTCAATATTTCCTTCACATACTTAGAATGAGTGATTTATATATCATATTTCATCTAATATATTCACAAACCAACAAAGAACTTGATCTCTTCAAATATAGACATCTCAAATTAGTTCATCATTTCATTTGCAAATGCTTTAAATAATCCATCTTGACCTCCAAATATGATATCATCAACAAAAATTTCAGCTAGTAAAATACCTTTACCTCCTTCTGTCTTCAAGTATAGATTGTTGTTATCATCATTCCTCTCAAAACCAATCTTCACAAGATAATTGCGAAGGCTTTCATACCATGCTCTTGGGGCTTGCTTTAAACCATACAAAGCTTTGTGTAGTCTACATACCATGTTCTTTTTGTTAACGTCAACAAATCCTTCTAGTTGTTCTATATAACCTCTTCTACTAATATACCACTCAGAAATGCTAACTTCACTTCCATTTGATAAACTTTGAAACCTTTATATGTAGAGTAAGCAAGCAAAGTTCTTACTCCTTCCAATCTTGCAACAAGGAAAAATATTTTTCCATAGAAAATTGCTTCTTCTTGTGCATACCCCTTGCAAACTAATCTTGCCTTATTCCTTGTGACTTCACCATTTTTATCTAACTTTTTTTTGTACACCCACTTGATTCCAATCACATTCTTGTCCTCTAGTATGGAACTAGAGTCCATGTCTTGTTCTTCTCAATCTTCTCAATCTCTTCTTTCATGGCTTTACTCTAGTCCTTATTCTCTAACACATCTTTCACTTTCTTAGGCTCATGCATGCTCAACAAACATGTATCACTTGTTACCTTGTTCCTTGTCATTGGTATAGCATCTTTATCTCCAATAATTTGTTCAACAGGGTAATGTCTCTTGACATACTTTGACAATCTTGGTTTTGTTCTTCTTTCTTCAATAGGTCTGTCAACTTCTGAATCGCTATGTACTTCTCTATTAGGTAATTCAACATCTCTTTCGTGTACACTTATCTCAGAATCAGAATGTGCCTTAGCTTCTATCTGCAACTCAGCTCTTGACTGTAGCTCAGTTCCTAAATGCAACTCAACATTCATTATATGTGACTTGACAGACACTGAAACTTGTTGTTGATTAACAACTTGGTCTAAATCGTCTTCATCAGCAAGCATACCTTCATAAAAGTATACAAATGATTTGTACTCTTTAGGTTCCTTCATAGGTTCAGCTTCATGTACCTCTATATATTCATCAAACTTCACATTTGCACTTCCCACAACTTTGTTAGTGTTAGTATTTAAAAACTTATAAGCTTTACTTCTTGTGGAATAACCAAGGAATATATCTTCTTCTCTTTTAGCATCTAATTTTCCATTCCTAAAATGCTTAAGAATGTAGCACTTGCTTCTAAATACCTTAAAATATTTTACACTGGGTGAGTATCCATACCATAATTCAAAAGGTATTGAATGAGTACCTTTCTTGACTTGTGCATAGCTCAAGGTATAGACAATTGTACTTATTGCCTCTATCTAGTATTTCAAAGCAACATTCTTATCCATCATGAGTGTCCTAGCACAATCTATTATAGATATATCCCTCCTTTTTGCAATTCTATTTTGTGGAGGGGTCCTAACTGCAAAAGTCTGTCTTTTAATTCCTCTATCATTATAGAACATCTCAAACTCATTTTATGTAAACTATCAACCTTTATTAGATCTCAAACATTTCAATCTTTTGCATGTCTCCTTCTCAACTCTAGTTAAGTACCACTTAAACATTTGGAAAACATTAGATTTATGTTTCAAAAACATAACTATCATCATCGTAAAATAATCATCAACAAATAGGATAATGTACTTGTCACCTGTGTAGCTTTGCACATCAATTGGTTCACACAAATCAATATGAACAATCTCTAAAATTTCTTTAAAGGTGTAAGGCTTACTTTTAAAACTAGATTTTGTCATTTTTCCTAACTGACATTGTTTGCATATCATATTGTCAAATTTCTTCAATTTAGGCAAACCTCTAACTCTTTTCATGTTACAGATATTGACTAAGTTATCAAAGTTGACATGACATAACCTCTTGTGCTATAACCAAACATCATCAAATTCTACAACAAGACAAGTAGCATCATGCATATCAAGATAAAATAGATTAACTCTAGTCTGATCACCTTTCCTTATTAGTTTCCCATCAGTGTCATAGATCTTTTCTATCTTGTTCTCAAACTCAACTTTGCAACCTAAACTATTTAGTTGTGACACATTCAACAAATTATAGTTAAGTCCTTCTACATAATAAGCATTATCACACATGATCTTTTCTGTGAGTTTGATAGATCATTTTCTTTTTATTAGAAAAGGTTCATCATTACCAAACCTTTCACTATTTCAATCATAATAATCAAGGGTAATGAAATTACTTTTATCTCCAGTCATGTGATGTGAACACCCACTATCAATGATCCATCTGTCACTCTTGTTCACATAAGATACTAGTGTAGTTGCCTCATCCTCATCAAAATCATCCTTTATTGCAACATACACCACTTCATCATCATGGTCATCATATCCATCTTTGATTTCCTCTTCAGTAATGTAGCAAGACTTCTTGCCTTTATCTTTGTAATTTTTTTTGTCCTCATCTCTTTTACTTTTGTATTTGTCTCCACTTTTATTGTTCTTCTTCTTTGGACATCTAGCAGTAATATGACCAACCTCACCACAATTAAAACACATGATAGGTAACTTACCTTTGAATTGTCCTTTACCTCTATGAAATCTCCTTGCTAGCAGTGCTTCAAGTTGTTCTACATCTTCTTGATCTATATCACTGTCACTAGAAACATATTTGACCTTTTTTTTGTTCTCTTTAGGATCTGTTAATGATAGTTTAGCTTTGAAAGCATATTCAATATTCTCATATTTGAAATTATCAAAATTAGAGAGTTCAAAAGCAGTGAGTCTTCTTATCAATCCTTCAAGGGTCAAATCATTACCAAGTGTACACCTTAATTCTTGTATGGTAGAGACTCTAATAGCATAGATGGGCAGTAGGGTTCACAGTACTTTGTTGGTCACAATCTCATCTTCAATCTTACCAATTCCTCCTCTAATAGCATTTACTACTTCTTTTACTTTGGCATAGTATTGAACTATATTCTCACCTTCTTGCATTCTCATATCATCAAACTTACCTCTATGACTTTTAGATTGTCTCTTAGTACATTTGTGTCTCCTCCATAGATCTTTTCTATAACATCCCACATCTTCTTAGTAGTATCACATTCCTTGATGTCATTAAACTTGATGTAGCTTAGGGAAAATGCAATCTCTAACATAGTCTGATTGTGTTCTTTCTTCTTTTTCAGATCCTCAGTAGTTAGGGCTCTAGCAAGGTCAACATGCTCAGTGGTGATGGTATATTGTACATGGTCTCCAAGACCTCCTAGGTGTAGCTTCATCATACCTTTCCATGCAAGGAAGTTCTCCTTTTTGAGCTTGGATACCTCTCTTTTAGACATCTTGATCTTTTGCTTCTAGTACCTTCAAACTAGTCCTCTTAAGCATTATGGCTCTAATACTAATTGTTGGAATTCTTTAGAATAACTAAGGGGGGGTTCAATTAGTTATCTAAGGTCTAGATGTAAAAATAAAACTTTTTAGTGCTTAGTAGACCCATTTCCATAAAACCTTATCATATATGTGTCCATTAGATCATACAATACTTAAATTTTGTATAAATGTCAAATTGTGTAAATGTTCTTATGTAAAATCTTACAACTTTGTATAAATGTAAACATGAAACAACATAAGAACATTTACACAATTTGACACAAGGATTTTTCATGGAAACCCGATTTGGAAAAAACCATCAATATCATGCTACTAATTCTCACTCTTTTGAAGTGATGCCCTGTGAAAGGTCACCCTTGTTAAAGGTTATAATATATAGTATTAAATGTGAACTAGTTAAAGGATTTTAATCACCCTAGTAGGAGTGAACCTTGTTAGAGGACTTTAGACCATTCCTTTAGAATGTCACTTGGTTGAAGGATTTACAAATGACTATTAGGTCAACCTTAATCCAAAGGATTTACCCTAGATTGATACAATGATTAGAAAGTAACATTAAGGCTTGATCTAATAACAAATTACAACTCACTTGTAGATTATAGATCTATGTTTCAGTCCTCCATTCTGCTTGGCTTTCACAAACTTCAACTTTGATAGCTTGTTCACCCTTCAAGCATTCATACTCTTAAGCCTTCTTGCTTTGCATGCCAATTGCAGTCACTCATGTTTGGCCACTAAATGAAGCAATACCCTAGACTCCTTGTCTTCTTTAGGTTCTCACACAATACAACATTTATTTCTGACCAACTATCTCTATAAATAGAGAATTAAGATCTTTTGTTGCTTAACAACAATTGTCCATTTTAGGGTTAGGTAGGATACAATGAATCTACCCACTTTTCCATTTGGTTCCTCTAGAAACTTCTTCTATAATATTCCTTGAATTCACCTCAAAATCATTTACCTTGAATTTTGTGTCAGTAGCTCATCATAGGTATCTTCCACATGCTTCACGCAATTCAAGAAAACAAAATTATCATCTAAGATTCATCAAATCTTTGATTTAACACTATTTATTGACACTTGGCAATTATATTGTTCTGTCACTCAGCCAACACTAGTTCACTCAGCAAACAATAAATTTTACTAATGCTTAGCATCAACTAAACTTTACTTGGCATATACTAACAACCACTTGGCCTGCACTATTTTTCATCTTTTCTCAGCACCTCTTGTTTTTCACTTGGCTTCTACTAATTGTTGCTCAGCTTGCACTGACTTCTTAGCAAGGCTTGGTAGACACTTTTCTTACTTAACCTTCTTCTAGACTTAACTTGAGTACTCTTTCATTTCAGACTTTAAGTAGATAAACAATACACTGTAAACTTTAAGTCCAAACATTAGAAACCACTTATCAGGTACTATGTCTGCTCACTACCCTCTGTAATTCTTTAATAACTTTCATATGTCTTCAACTTCCTATACTCAAACTTGTCTACAGAACTACGACACAATGTAGAATACATCCTCAACTATGCTCAATCTAATCATCAATACATAGTCTGTACAACCTTATTATCTATCTGTTACTCTGCCAGTCTTTACAAAAACAATATTATGTTGTCATCAATGACAAACACGGTCATGAATGTACCATGTCAGTTATGCTAACAACCTCTCCAATGCTTAGGATACTCACCCAAAAGAATACCATCAACATTAATTCTAACAATCTCCCGCTTTGGCATTGATGACAACATAGATGAAAAATATCTAAGTTCCAAGAATACCAAATCAAACTATGTTGTTAATTTTGTTTCTCTCTTCTTTTCAAATGATCTTCATCAAAAGAATCTGAAACTCATGGGAAGACTATTATGTATGTGCTTCCTCACTCTTTCAAGGATGGAAATCAATTATTCACAACTTCTCCCTCATTAATATAAACATCAATGTTTCTGCCCATTGACATCAATCTACTCACAAACAATTATCCCCTATACATACATGTTTCATGTACACAATCTCTCCCCCATTATGTTAGAGAGATTATTCTCTATCTAGAACACTTCTCCACCATACATAGGAGATGTTTTTCATGCAATCTCTCCCCCATTAACATCAATGACAAAGGCTTCATTATGTCAATCATCTGCTCCAAGTCTTCAATCAAATCAAGTGTCCAAAGACACTATTCTATACCAACTACCAAGAGTCCTTGATGACTCTATTCATCAGAGATACTCTCTCATATAGGAATCCTCAACATTTACTCTAGCTAAACAATAGTCCTCTATACCACTAGGTTGATGCACTTTCTACATCATCTACTAAGAAGTAGAAAGGGGCATAACTCCAAGCATACCTCACAAATACTAAAATGTATCTTTAGGCAAAGGCTTTGTAAAGATATCTACAATCTTCTCTTTTGTACTTGCATGCTCCAATTTAATTTCTTTCTCTACAACTTTCTCTCTCAAAACATGATACTTAATAGATATATGCTTCATTTTAGAATTCTTAGACATACTTAATATACTTGTGTTATCATAGTGTATGATAACAGGCTTTGAAAATTATATCCCAAAATCCTTTAGCATTTGCTTCATCCACGCTATCTAATTACAATTGTCTGTTGTTGCTACATACTCTTCTTCTTATGTACTCTATGACATACAGTCTTGTTTCTTACTTAGCCAAGAAACCAATGTTCCTTCAAGAAAAAATGCTCCATCATTGGTGTTCTTTTTGTTATCCATATAGCCTCCCCAATCTGTATTAGTATATGCACATAAAGGAAATTCATTTGATTTTTCATACCATAAACCAAAATTAGGTGTACCCTTCAAATATTTGAATATTCTCTTTACTATTGCATAAAGTGCTTCTCTTGGATCAGCTTGAAATCTTGCTACTATCCCAACTATATTTGGTATATCTGATCTGGTGTGAGTTAGATATTGCAAACCTCCAATCATAGATCTGTACTTCTAGTCAATTTTAGGTTTCTCATCTTTGCTAGTTAACTTGTGACCAGTTATCATAGGTGTAATAATAGGCTTATAGCTTTCCAAGTCAAATATTTTCAACAAGTCTTTTAAGCACTTAGTTTGTGATAAGTAAATATCATCACTATTTTGTTAGAATATATAGTCCACCAACATAACTAAAAGGTGGGGGGGATGAATCAGTTATCTAACTATTATCACAATTATCAACTTTAATGAAACTAAACCATATGAGTAATATGATCAGAAACCACAACAAGATACTCATCCACAATAACTTCAGATATGTTGGCTAGGGAAACCCTTGATCAAAAGGAAAACCCTGATGGGGATGATACCCACAAGATGATGTACTAATATAAATAGTCATTGTTAGAGGTTGGACCCTATTAGGAGTCTATAACAACATTTAGTACATGTCAATCCTTGTTAGGAGATTCCAACCCTATTAGGAGTTTTGGAAGGCAGATGGACCCATTGTTCAAATAGCTTCAAGGGAAAGACCAATTAACCCACTATCCAAATGATCTCTATAGTATTCCTTGTAGAATAATATAATTGAATTTCACTTCCTTCCTCTTTCTCTATCCTATAAACTAGACCTTTGCTCCTTTTGATCTTGTAACTAGATCACAAATCTCACATCCAATAATCCCTTGGATTGCTTACTGACATTCACCAAACACTCTGCTCCTTTTTTCACTTTGCATGGAACATATATTAAAATTGCTTCTTACAAACAAGTAAAACATTTTTTCTTTATAACCTATCTTCAAAATAATTCCTTGAGTTGGCCTTGAGGCTTTCTGAATTGATTATAATAAGATAATTAATTAATTCACAATTAGAATAGCATTGTTGGTTTACTATCTATACAAACCTTCACACATGTGATACTAGGGCTTTCACTCTCATTGATGTCACCATCAGACTATCATTTTTCATTGGCTAACCGTGCATCACCAAATTATATCCCTGCTAGAAGATATAATAAGATCATCAAAAACTATTTTCCATGCACTCTGTCTTTGTACTACTCTCTGTAAATCACTTATAACTTATGTACACCATTGACTTAGACTCTGTGCATTTAGCCTCATCATCAAGACACCAAGTACAATATGTCCTTAAATGTGCCTCACTTGTACATCAAAACTTTGTCTATATAGGTATGATTTATGTCTGCTACTTTGCCAGTCTTCACAAACATACTACTATGTTGACATCAATGACAAACACAGTCATGAATGCAACATGTCAATACTCTCCAATTCTTAGGATACTCCCCCAAAGGAATACCATGAGCATTCATGCTAACATGTTCTACACAATTTGTAGACCTAAGAAACATTTCATCTCACCAATCATACTCATCTCAAATTCATTCTTCATTTCATTAGAAAATTTATCATTTTCTTCATCATTACCTCCAAAGATTATGTCATCCACAAATATCCTAATAATAGACAATCCATTTTCAAATTCTTTCAAATACAAATTTCTATTTGTCTTACATTTAGCAATTCCTAATTTCACCAACTATTTTTTCCAATCTTGCATACCAAGTTCTAGGTGTTGTCTTTAGACCATACAATGCTTTCTTTAATCTACATACCATATCTTTTTCTTTTGTAAATAGAAATCCTTTTGGATGCTCAATGTATACTTCTTCTTCAAGATCTTCATTTAGAAATTTTCACTTTACATCCATCTGATACACTTTGAACTTCTTACTTGTTGCATAGGCCAAGAACATCCTTACTGCTTCAATTTTGGCAATAGGGAAAATGTCTCTCCATAGCCTATACCTTCTTTTTGTGAATATCCTTTACATGCCAATATTTTTTTATTCCTCACCTTGTTCATTCATTTTGTTTTTGAAAACCCGTTTAGTTCCTATAACATTCTTATCTTTAGGTCTAGGAACCAATTCTCATGTCTCATTCTTTACAATATGATCTAGTTCTTCCTTCATTACTTGAATAAATCATCATCCTTACATGCCTCATTTGTGCTCTTTGGCTAAACTTATGAAATATAACACAATTATTTATGTACTCTATTTATTTTCATAACTCATTTTTCTTTTCTTCTAATAATATGATCAGCATGGTGATTCTTTGTCAAAATTCTGTTAGGTGTAGGCATTGTTGTTTCAACTCTTCTTCTCTAGGTTTAGATCTTAGTTCTTCTCTTTCTTCAACAACTCGAACATCATTCTACAAACTATTTTTAGTCTCAAAGGAAACTTAAAAAATTTCTATAAAAGGTTTAGGATTATCTTCTTCTTTTTCATAATTATAATCCACCATTCTCGCTTTAACTCCAAACTTTTCATCCATTTTTACATTTGCACACTCAACTGTATTCTTAGTTCTTTGATTAAAAAATATTCAAATTTTTCTTTTCAATGAATATCCAAGAAACACACCTTCATTTCTCCTTGCATCAAACTTACCAATATCATCATCTCTCTTTCTATAACACTTCCAAAAATTCTGAAATATTTTTTTGAGGGTGCATGTCCAAACCATAATTCATAAGGAGTCTTGTTTGTACCTTTTCTTATTTGCACTATGTTCATTGTGTATATTGTTGTATTTATTACTTCTCTCCAAAATTTCTTCGATACATCATTCTCAAACATCATGGCTCTTGTTGCTTCTATTACAAACATGTTTCTTGTTTCAGCAATCCCATTTTTCTCAAGGATCTTAGGTGCTAATAGTTGTCTCTTGATGCCACTTTCTTCAGAAAAGATTTTAAAATCTCTTAAGGTAAAGTCTTCTTCTCTATCTAATCTTAAACATTTTATCTTTACTCTAGATTCATTCTCAACTCTATTATTAAACAACTTAAGCTTTTCAAATGCCTTAGACTTTTCTTTAATAAATTATATGCACATCATTCTAGTGAAATCATCAAAAAAAATCATAAAGTACCTTTTACCATAGAATCCTATTGTTTTGGTAGGACCACTCAAATTTGTATGAATAATCTCCAATTTTTTTGTGGTAGTAAACTTCTTTCTAGGAAAGGAAACTTTCTTCTGCTTTTCCATAGCACATTCTTTGCACACAACATTAGTAGGCTTCACAATTTTAGGTAAATCTTTGAAAAAAAATGTACTAATAGCCTTCACAATATTATCAAAGTTTATATGACAAAATATTATATTCCATAACCATATGCTATCCACTTTTTCAACCAAACATGTCATCTCTAGAGGGTTTAATTGAAACACATTACCTATGGATCTTGTGCCAGTGCCAATCAACTTACCATATTTATCCTTGATAATGCATGTCTTCTTTTTGAATTAAAAATAATAACCTTTGTCAACCAACTGTCCAACACTCAACAGGTTATGCTTTAATCCATCAAAAAAATAGACATCATCAGTGTTAGTTTTTCCATCAAGAGTGATAGATCCTATTCCCTTGATATGACAAGTTGCATTTTTTACCAACTCTAACAATTTCTCAATCATGATTACTAAAATTAACAAATCTATTCATGTTTCCAGTCATATGATGTGAGCATCCAATATCTATAATCCAATATGTTATCTTTCAATTTGCGAAACTAGGGATTTATCTTCTGTGACTTCTTTTTTAGGATTTTTTTTCTTTTATAGCTACAAATTATAATTCATCATCAGTTTCACTCTGAACTCTTTCTTCAAACTCATCATCTCCATTTGCATACAAACAATCTCTAGGCTTTTTAGATTTGAAATTCTTCTTATACTTTTTCTCTCTTTTAAGAAAATTAGAAGCATAATGACCAAATTCATTGCAAGTTCAACATTTAAAGATTCTCTTACTGTATGGTTCTCCTCTTGCAAGTAAGAAAATTCCTTGTTCAATTAGTTTGTCCTCCTCATATCTGGATCTACTACTACTAGCATAGTCTCCACCAATGCTTGCACTTCTTGATAAAGAAAGTTTAACACTTAATGCACTAAAGGTTGTTTCCAATTTTGGAAAATCTCTAGATTGTTTCAAGCTCATTTTTGTTTCTTCCAATCTTCCAAGTAAAGTTTTCCTAGTAAAATTCTCAGTGCAGGGTATTACTAGCTCAATCATCTGCAATGTTTTCTTGAATAGTAGCATCAAAAATTTCAATATTTTCTAGATAACCTCATCTTCAATTTTAGATCCATTACAAGACTTAATACCTATAATAATTTCTAATGTTCTACCAATATATCTTCTTACATATTCATCTTCCATCATTCTAGCATCTTGAAACAAATATATCCAATTCTATAATCTGATTCTTTTAGCATGTACATCACCTTGAAATGTAGTTTCTAAATCTTTCCAAATTCCATGAGATATGTCTAAATATTTTACCTGACTATAATAGAAAATGAGTCTTCATCTTCTCCTTCTAGCTATCATAATTAACTCCATCAAATTTAGGACTTTCTTTTTTGAAGTGACATGGCATTGATCTCCTTAATTTTTAAAGATTTTTCTTCAAGGACCTAGTGCTCTAATACCAATTTTTATAAAGTAAATTCCACCAAGATAACTAAGAGCGGGGGTGTAAATCAATTATCCAATCATTAAAATATTTATCAACCTTATTAATTCTTAACCATGTGAACAATATAATCAGCAACCATAAGTAGATACACATACACAATAACACCAAATATGTTAACTAGGAAAACCCTTGATTAGAGGGGAAACCCTAGTGGGGATGATACCCACAACATGATGTACTAATATATAAGTTCCTTGTAAGAGGATGGACTCTATTAGGAGCTAATGAAATATATTTAGTACATATCAATCCCTGTTAGGAGATTCCAACCATGTCAGGAGTTTTGTGGACCCTATAAGGAGTTGAAGAAGGCAAATAGATCCACTATCTAAACAGCTTCAGGGGCAAGACCACCAAACTCGCTATCTAATCGGTCTCTATATTATTCCTTGTGGAATAATAGAAATGAATAATCTTGAGCTCCTCTATCCTCTTGACTAGACCAATCCTCTTCTAATATCAATACCATGTCACCAACTTCACATCCAAATAATCCCTTGGATCGCTTACACACATTTACCAACTTTTTATATCACTAGTACAATTTGCACTACTTCCATGTAGTCCACACTTCATCATAAGGAAAATAACTTTCCTTTATACCATATCCTCAAAATAATTTCTTGAGTCAACCTTGACGATTTCTCGATTAATTATAAAGGATGTCATTAAGATATTACGATTACATCATATTGTAGGCTCACAATCTTTGCAACTTCTCACATGTGCAACCTCTTACCTTGCGCTCTTAGTAAAATCATCATCAAGTTGTCCACTATCACTATCAAACTATGCTCATCATGATTCTAACCTTATTAGGAGATACAATACAAATGTCAAAAACCACTTATCGGGTACTATGTCTTCTCATTGTCCTTTGTAATTCTTGAATAACTTCTACATGTCTTTGACTTCATGTATGCTCCACTTGTCCATAGAACCAAGACATAATGTAGAATACATCGTCAATTTTTCTTGATCAAATCATTAATATACTGCCTGTATGACCTCATTCTCTATCTTCTACTCTGACAGTCTTCACAAAAATAATACTATGTTAACATCAATGACAAACCTAGTCATGAATGTAACATGCCAATTATGCTAACAACTTCTCCAATCCTTAAGATAATCCCCCAAAGGAATACCATCAACATTCATACTAATATAAAGAATGAAATAGAACTTGAAGCCCAAGGCACAAAATCTTATGTGCTCTTAAGCTAAGGATCCAAAATAGGTCCTCAACATGATGTCAACTGCATTCAACTCAAAACCAAAAGAAGAAATGTCTACTTCACAAATTGTAGACCGGTACAAGAAAATAGCAACTATTTTTGGTCAATGCAAGATTTTTCATTGACCCAAGATGCTCCTATATCAGGCACCTAGGATAAGTAAAGAATTAATGCCCACATTAGGAAATTCTGATAGTCTGACCCGAATCATAAAGATATAACTCAACTTGTGTTATCCATGGATTGTCCTCAACTATTTTTTTCTTTGCATTGAACTAGGTACTCCATATAGTCTTTTCCTCTAGTTCTCTTACTTATTCTACTATCCAAAACTTTCTCAATGTTGTCAGTCATCCTCTTGAAATAATCTAGGTTGTCTTTTAATTCCTCATCTAATTCACAAAACTAAAAGATGAATGCAATATTTAATATTGGTGAAATGTCCATATCTTTTGGTAATTTGACTCCAAAAGCATTTCCATTGTCAAATTTCCTCAAAATTTTGCAAAGAACAAACTTCTTCATTATCAACTTATTGTAGGTACCAACAGGAAATCTATTCTTTTTCAAGTGAACCATAACCTCATCTCCAACCTCAAAAGATTGATGTCTTCTTCCTTTATCTTCTTTCTACTTATACTCAAAGTTACTATTTTCTTGATTCATCTTTACTTCGTCATGCAATTTTTCATGAAATCCACAAATTCCTTTGCTTTAGCATTTCTCTTCATTTTAGTTTTATAATTTCTCAATTTAGTAGTCCCTTTTGGATTCAATCCATTAACAATATCGAAAGGTGTCTTTTGGTACTTCTATTCAAATACTTTTTATATGTAAAATTTTCTTATGCTAAAATTAAATCCCAATTAGTGGACTTATCTCCAACCAAGCATCTTAGCAAGTTACCCAAACTTATTTTTGAATTAAGTTATTTTTTCATCTATATGTGGATGAAATGTAGAACTAAACTTCATCTCTATATCCAACTTCTTCCAAAGTGTTCTCCAAACATATCTAGTAAACTTAGTATCCCTATCTAAAACAATAGTCTTAGGTAATCCATGCAATCTTACCACTTCTTTAAAGAATAATTCAATTGTTGAAAGTCTTATTGGGAAACAAGATACTGAGAGGGGGGTGAATTGGGATCTATAAAACTTTTCAATGCTTAAACAACATAACAGATTAACTGCATTCACTCCTAATCCATCACATATCTTAGATCCCATATTGTATAAATTATAATGCTAAAATAAAATCTATCTAACCATAAGATCCATGAAAATATAAACACATAACACAAAGATTTTGGTTACCTAGAAACCCTCCAAGGTGAAGGTAAAACTAGGGTGAGGATGAAATCCACAAATCTTTACTACTACAATAACAAAGTTTTCCTATTAGGGACACAATTTGATCATTTTTTATGATCTACCCTATGAGGGGTTTGCTCTGTTAAAATCTATAAAAGACTATTAGGTCTCACCTTGATTAAAGGATTGTACACTTACAATGAAGTAAGGACTCTATTAGGAGACTTAAATAAGGTCTATTAAAATCGCTTTGTTAAGATATGTTCCTTGATTCATTGTTGAAATGTCTCAATACCTGATCCTTTAGTTTTCTCTAAAAGTTGTTTACAGATCTCCTCTCTTCAGTGTCTCAAACTAATCTCCTTATCTGATACTCTATGTTCTGCCTTTCACTACTAGATTGCTATGTATGTTCTTCTCTCTGACTTAGCCTCCCTTGCAATGCTCTTAGCTTGTTTACTCCTTCACACTTTCTTCCTACTTGCATCCACAACATTGTGATTTTAGGGTTAGACCCCTTCTTAAATAGATAATTGTGGAAAGTTCTAGATCATAATCAATGATCCATAATCCGTCCTTTTTTCATTTTCCCTTCTAATTTTTTGATTGGTTAATCTTCCTTTCTTAGGATTAATATCTTCTAAAAAAATGCATAATTTGATCCTTGACTATCTCTTAATGTCGCATAGAAGTTAGATAAAATAATTTACATAAGTGTTTGTGTCATTACAAACACATGCCAAAACTAGTTTACTCGATAATTGAATGTTTTGATGCTCGGTCATAACTAACATTCACACTGTCATTCAACGTCTATAGGCTTGGCATATACTGACTTAGTCAATGTTAATTAACCTTTACATCACTTGGTCTCCATTGATTGACTCACCATGTATACTGGCTCGATCTCTACTGGGGTGCTTGGCAACCTTTGACTTTTTTGGCATGTAACATGATATGAAACAAGTCCTTTGTAGCTCGACCTTCTCTAGATGGCTTAGTTGCAGTGATGACCAACCAACACTACCTTGGAAATGACTAAGCATTGGACACTAATAGGAAACTGGGCTTAGAGATCAAAAATCTCCCCCTTTGACATTAGTGGAAAAAATGCTTTTTCATGACTTAGCAATCAAAGATATCAAAAAATGTAACACTCCCCCTAAGACTGTGATTCAGTCTTCAAAAACTTTAGCTCTACTATATAGTATATGCATTCCATTAAAATTTTATGTTGACTCATCTGATAATAACTCTACTTCTTATCTAACTTTCTTACATTTCTTTATACACTTATGATAATTGCCACCTTTATTGTATGTAGATAATATTTCCTCCCTTTTTCCTTTCATTCTCTTACTTTCCCCCTTGTTTTTGTCACTCATGGCTTAGGGTTTGCAGGGATCATCTTATATTTATCCAAAAATATTTTGTGAGGAGCCAAATTTTCTTCAAGTCCTTTATTCCATCTTTTTCTCACTGATTCCATGACTTGAGTTTGAATTTCTAGCTAGGAAGCTGGATCGATTAGGCTCTCAGTTGTTGAAAGATGGGGATCTTTCCTTGTAAGATTTTAAGCCATAGATAATTCCTTCTGAATTATCTCTAAATGGGATAATAACATGAATTGAATTGAAATTAATATTTGCCTAATGGTATTTTCTCTTGCCATTAGTTTGGCTAATCTCTCCTAATCATGTCATTTTATTATAAGAATGGGTGCTTGAACTTGCGCTCTTTCTTATTGAAAGTGTACAAGCCTTCATATATTCCTATATATTATCAATAGCATGTTGATTCTCCAATGTGAAGAAATCAACATCACAATGTTTCATATACAAAGAATGAATAATTGGCAAAATTGCTTCTAAGCTCATCACAATGTTGGAAAGTTCAACCTGCCTAATTGCAAGTTTAGTTGAGACTTTCTCCAAACTTTTGTGCTCAAATTTCTTCTCAAACCATTTCACCATTTTTTCATTGGTCTCTATATCTTATGTTTGATTTTTGTCAACTACATACACTAGTTGATTTAAAATTTTATGTTTCTCATTAACACTATGAATCTCAAAAAAATCAACAAAAATATCCTTAATAGCATGTAATGCATGTTTTTGTTTGATCTCTCTCCTTAGTTTTTCTTGTTTTCTCTTGTGACTCAGCAAAGTTTGCAATTCCTGCATCTATTCCATAGTCATATTATTTAGGTTATACATTGGCAGTGTAATGACCTCATCTAGACTTATTGTCTCCTTTGGTGTTTCATCTTTATGTGTTGCTATCTATGACAGAGGAGTACTATCTGTTGGAAATATAAGAGGAGTAGCTAAGAGGGGAGGGTTGAATCAGTTACCACTAAAATAAATCCCAGATCCCTTAGATGTCAGTACAATAATACAATCTGAAAATTGGATTCTACTGATGCTCGGTAAACATAAAATGTTGTAACTTAGTAGTTACAGAATGTGCTCGATAAATGCTTAACATAAAAATTTTAGATGTTATCTATGATTACTATTGCTTTAACTTTATTGCAAACACATAAAAGAAAATAGCATTAAAACATTTGACATCAGGATTTAACGTGGAAACCCAATTTGGGAAAAACCACCAATTGAAACTAGTTACTATTTTCACTCTTCTAAATTGAGCCTTGTTAGGAGCCAACCCTATTAAAGGTTACAAAACACATTGTTGGGTGTGACCCTATTAAAGCATTTAATCACCTTATTAGGAGTGGCCTTGTTAGAGGTCTTGAGACAATTCAATAGAACTATCACCTTGTTAGAGGATCTGCAAATAGTTGTTAAGCCAACTCTATTAGGAGATTTAGATCATTGTTACAATGATTAGAGAGTAACAATGAGATGACCTAATTTGAATGCAACTGAATTACTAATTATAGATCTCTTTTATGGCTTGTACTTGATCCTTCTTGATCGAATATAGATTTTCTACTCCACAAGGATATTCTGCTTATCCTTCAAATTCTCTTTCTCTTCTCATCATTAAATCTTCAATAACATCTTCATTCTTGCACACTTTGAAACCAAAACTTGTGTAGATGCTTAAAATCATCCCTAAATACTATATTAATTAATTTTAATATTGCTTGTGACATCGTAATTAATTATTAATTAATTAATTATATTGCTCACATTCTTCTACAAATTTAATTTAATTAATTAATTAAATGAGTTCATTCTCTTAAGTATTTAAATCTAATTTAAATACTTCTAGCCTTAATGTGTTAAATTAATTTAACACATGATCCTCCATGTTTCTCCATTTTTAAATAAATTTTATTTATTTAAACCCTTACATCCCATTAATTCCTCTAAACCCATGATTAAATTAAATCTCATTTAATTTAATCTTAAGCCTAACCTAGAGCCTAGCCTATAACCATCATTTTCATCCTCTTAAGCCTACTTCTTCTCTAATCCCACTTGATCATTCCTAATCATCTCCCTAATCCCCCTCATTAGCCTAAGAGTGTGCTCACACATGTGTGAGATGGCATGCCTACACACCCTTGTCTTTCACTCTTCTTCTCAAGTTTTCTCACACATGTGTGAGCAAACTTTGAATTCTTGACCATTTGCATGGCTTGCATGTCACCTTCTGTGGCATCTACATGGATGCCACCTCACTAATCCCTCCCTCAAGCCTATAAATAGAGGGCTTGTCTCAAGCATTTGCATCTCCCATTGTTGCATTGTTACCATGTCATTTTGAGTTTTGAGTTCTCATGCTAAGAGTTTGCATTGTAGTTTGATTTTTATAGAGATTTTAGGTGCATACTAACTATTTGATAGCTGATTTAGTTTATCTCATGCATTGTTAGCCTAGTTTCTTCATGTATTAGCATCTCCATTTCATTTACATCTTAATTTAGTTTTCACATCTCATTGGTTTCTTAGTTGCATTCCATAGTTTCATCCTTGAATGCTCTCAAGTATGGCTTTCTCCATAGCCATTTCTTGAGGTGTTCTTCATCTCATTTAGCCTAGATTCATATTTCATTTTCACTCACACTTGCACATCCACTCAAGAGATTCACTCCATTGTTGTGTTTGGGAGAGCACACTAGACATACCCCCCCATCTTAACACACCAAAAAGGCCTCTTATGGGTGCCCTTATTGAGTTGTAGAGGTGGCTGAAAGATTGGGTTTGTTAGCTACTTAGGGTTGCAAAACCCAAGCAAGCATTAGTTAATGTTTGTTCTTTTCATGTTGATGAATCTTTGATTCACTTTCAAGGTTTTTAGCTAATATTTTTTTGTTAACCCATGCTCCTAACAGATCACATTTTCTAGCACACAACTTGACATTATACTTATATCTTTCATATTGTCAAGTCAACTCAAATACAACTTAGAATAATTAATATTCATCACCTTAGTCAACTGGTATCAATAGATAAATCAATTAAGCTTAATATGCCAAAATAAGAAAATCCTTCATTAGCCGACCCAAATTAGTAGACACTAACTCAGAAATGATTTCCTATGTTAACCAACAGAAGCTCGGTTAACACTGTAAACTTACAAAAATCCTTTAGCAACTAAGTGAGCCTAGTTAGCACTGGTTCCATCCAAATTTTCTTTATTAACTAAGTGAGTTTGATTAATACTCATCTTCTACATACTTTCCTTCGATGCTTGAGTGAACTTGGTAGATACTGCCTTTTGAACTAGGCAATCACAAGAATGCTCGGTAGACTCAAAAAACTATCTTCACTGCTCGAGTGAGCTCAACATATACTAACTGATAATGATATTTTTGTAACATCAAAGACAATACACAATTAATAAATTATATTCAACAATCTCCCTCTTTGGCATTGATGGCAACACAACATGTCATAGCATAATGAAATTTTGGATTTATCCTTGAGAACTCCCTCTATCAATGTGAGCTCTTCCTTTCAGTAGATTCTTTCTCTTTCTACAATAACTTTTTCCAAGTTCATTCACAAAAATTTCTCCCTCTTATAACAAACTTCTCCTTCTTTGAAATGACAGTAAACTTCTCCTTCTTTTAGTTCCTTACTTTATTCTTGTTCCAAAAATTTCTTAGATATATGATAGTAAACTTCTCCCTCTTTGACAACACATGCCAAAGACAAAAACTCTATTAATCTCAAAGTACCTTGAGTACTTATTCCTTTGCAATATGCTCTTGTCAATTCTGCACCAACTGATTGGTCTTCAACTTAGCTCTTGTTGATGCATCACTAAACTTTATTTAGTGAACTTCAAATAGGGGAATGACCCCTAGCTTACCTCTTAGATACAAAAATGCATCCTTAGGTAATGGCTTGGTGAATATGTTTTCAATATATTCATTTGTATTCACATATTCCAATCTAACTTCTTTATCTTGCACCAACTCTCTTAAAAGGTGATATTCTATTGCAATGTGCTTTGTTTTGGCATGCATCACTAGATTCTTTGATATGTTGATTGCACTAGTGTTATCATAGTATATGACTATTGGATCCTTTATCTCTATCTTCATTCCTTCCAACAATTGTTTGAACCAAACAATGTTAGAATAATTAACTACTACTGCCACATATCCTGCCTTTGTTGTGGATTGAGATGTACAATTTTGCTTCTTGTTTGTCCAAGACACTTGTCTTTTACCAAGAAAGAATGCTCTACCACTAGTGTTTTTTCTATCATCAATACTTCCTACTTAATCAACATCAGTAAATACTTTAAATTCCAAATTGCCTCTAAGTTTATACCATAAGACATAGTCTTCAGTACCTTTCTGTGTGCTGGAAAAATGTACAAATTGCTGGAACCCTAAGGAATCAAGCTAATTTAAAAGAAATTCACAAAAGCAACCAACAAATCAAAATTCCAACCACCTCTAATACTCAACAAGGGCAGCTATGTTTAGCCATTGTTGGTGTATCTTTGATGGAGGGTGTGTTTGGTATGCTCTCACAAACACAACAAATAAGTAAATCCCTTGTGTGGAAGTGCAAGTGTGAGTGTGAGTGCAAAGTGAATGTTCAATATGATCCTAGACTATATGAAAAGAAGAATACTTTCAAGATATGACTATGGAGAAAGTCACACTCAAAGGTACTCTATGATGCAATGAACGTGAAATTATGAAAACTATCTATGGATGCAAGCTATAATTAGAATGAAAACTCAAACTAGAATGTAAACTAAATATGAATGCACAACAAAAACTAAGATGCAATACAAAATGTAAATCTTACCAACTATCAAATCACTAATATGCAGCCTATGAACTCCATATGGAAATGTAGCTATAATGCAAGCTCTCAATGTGCTGATTCTAGACTCAAAGCGACAGTGTGTCAATGTAATCCAATAATCCTCTATATGCAATGCTTGAGACAAGGCTTCTATTGAAAGACTCTCAGGAAACATCTAGAGGGTGTCTAAAAGATAAGGATAAGAATTAACAATTAAGCACCTTATCCCATATTCTTAGTTGGAAGGATAAAGATGAGGTGGCACATGTGTGTAGAAAGTTCTCAAGTTGTAGACACCATGTGCTTAAAAAGAAATGTAAACCCTTATGATGACAACTCATAAGAGTACACATACTCTTAGGCTTATGGATATAGATTAGGATAAAGATTAAATTAAATGAAATTTAATTTAATCAAGGTCTAGAAGAAATTAATAGGATATGGAGGATTTAAATAAATAAAATTTATTTTAAAAAAAAGGAATAAATGGAGAATCATGTGTTAAATTAAATTTAACACATTAAGGCTAGAAAGTATTTAAATTAAATTTAAATACTTAGGCCAAAAATGAACCTATTTAATTAAAATAATTTTAATTAAATAAGTAGAAGAATGTGACCATTATTAATTAAATTAATAAAGTCATTCGGGATAATTTTTAGTGTCTACATTTTGCCCCTCTTTGATGTGGTGTCAGCACGACATCATATCAAAGAAAATAAAATGCAGATTGCCCCAGAGAAGGAAGGAGAATCCTGATTTTTGCCCCTCTTTGATGTGGTGTCGGCACGACATCATATCAAAGAAAATAAAATGCAGGTTGCCCCAGAGAAGGAAGGAGAATCCTGATGCCCCCTCACAAAAATTGTGCAAGAAATACAAATTTGGGCAATTTTCGTGAAAAGATCTTAGAACGAAAAGAAGGGAAAGAAGAAATGAGAAAATAGAATGAAAATATGGAAGAATCATGAGACAGACACAGCTCAGAGCGGAGAAAGGTGCAAACAGGGTCCACGAGACCTACATAAGCCTCCAGGGGACCCATAGGAAGGTCATTGTCACACCACGAGAAGAGCATCCAGAACAGCTATGGACCCGATCAAGAGATTGCAGCTTGGTGAGCGTGTTCGAGAGCACCAAAGACCAGTCGCGATGGGGGCACTAGTGAGTCATTTGATCCTCCTAGTAATTTGATAGCTAAACTAGGTTAGAGGCATTTATGACGCTCTAAATGTGGCAAAAATTGATCCTGGGTGGAGACGACAGTCTCCACCTTATCGTCTGCGCAGACGACAAAGAAGGGATACCGGCGCCTGCGGAGCTGACAAGGAACATCCTATCGTCTGCGTAGATGCCAAGGTTGCGATAAAACTAACAAAGACGACAGACCATAGTCTGTCATCTGCGTGATAGGGATAGCGGCATCGAAGACGACAGCCTTGCCATGTCGTCTTCGAAAGCAAAGCGAAGACGACAACACATGTGCGTAAGCGCAGACCAGCGTCTTCGCAGATTGCGTCTGCGCTGATCAACGTCTCTGCTGATCAACATCTTCATCTGACGCAACAGAAATGAGAAATGGCGAGCATGAAATGCCCCATTCTGGGAATGAAATGACTGACTTACCATATGTCCATGCTGCAGGAGGGCACGGTACTTTTTAGGTCACGGGAGCACTATCCACTGACCATGGTTATACAGGAGAGACTCACAGACGTGGAATGGGGACATGTGCAGTTGTGCGGACTAGAGCATGTCCACGAGTGGTCCGACTTGAGAGCTCACACAGCACAGCTATCGGCTCTCATAGAGCGATGGCATACGCCCATAGGGAGCTTCCATCTACCGACAGGGGAGGCTACCGTCACTCTCTTAGATGTATGGCAGATCCTTAGAGTGCCTATCAGAGGCACATATCCAGAGTATGTAGGTGAGGGAGCTGATCCCTTCCTGAGAGAGTGCTTCGGTAGGCGACGATAGAGACTACCAGTACAACGATCCTGGCTATCTTGGCGGGGAGCCTTGGAGCAGAGACTACCGAGACTAGCAGTATTCCTAGCCTCTTTGATATGGCGGATGCTACCAGATCATGCAGGACATGGGTGGCCTATTGGCTAAGCACGAGTGTTGAGCACCCTATTACAGGAGGATGGAGAGGTTTACTGTTGGGGACAGACCATCCTAGTAGAGTTGTATCATGACTTACATATGTGTGCATACCAGACACAGCGCACGATGGGACAAGGACTGACACTATGATGGTCTAGTCTTGGGAGCACATTGGGGTTACTCAACCCATCACACGGAGAGAGACCGGCAGCCTGGAGAGCCATATGCATGTAGATATCGGCCTCCTATCCAGTATACATCGACAGAGTCAATGGGATTCTGGCACAAGTGCCTTGATGAGATTATCATGTTTGAATGGACTCCTTATGATGGAGTAGAGCATTGGGGGAGAGTACAGGCAGCAGGGGATGAGGATGATACAGAGGATCAGATGTATCTCCCATTTACACAGACCGATTGCTGGATTACTGGTCGATCTTCTCACGTGATCATGCGATATATGCCTTCTCGGGTGCGATGACAGTTTGGGCATATTCAGGATGTGGTTCCAGATAGGTTCCTATATCCTGTAGTGACTCGTGAGTATGGTCGGCTGTGGGGTCGGGGGATGACGCTACGATTTTCCCGAGCATCATGGTTACCGATGGATAGAGTGCCATGGGTTCATGGTCAGGACAGGGGAGATGCTGGTATGAGACTGGCATATGCGCAGTGGTGGGCAGCACACTAGCCAGTCAGACTGATAGTGCCTAGAGTAGTTCCACCAACAGAGCAGGCATAGGGAGAGGGAGATGGCACAAGAGAAAGGGGATACACTGCTATGGTAGCAGTGCCAGCTTAGGGAGCATAGCATGGACCTCATGGCCGCAGGACAGTTGCTAGGAGGGGTGTCGTAGCAGCACAAGTGCCACCATAGAGGGGACCTCAGGTACAGGCACAGGCACAAGCATAGGCACCTCCACAGGGACAGGTACTGGGAGAAGAGCTAGACATAGTCAGGGCTGAGCGGGATAGTTTACGGGCAGAGGTTGCTAGGCTACAGGCAGAGGTATAGCTGTAGAGAGTCAGAGCAGATAGCACACAGGAGGCACTAGCAGTTTTACAAGCACGAGTGGATGCAGGGGATTTTGCGGGTATGGCAGTGCATGTTGACGTTAAGGAGCTAGCGAGGTTACAGGGAGAGATGTCTACCTTGCATGCCGAGCGGGTGACATATCAGGCTCAGATCGATGAGTATTGCAGGCAGCTAGACATAGCGAGATAAATGGTTACACTGAGGGCCAGTGTGACAGTGATGTAGGAGGCCATCTTAGCCAGGCGATTTGAGGCACTGGCAGTACGAGAGGCAGCCTATTACAGGTCACTGTATCATGATGTCGTACCTATCGACCAGTGACAGCCTGATTTTGAGAGAGGGGCTAGTTCCTGGACCACGGGTGGCAGAGCTAGATCAAAGCAATCAGTAGGGTAGGGCCGACCACCTCGAGGGGGTGACACAGGAGGAGTAGGACCCTCATGGCATGGCTCCTAGATTTTGTATAGAGATTCGATATTTTGACAGATATGTGCAGATGTAGCATTTGTACTATATGATTCTATATGTATTTGGACTGTACAGACATTGATTCTTTTTTGATATATATACATGACATGAGTCGATGATTCTATATGTGTATGAGTGTTTATGATGCATATGTATGGATTTTATGTGATGCTTATGAGACTGACATTTATGATGCAGGATGTGATGTATCTTTTCTATATATTATATGATGCTTAACATGTGTGATGCAGATTGGCTAGCGATTATGAGACTTATGCATTATGATATGTATGTGCCCCTAAATGTAATGCTAATGCTAAAATGAACTAGACTATCTAATGAGCACTAAGAAATGTAATTTGACGAGTAAACTAATGCAATCTATATTGAACAATTAATATAACTTAAAAGGATGAAAAATGAACACTCCGCCTAAAGATGCGACCTAATGAATATCTGTCAAAATCATCGCCTATAAAAATCCAGGAGAATAGCATAGGAGAGGACATAAATAGAACCTTGTCTCAAGCTGGACTCGAATGAAACCCTATACTACATGGACCCTAACTAAGTGAAATCAAGAGATTATGTTGTGTTTATGTGGAGAGCACACCATTATTTTTATTTTGCAAAAGAGTGTATGCATTATATGCTATAGAAGCATAAATGTTAAAGCTCCTTTGCGTAATTGCCCCCATTGCGGCAGGCATTAATATCCGAGACACACACATAGTAAAACCATAAAAGACATAAAGAAAATATGACAAACCAAACAAAAGAGACTTCATGACCAAGTAGTCATTTATCTCACAGTTCTTGCCAAGAGCCTTAAGTCTGGAAAAGTGAAAGTCCCCATATCACCTATAGGAAGGACTCATCCTACGGGGAAATGTTGAATCAAGGGTTTTGTGATAATATGATTGTGTGATTTCGGCAGGGGTTTGTGAAACGAACAAACTTCTTGAATCATTAAGCCTCCAAAAGGTGATTTTATGCGTATCCAAGTGTGGTCACTATCGTAAGAGTGTGCAACAGAATGCAATTAAACAACCATTTGACAGGAAGCATGCAAGAATGGAAATGAAAATGAGGCCTAGCAGACAAGAGGTCTTTTGTTGGATTTAGCAACAAGCGAAAGACTAAGTACTACTCTGCACAAATGGAAAAGGAATAATGGTAGGACATGAAAGGAATAGTTTGGATAGACAATGGATTGGCATTTTTTAAATTATTTTTTTTGGTTTTTTCAAGACTTTTAAAGACTGTAAAAGATCTACAAATGCTCAAGCATAAAAGCGCTTGACATGCTGAATATTTACAGGTTCAGGGAGTGTATCCCCCTTAGGTGTAGCAATCTAATATGCCCCAGAACCATATTTGGTTGTAACAACGAATGGACCTAGCCAATTTGCCTTAAATTTTCCTTTCCTTTCACGGTTCTGGAGATTCCTCATATTATGTTGTAGCACTAGATCACCCACTTCAAATTCCCTCGACTGGACCCTCTTATTATATTGTAATTGGAGGCGATGTTGATATACGCGGAGGTGGTTAAGGGCGCAGAGATGTCTCTCATCAAGGAGTGCCAACTCTTGCAAGCGAGCAACTTGGTATTCTTCATCGGATATGAGGTTTTGTAGAGAGACTCTAAGGGAGGGTAACTCAATCTCAATGGGTAAAATGGCTTCAAAACCATAAATGAGGGAGAATGGAGTGGCTCCTGTGGGGGTGCGAATGGAGGTTCGATAGGCCCAAAGTGCGGGAGCAATCTGGAGATGCCAATTACGGCCAGCTGCATCAACAGTTTTCTTTAGGATTTTCAGGAGGGTTTTATTTGTGGCTTCAGCTTGGCCATTGCCTTGAGGGTAGTATCTGGTGGAGAAATGATGGGTTATTCTAAATTTTTGGCATAACGTGGCTACCTCTTGGTTTTTAAATGGGGTTCCATTATCAATGATAATATCTTGAGGTATACCAAAGCGACAAATAATATAGTTTAGGATAAATTTAGAAATTTTCTTGCCGGTGATGTAGGTTAAGGGAATGGCTTCAACCCATTTCGTAAAATACTTAGTTGCGGCAATAATATACTTGTGGCCATTAGCAGAATTAGGATACACTTGACCAACAAGATCAAATCCCCAGTGGGAAAAGGGCCATGGTGTGATGGTAGGTTGCAAGTCTTGAGCGGGAGCGTGTATCAAATCGCCATGCTGCTGACAAGGGATACATCTTTTCACAAAATGATATGCATCTGCTTCCATAGTGGGCCAATAATAACCTATCCTAAGAAGCTTTTTCGCTAACGTAAAGCCACTAGAGTGGGCACCACAAATCCCTTCGTGAACCTCTTCTAACACTGTTTTAGCTTCATCTGAATTGAGACATCAGAGGAGGGTTCCATCAAAGTGTTTTCGAAAAAGGGTATCACCTATAATGGTATAGCGAGCGGTTCGGCGAATAAAGGTCTTACTTTGGTTTGGAGTGAGGGTTATGGGAATAATTTATGACGTAGATAGGCAAAAATGTCATCATACCATGGAGACTCAGGACCAACGATCTTGCACACCACTTCAGAATCATTCTGCTCATAAGCAGGAGTAACAAGATTCTCAACGAGAAACTCACATTTTGGACTATATTCTGGCATGGCAATCATAGAAGCAATAGTGGCCATGGTATCTGCTACTTTATTGTTAGCCCTTGGAACTTTTTGAAAGACAATTTCTATAAAGTGTTGCTTAAGATTCTCAACTATTCGGTGGTAGGGCAACAATTTCTCATCTTTGGTGTGATATTCATCAGTCACTTGTTTGATAACCAGTTGTGAGTCTCCAAAGACAAGAAAATTCTTAATATTTCATTTAATGGCTTGACGCATTCCTGTCACTAATGCTTCATACTCAACTATGTTATTTGTGCAAGGGAATGAAATTTTGTAGGACTTAGGAATTAATTCCCCTTGTGGCATTACAAACAAAACTCCTGCCCCTGATCCATTTCGTGTGAAGGATCCATCAAAAAATAGTTTCCATGATATACTAGGAGCTATAGTCATAATGGTATCATCTGGAAAGTCTGCCACAATAGGGTGACTGCCTGGAAGAGGTGCTTCAGCTAACTGATCTGCGATGACTTGTCCCTTAATAGCTTTACGATCCTTATACACAATGTCGAATTCACTTAGGATTAAGACCCACTTTTCTGCTCGACCAGTGAGGGCGTCTCTTAACAATAGGTATTTGAGTGGATCAATTTTGGCAATGAGAAATGTAGTATGATTAAGCATATAATGGCACAGTTTCTGTGTACAAAAGACCATGGCCAAACATGCTTTTTCAATAGCAGTGTAATTCAACTCATAACCAACTAGTGTTTGACTGAGGTAATATATGGCTTGTTCATTTCCATTATCATCTAATTGTGCCAGGAGTGCTCCTAAGGAAACTGAAGTAGCTGAAATGTACAAGATCAATGGTCATCCTGCTACTGGAGGGACTAAGACTGGAGGATTAGTCAAATATGCCTTGATTTTTTCAAATGCTTTTTGGCACAAGCAATCCCATTGAAACTGATTTCCTTTACGAAGCAAATGCTGAAGGGGATGAACTTTATCAGCTAGCTGTGACACAAATCTTCTGATTGATTGTAATCTTCCTTGAAGACTGCGAAGCTCTCTTAATGTGGAAGGAGGAGGCATATCCATGATGGCCTTTACTTTTGCAGGGTCTACTTCAATTCCTCTTCTGGATACAATGTAACCTAATAATTTACCGGATTTGACCCCAAATACACACTTTTTTGGATTAAGGCGCACTTTGTACTTTTCCAATCTTTCAAAAATAGTAGTAAGGACATCAATGTGGGCTTCTCTAGTCTTGGATTTTCCTAAGATGTCATCAACATAGTCCTCCATTATGATGTGTAGAAGATCATGGAATATGGTAGTCATTGCACATTGATATGTGGCACCGACATTTTTCAAACCAAAGGGCATGACTTGATAACAGAAGGTTCCCCAAGGTGTGATAAATGCCGTCTTATATTGATCTTCTTCTACAATCTTAATTTGGTTATAACCGAAAAATCCATCCATCAAAGACAACATCTCATGTCCAGCTGTCAGATCCACTATGATGTCTATGTTGGGTAGTGGAAAATCATCCTTAGGACATGCAAGATTCAAGTCTCAAAAATTAGAACAAACATGAATGCCCCCAAACGCTTTTCCCACAGGAACAATATTGGAGATCCACTCAGGATAGTCAATGGGTCGAATGAACTTTGCTTCTAGCATCTTTTGTAATTCTGCCTTGACTAGAAGTGCTACCTTAGGATGCATTTTACGTAACTTTTGTTTTACTGGCTTGATTTTGGGATCAACTGTCAAATGATGTACCACTAAATCTGTATCCAATCTAGGCATATCCTTATAGTTCCATGCAAATTTGATCTTTCCTTTTTTCAAGAATATTGTCATAGTTTTTTGTTCTTCAGGACTCAAGGTGGCAGCAATGTAGGTAATCTATGGATTATCTTCTGTTCCCAAGTTTATTGGAATAGTGTCTTCATTCAAAATGGATGACTTTTCTAGTGGCAAGGATCTGAATGGAAAATTCAACTCTCCCTCTTTTGGCGCCTCTACGAGCTTTTCACCAGAGGGTGCGTCCTTTATTTTATCTTTTTCATCATCCAAAAGTGCCCTAGAAGGGTTTTCACTAGAGGATGTTTCTTTGATTTTTTTATTTTTGTTTTCCTTTTCATTTTTGTGACTAAGAGAGTTGATTTGGCTACCAAAGTAGGCTTTTTCATCATATTGGATCTCATGCTCATAATCTCGAAGATTCTTAAGGCCAAAGAGTGCCATCACTACCTCATCAGACTTACAAATGTCCAAACTTGGTGGCGTATCTTGAAGGTCCCAGTCTATCATGTCAGGGTTAGTGAGAGGTAGATCAACGGATGAAAGATCATTTATGGTAATGGTATGGACACAATTATTTAGGTCATCTTTGACGTATTGGAAAGGCACTTCGAAGAATTCCTCCTCTTCAGTCTTAGATTCAGGTTCGGCCAAATAGTTGTCAGCAAAGGTAACCTTAGGTTTGAGGGAACCCAAACCGCGTCTTTTAGGATAGCTATTAGCTTCTAAGGGTTGTCTAATTCCATTTTCATTTGGGCCAAGACTAGTACCATGATATCCCATGCTTTCAACAATGGGAAGTGCTTTGACATATTTGTCCTTAGGAAACTCCACAGGTTCGTCTTTGCCATCATAATATAACCAATCCAAAATATTATCTTCCATGTGTTCATCACTAAGGGAACCCCAATGTTCAAATGTCATTTTATTAACTTGCATGGTTTCCTTATTAGTAGGGGATGACAATTGTGAAGGCTTTCCAAGGGAGCGAGGGGAGAGTGGTAATTGTCCAATACACAAGGCATTTTCGAACTTATACTCTCCCATTCCCAAGTCAGTAAAGGTGGTCTTTTTCCATGTAGTGCTAACTTTAGCATCTTCAACTTTCTCTTTTCCTTTACAGGAATTTGAACTCTCATGGGTTGCTTTTGGTACTGTAGGGGAAGCAGTTTCTTTAATGACAAGAGGCTTAGGTATAACTGCAGAAAACTCACTTATGGGACAAAGATTTGCCGGAGTACCTTCCAATCTTCTACAAAATTCAAAGGGTGTAGGATCCCTTGGGATTGTAGCTTCTCTTCCTTGGTGCGAGAATTTCAAACATTGGTAGTATGTGGAAGGCACTGCTTTGAGAGTGTGTATCCATGGTCTACCAAGCAAAATGTTATATGGCAAATCTAAATCTAGGACATGACATTCAGTATTGATAATGGCTAGTCCAACTTTGAGAGACAACATAATAACTCCTTTTGATTCCCTTTCTCTTTCATCATATGCCTTTATAGTAATTCTTTTGCTAGAATCAAGGAGATCCTCTGGAAGTCCCAGGAAACGAATCATCTTTAATGTACAAAGATTTAGACCGGATCCATTATCTATGAGGACTCTTTTTATTTTATGTCGTTGTATAAAGACTTCAATATGGAGCGACATATTATGGTTGGGATTGGGAGCTTGGAAATCTTTATCTGTGAAGACCAAATGTTGTTGAGCGGCAAGGTTTCCAATCATGGCAGTGAATTGAGCGGCATTAATATTATCAGGGACACGGGACTCTAAAAGGGCCTTTTCCAAGATTTCCTTATGTACAGGCGAGGTGGTAAGAAGCTCAATGATGGATATTTGTGCAGGAGTCTTACCTAGTTGGGATAATACATCATAGCATGAAGTGGGCCTTTGTGGAGTGGATGGCGTAGCAAGCACATGTGGAGCTGGTGAATTACTATTATTAGGAGTAGCTGCTTGCAAAATGAGTCTTCCACGTCGAGTGGTTGCATCACAATCAGCTGCTTGTAAGACAAGGGTATTCACATGAGCGTCGACCCCTTCGATGTGACCACATAAGGAGTCAAAACCACATATATCGTTGGTATCTATTTTACCACACAAGGATTCAAACCCTGATATGTGGTTAGTAGAGTAATCATAAGGTACAGCGTTTGATGTGGAGGCTTGATTCGTATTATTGTTACCATCGTTGTGATCGAGAAATGGCTTTTGAAATATTTTCAACTTAGCATTCTTAGAGGAAGGACCTCCTTCCACTTCAATTTCTCCATTATCAACAAGGTTTTGGATAAACACTTTGAGTTTGAAACACTTATTGGTATCATGTCCTTTGACGCGATGGTATTTGCAATATTCATTTTCTTGATACCACCTAGGTTTTGGTTGATTTTCATCAAAAGGATGTGTATTAGGAAACACCATCAAATTATGATCTACCACCTTTTGAAAGATGGCTTCTAGTGGTTCACGGAAGTTGGTTAATGTCCTATTTCGATCATAATCACAATTGTAATTGTTACGCAAAAAGAATCAAGTTTGTTGATTACCTTGGTTGTCTTGATTTGAGTTATTGTTGTTACAGTTGCGGTAATTATTGTTGCTACTTCCTTGGAGGCTTTTGACATCCGTAAAACCATCGTGCGTAACACCCCTATTCTTAGACCATGATCTAGACTTGTTATCGTTTTTCAATTCATTATGGGAAGATGAAGAACTATAATGTTTGATGGTGCCTTTTTCTAAAAGTCCACTTTCAATGTTTTTACCCTTTTTTATTAGAGTAGGAAAGTCCTCAGGACTTGCCATTTTCAAGTGAAAGGACATTTTAGGTATCAAATTTTTGATGAACATATCTACAAGATGAGAGTCCTCAATTTTGTATGGCATACGGCTAGCAAGATGTCTCCATCTTTGCAAGAAATTGGCAAAAGTTTCTCCATTTCGTTGCTTAGTATTACACAAGTCACTTAATGAAACCTGATTGTCCATGTTGTAAGAGTATTATGCTATGAACTTATTTTCCAATTCATTGAAGGTAGTGTGAGAACCCTTAGGTAGATTTATGAACCACTCAAATGTAGGGCCTCCGAGACTTCGTGGAAAGAGTCTCTTAAGGTAATCATCACTGTATGCCACCTCTTGATACAAAATATAGAACTCCCTTACATGTGCGACAGGGCATGTTTTTCCCATATATTTGTCAAACTTTGGAATCTCAAAACCAACCAGGAATGGAGTAACAGGAACAGATTTATCAAAAGGACAAATCTCATCAAGAGACAAGTGTTTTACCCCTTTATTGTTTGTGTTGCGCACCTCATTTCATAGTTCATGAAACATTTGAGTGAGATGTGTTACTTCAGAGTTCGTTTGTGCTTGTGACTGCTAGGGTGGTGGAGTTGTTCCATTTGAACCACCTTGTTGATATGCACTCATTGCATTTGGTGTCAATGTTGTTACCATGGTCGTAGGCACATGCAACTGAAGTGAAGGTGTAGGCTGAGTAGAAATGACCATTGGTTGAGTTGGTGCTTGACTAATACCAAGGCCTCCTACATTTGAAGTTGTTGAGATATTTTGTGGAGCATTAGCATATGTGGCAAGATTAGATAGAGCATTGATGAATTGTTGAAAGATTTTAGAATTGGTTTGAGGCGTTGGTTGTGGTAAAGTGCTAGATGCGGGCATAGCACTAGTTGTCGCCATAGGTTCTTTTCCTTTGCTTGATGTTGGTATTGCACTTGAACTAGATGCTAAGGGAGCACCACCTTTCTTGACTTGAGTAAATAGGATGTTCTCATCAAAACTTGTAGGAACGTTAACACCATCCTTGATCAGATTTAAGAATATGTCGGTCTTGTTTGCCTTAATGGATTTCTCCATCATCTCTACATTGTAAGGGTCTGCAAGGAAGGTCTTAACCTCACTAGAAATATCACCAAAATCAATAGGGTCTCATCATTAACACCTAGATTGCTATTATGAAAAGGTTGTTGTGGCTCTTGGATATTAGGCATACCAAGATTCGGATTAGAGGGAATCACATCCCCTAATGAAGTTGCAGCTGAGGGAGGAAGATTCTCCATTTCTGATTGCTTTGTTGATTCCCACAAATGTGTTTTGGGGTTGAATGTAAACCTTCCTGATCATGTGTTTACCATACAAGAATGGCCAAATTATGAATGAAGGCTTATGAGAGAAATAGAAAATGAAAATGAGAGCTCTTAACCTTAAATGATCAGTGGGTCAACTACCCAAATTTGAACAAGAGACCTTAGTTTAGCAAACAAAATGATATTGAAAGATAATAGTATCCTTTTCTTACCAAAGATAGTCAAATATGATCTTATAGGCAAGATAAGACACCAAATGGATCACTTACTATTTGGAGACTGACTTGTGGTCCCAAATAAGCAAGGTAAGGTATTGAGTGGACTGCTTACTAATTGGAGATTGACTTGTGATCCCAAATAAGTAAGACTTGAGTATCTTTCTCTTACCAAAGATAGTCAAATATGATCTTATAGGCAAGATAGGACACTAAATGGATTGATTGCTATTTGGAGACTGACTTGTGGTCCCAAATAAGAGAATGTGATTAGGATAAGGTGTTTTCTTATGGATGTAAGGTCTAATGTCATGATAAAAAGATGTTTTTAGGTTTTTACCTCCCTTAGAAGAAAGTTTGAAGATGGAAGAATAAGAAAGATGAATGTATGATGGCCACTTATAAGGTTGATTCAATATTTGTTTACGGAAAATAAGAACCTTGGGTTTACACCTGGGAAAGCATACCAGTTTCGAAGTTTTCCATTATAGGTGATTCTATCATAGCGGTCTTGCCTAGCTTCTTCTTTTTGAATGTCCTTGATCGCGTAGCTGAATTGTTTGTCACCGTGTGTTAGTCACTTCCTTTCTTTGTAGACAGGTGGTTTGGACAGTTTCACTTTCTTATGCTTGGTTTGGTTGACTTTTTTTATCATGGCAAGAACAAAAGAAGACTCAACCCTTTTGACATCAAAAATAGACTCAACCAAAACTCAAAATGTGACTCTAATGCAAAAACTTCCAAAAGATGACTGTGAGTCAAAGAGACCTCACCTAACCTATCTTACTGCGAAAGTTCCCTCACAATTTCACTCATTTTTTTTTTTTTGGCTTGTTTGAAGTTTTTGTTTTGTTTTTTTTTTTTTGTTTTTTTTTTTAATTATTTGAACAAACACACCAAACACAACAACAATCCAAATAAGGCTGATACTAGGCTATACAAGGGTTAGCTAAAGGGCGTCCTTGATATACACTAGGTACGTGAGGCCCAATTCTATAGATGAAAGGAAATACTGCCACATAGCCGAGGGGAGACGGTAACCCAAATCTCCTCACTTACCAAAGGTATAAAGTTCTTTGGGGCTTAGCCAAGAGTGACAATATTTACACTTCCAAGAGAGGTGTCTTTTGATTCACCTCCCAATTCTTATACTCTGCCAGAACGCTGGAGTTGAGGTCGTCCCAAGGGGTGATGAAATCCCCAAGCAGGCCTCCTAATAAAATGAAAAGCAAATCCACTTATTTATTGTGCACCCAAGGTCGCCCAAAGGCGCGAGGGGAGAGAATACGTAAGTGGACTTGGGGTTTAAAAGACACTTGTTCGTTATCCACAAAAATTTAAGTTTGCTACTCTAATTGAAGACACGCATGTTTAGAGCATACAAGGTTCTTTCCAACTTTAAATAGCAGAAAATAAAATACTAAAAAAAATGCTGAAAATGAAAATGCTAAAGTGAAGTTAATTTTTCTTAAGGCTTTGGATGTGATTTCATTTTAAGGCCCAAATCCAAATGTGCTCTATACTAAATGTACCTATTTAAAACGCTCCAATTTCAAATGTGACCAAGCCTTTTACACTCTAGTTCGTCCTCTAACATAAATCCTCGACTTGCAAACTCACAAAATGCTCAAGAAATAGTTAATTGTTAGTTTAAATCTCAACAATCACAGATGCTAATAATCGAAGATGCTAAAATACGAAGATGACAAAGCACAAAGCGAAGACGACAAAGCACAGAGCGCAGACGCCAAACTGCAGAGCGCAAAAGCTAGAATACAAAGCGGAGACGCCAATTTCAAATCGTAGACGACAGATCACAGTGTGAAAATGACAGAGAAATCAGCGTAGACGACAAAACCCTAACTTAGACAACAGAATAGATTAGACGGAGACACAAAAAAAAAGAACCTGATTTTTGGCGGCGGTGCAGATGCTTGTTCTTGGAGACGCTGATCTACGGAGACGTTGATATGCGTAGACGCGCAACGCAGACGACACTGAGACTATTAGAGATGACAAAATGCTAATTTGAACTGCATAAAGTTTTATTAGAGGACTTCTGAAGTGAGATCAGGGACGTGGGTCCCATCGGGTGTACCAAAATGTGTGCTGGAAAAATGTACAAATTGCTGAAAGCCTAAGGAATCAAGCTAATTTAAAAGAAATTCACAAAAGCAACCAACAAACCAAAATTCCAACCACCTCTAATACTCAACAAGGGTAGCTATGTGTAGCCATTGTTGGTGTATCTTTGATGGAGGGTGTGTTTGGTATGCTCTCACAAACACAACAAATAAGTAAATCCCTTGTGTGGAAGTGCAAGTGTGAGTGTGCAAAGTGAATGTGCAATATGATCCTAGACTATATGAAAAGAAGAATACTTTCAAGATATGACTATGGAGAAAGTCACACTCAAAGGTACTCTATGATGCAATGAATGTGAAATTATGAAAACTATCTATGGATGCAAGCTATAATTAGAATGAAAACTCAAACTAGAATGTAAACTAAATATGAATGCACAACAAAAACTAAGATGCAATACAAAATGTAAATCTTACCAACTATCAAATCACTAATATGCAGCCTATGAACTCCATATGGAAATGTAGCTATAATGCAAGCTCTCAATGTGCTGATTCTAGACTCAAAGCGACGACGTGTCAATGTAATCCAATAATCCTCTATATGCAATGCTTGAGACAAGGCTTCTATTTAAAGACTCTCAGAAAACATCTAAAAGGTGTCTAAAAGATAAGAATAAGAATTAACAATTAAGCACCTTATCCCATATTCTTAGTTGGGAGGATAAAGATGAGGTGGCACATGTGTGTAGAAAGTTCTCAAGTTGTAGACACCATGTGCTTAAAAAGAAATGTAAACCCTTATGATGACAACTCATAAGAGTACACATACTCTTAGGCTTATGGATATAGATTAGGATAAAGATTAAATTAAATGAAATTTAATTTAATCAAGGTCTAGAAGAAATTAATAGGATATAGAGGATTTAAATAAATAAAATTTATTTTTAAAAAAGGGAATAAATGGAGAATCATGTGTTAAATTAAATTTAACACATTAAGGCTAGGAAGTATTTATATTAAATTTAAATACTTAGGTCAAAAATGAACCTATTTAATTAAAATAATTTTAATTAAATAAGTAAAAGAATGTGATCATTATTAATTAAATTAATAAAGTCATTTGGGACAATTTTTAGTGTCTACACTTTCAAATATCACATGATTCTCTTGATTTCCATCATGTGATTTTCTTTAGGATTTACTGAGAATTTCGCCACTATTCCAACAGCTAGAGCAATATCAAATCTTGTATTTATTACATACTACAATTTTGCAATCATTGATTTGTATGTGGTATGATCTACTTCTTTGGAATCGTCATTTTTGGAAAACTTATGTCCAATAGACATAGGGGTTCCAACTAGTCTTGAATCTTCCATTCCAAACGTCTTTAGTATTTTCTTAATATACTTAGATTGAGTGATGTAGATACCATTTTTTTTCTGTTGTATCTATAATCCAACAAAAAATTTTATATCACCAAACATGGACATCTCAAATTTTTTACTCATTTCTTCTGAAAATACTTTGCACAAGTCATCATTTCTTATAACTAGAATATCATCAACAAATATTTCTACCAATACAATCTTCTTTTCTAGTTTTTCCTTGATATACAAACTAATGTCATCATTTATTCTTTGAAAGTCAATTTTTACCAAGTAATTATGAAGTCTTTCATACCAAGCTCAGGAAGCTTGTTTGAGACCATATAATGCTTTGTGTAACTTGCAAACCATGTCTCTTTTGCTATGATCTACAAAAACTTCTAGTTGTTCAATGTAGACTTCCTCATCAAGAATTCCATTCAAGAATGCAGATTTAACATCCATTTGATACACTTTAAATCATCTATGTGTTCCATATGGTAAATTTCTAATGCCTTCTAATCTTGCTATAGGAGCAAAAGTCTCACAATAATCAATACCTTCTTCTTGAGAATAGCCTTTGCACACCAATCTTGCTTTATTTCTTGAAACTTTTCCATCTTCATTTAGCTTATTTCTAAATACCCACTTTGTGTCAATTACATTTTTTGTTGGATACAATTAAGTAATTGTGTATTGTCTTTGATGTTACACAAATGTCATATCAGTTATCAGACAGAGTCTACCGAGTTCTATCAACCAGGAAAACAGTTTACAGAGTCTACCGAGCTCAGTCGGTCAGTAAAAGCCTTTTGCAGTGTATACCGAGCGTTCCTGTATGTCACACGGTGAGTTAGTGTTAACCGAGTTCACATGGTAAGCTAAGGAAAGTTTAGTTCTTACCGAGATCACTTGGGTATCAAAGGATTTTGTAGCGAACGGTTAGTGTTAACCGAGTTCACACGGTAAGCTAAGGAAAGTTTAGTTCTTACCGAGATCACTCGGGTATCAAAGGATTTTGTAGCGAACGGTTAGTGTTAACCGAGTTAGCACGGTAAGCTAAGGAAAGCTGAGTTTTCACCGAGCTCACTCGGTAGTCGAAGACAGCTTTTACCGAGTCCAGTCGGTTTCCAAAGGAAGTAGCAAGTTTACCAAATTCCTCGGTAATTGTAGTTTTTACCGAGTTCTTCCGGTTAACACAGGAAGGAAGTTTTTGTTCTGTATTGACCGAGCAGCGTCGGCCAATGAATAATTTTGGTTTTTATTTCAAGCCGACTTTGGAATATGTTTCGTCAAGTTGGTTGGGCAAGTCGACTTTGGAATTATTTTGACAAGTTGGTTGGGCCGACCTGGTATTATGAATAATATATAAAGAGGTGCTCAAGATGTAAAAAAAAAGAGAGAGAGTATGTACGGATAGTGCAAGGAAGTGCAAGGAAGAGACTTGCGTGTGCCTAAGCAGAATTGAGCAGAGGGAAATCTTGGAGCTGCAGAGATATATTTGATCAGTAAGGATCTTGTGGAGCTAAAATGAGATCTGTATTCAGCAAGATAAGTTGCATGTATTTTCAGATCATTCATTGTTGCTTTCTAACCATTGTAACAGTGATTCCAAAATCTCCTAACAGAGTTGGTTTAACAGCCATTTCATAAATCCTTTAACAGGGTGGCAATTCAGTTGAATTGTTCAAAAGACCTCTTACAAGGCCACTCCTAACAGGGTGATTAAATCCTCTAACAGGGTCACACCTAACAGTGTGTTTTGTAACCTTTAACAGGGTTGGCTCCTAATACGGCTCACCTCAGAAGAGTGAAAATTGGTGACTAGTTGCTGGTGGTTTTTCCCATATTGGATTTCCACGTAAATCTGGTGTCTACTGTGTTAATGATTACTTTCTTTTGCATAGTCGCTTATTTCAGTAAATGCTTCATAAATTAACTAAACATCTATCAAGTTTTAAGCAGTAATTTTTGTGTTTATCAAGTAGCAGCAGCAACTAAGTTTAAGGCATCTTTGGGACTTTTGAAAATGTTTTTGTGGTAACTGATTCACCCCTCCCCTCTCAGTTACCCCATCTTCATTTTCCAACAATTGGTATCAGAGCTTTTGGTGCTTGCAGGAGAAGATTTCAAAGATCTAAGCCAAAGATCAAGATGTCTTATAAGAGGAAAATCCCAAGGCTTAACTGAAACAACTTCTCAGCATGGCAGGGATTAATGAGACTTCATCTAGCTTCCATTGGTGACACTGGTCTGAAATATCTTGATGAGAAATATGTAGAACCATCAGGTACATTATCAGTCAATGACATTGCTATAAAGAAGACTCATAACATTATGATGATTGATATTGCATCTGCCTTGAGTTATGAAGAGTTTGATGATGTCAAGGACTGCACTACTGCCTATGAAATGTGGGAAAGACTGAAAGAGATCTATGGTGGAGATGACAATGTCAAAAGAGCCAAAGCTGAAAGTCTGAGAGGACAGTTCGATCAGATGAAAATGAAAGAAGATGAAAATATTGCCAAATATGTTGAAAGAATTAAAGCATGTGTCAGTGCTATCAAAGCTTCTGGAGGAAGTATCAGTGAAGAAACAATCATAAGTAAAGTTCTTAGAACTCTACTTCCAGTTTATGCCATCAGGGTATCAGCCATTCAAGAAAGAAGGTGTGAGGCCAATCACAAGATAAACCTAGAGGCCATAGTTGGAAGATTGACAGCATTTGAATTAGATAATTTTGATAATTATGTTCCATCTGCAAAGAACATTGAGTCTGCATTTGAAGCCAAGCTTTCACTCAAGGACAAAGGCAAAAAGAAGAAGGAATCTCAGTCAGAGAGTGAAGATCAATTAGATTAGAGCTCTGACAGCGACCTTGAAGTAATTGAAGCCCTACTTGCAAAGAAATATTCAAGAGGAAGAGGTAAAGTACCCCTAATCTGCTTTTCATGTGAAGAAGTCGGTCATATTGCTGCAAGGTGTCCAAACAAGAAAGATAAAGATGAAAAGAAAGATAATAAATGGAACAGTAAGAAAGATTTCAAATAATTTAAGGATAAAAGTAAGAAATCATGTTTTATGGCTAAAGATTCTAATGATTCTAATGATGAAGAAGAGGATGAGATTGTTTACATTGCTGTAAAAGATGAATCTGACAATGAAAAAATGGCACTCATCCCTCACATAAGTAAGAATGATACATGGATCATTGATAGTGGCTGCTCACATCATATGACTGGAGATAAAACAAAGTTTGATCAATTTGAAGAGTATGATGGTGGCAGTGTAAGATTTGGAAACAATGAACCTTGTTGCATCAAAGGAAAAGGAAGAATCACTCTAACCCAGGAACTTGTATGTGATAATGCTTATTGGGTAGAAGGACTAAAGCACAATTTATTGAGTGTGGCACAGTTACTCAACAATGGACTCAAAGTAGAATTCATCCAAGGCAAAGCAAGACTGTTGAACGGTAAAGGAAAGCTGATTGGATCTGGTATTCAAACTAAAGGTAACTTGTTCTATCTTGAACTTGATGAACATTCATGTTTTATTGTTCAAATAGAAGAGAGTTGGTTATGGCATAACAAATTATGTCATGTGAATTTTTACAATCTGGTAAAGATAAGCAAATTCAAGAAAGTGAGAGGCATTCCTGATTTAAAGAAACCAGAGGTCGGTTTATGCAAGAATTGTCAAATTGGAAAGATGGGTAAGTCTAGTTTCAAAAGCAAAAATTATCAGTCTGAAGATTTATTAGAAATTGTGCATACTGACTTATGTGGACCTATTGAAACTGAAAGCTATACTGGTGAAAAATATTTTATTCTTTTTGTTGATGATTATTCAAGAATGATGACCATCATGTACCTAAGGAACAAATCAGAAGCATTTGAAAAGTTCAAATGGTATTTGGCAAGAGTAGAAAAAGAAACAGAGAAAAGATTGAAATGCCTAAGGTCAGACAGAGGTGGTGAATTTATTTCACATGAATTTAATAACTTTTGTATTGAAAGAGGAATCAAAAGACAGGTTTCAGCACCAGGTACTCCTGAACAAAATGGCATAGCTGAAAGAAGGAACAGATCCATCATGGATTGTGCAAGAACCTTGATGATAGAAAAGAATGTTGCTATCAAATACTGGAAGGAGGCTATCAGTACAGCAGTTCATACCTTAAACTGAGTACAGTTAAAGAAGGACTCATTCAAAACTCCCTACGAAATATGGTATGGCTATAAACCCAATATAAGTTATCTGAAAGTATTTGGAAGCAAATGTTATATCTTGAAAGAATCTAGAAAAGGTAAATTTGATGTAAAAGGTGATGAAGGTATATTTCTTGGATACTCATGAGTAAAGCATATAGATGCTTGAACTTATCTACTCACAAAGTCATAGAAAGTATACATGTGAAAGTTGATAAATTTGCAGAAAAGACTGAAGAAGAAAGCAGAAAAGAACTAGAAGATTACAAAAGATTCGTCTTCAGTGATTCGGATATAATATCAACTGCATCTGAGAATCAGAAATCTTCTTCTACCGAGTCATCACTAACCGAGTTGCAGGAAACATCTACTGAGCCAACATCTACCGAGCCAACGTCTACTGAGTCAAAAAATACCGAGTTAGAGATTACCAAGCCTGAGGTAACCGAGCAGGTACATACCGTGCCAGTTGATACCAAGCCAGACCAAACCGAGCAAGGAGGAGAAATGCAAGAAGATAACGAAAAAATTTATCCAAAAGAAAAAGAACTTGTTCTAGCCAAATATGTCAGGAGACATCATTCAGTAGATCAGATCATTGGAAATAAATCTGATGGAACCATCACAAGAAGTAAGTTGAAAGGTACTTGTTTACTTGCTGATTTTGAACCTAGAACTGTCAAAGATGCATTAGAAAATGATAATTGGATTGAAGCAATGAATGAAGAAATAGAGTAGATAGAGAAAAACAAAACATGGACTCTTATACCCAGGCCTAAAGACAAAAATGTAATCGGTACAAAGTGGGTTTTCAGAAATAAGTTGGATGAAAATGGTAAAGTATCAAGAAACAAAGCTAAATTAGTGTGCAAAGGATATTCTCAAGAAGAAGGCATAGATTATGGAGAAACTTTTGCTCCCGTTGCTAGATTGGAAGGTGTTAGAACCTTATTAGCATATGCTGCCTACAAAGGATTTAAAGTTTATCAGATGGATGTCAAGTCAGCATTTCTAAATGGTATACTGGATGAAGAGGTCTACATTGAACAACCTGAAGGTTTTATTGATCTAGATAAAAAGAACATGGTTTGCAAATTGCACAAGGCATTGTATGGTCTGAAACAAGCCCCTAGAGCATGGTATGAAAGATTGCATAGCTATCTTATTCAAATTGGATTTCAAAGAAATAATGATAACAGTAGTTTGTATATCAAGGAAGGACCAGAAAATAAGATTGTCCTGGCAGAAATATTTGTAGATGATACTATTTTCATAGGGAATGATGATCTTTGCAAAGAATTTTCAGAACAAATGAGCAAGGAATTTGAAATGTCAATGTTCAGTGAAATCAAATTCTTTGTGGGACTTCAAATTCAGCAGAACAAGAATGGCATCTACATCACTCAAGCAAAATATATCAAAGAGATATTGAAAAAGTTTGGTATGGAAGACTGTAAACCAGTTGGAACTCTCATGTGTACTGGACTAAAACTTACCAAAGAAGATGATTCAAAGGAAATAGATCAGACATTGTACAGATCTATGATTGGAAAGTTGCAATATGTAGTTCATACTAGGCCAGATATTGCTCTTGCAGTTGGAATTGTGGCAAGATTTTCAGCCAAACCAAGAGAAAATCACATGATGGAAATCAAGAGAATAATGAGATATCTGAAAGGAACTGAAGATTATGGATTATGGTATAAACTTGGAGGAAACCTAAACTTAAAAGTGTTTACTGATGCTGATTGGGTAGGAAATCTTGACGACAGAAAAAGCACAAGTGGAGGTGCATTCTTTCTTGGAAAGAGGTTGGTTTCTTGGATAAGCAAAAAGCAAAACTATACAGCTCAATCAACAGCAGAGGCAAAGTATGTTGCTGCAGCAGTAAACTATTCTAATATTGTTTGGTTCAAGCAATTGCTACAAGGCATGAAGATGGAAATCAAGGAACCAGTCGTCATGTTTTGTGATAACACAAGTGCAATCAATATATCTAAAAATCTAGTAATGCATTCTAAGACTAAGCACATTGCAATCAAGTATCACTTTGTCAGAGAATTGGTGCAGGACAAGGAAATCAGATTGGAATATGTACATACAAAGGAATAGATTGCTGACATATTCACAAAGCTTTTACCTAAGGATGCATTTTTGTATCTCAGAGGTAAGTTAGGGGTTATTCCCCTATCTGAAGTTCACTAAAATAAGTTTTAGTGATGCATCAGCTCTTACAAAATTGAACAATCATCAGTTGATGCAGCAAATCAAGGAAATATTGCATATGAATCAGTACTAAAGGTACAATGAAATTCATTTGAAATTAGATGGTCTTTGGCATGTGTTGTCAAAGAGGGAGAGTTTTACTGTCATATCTTTTTCAAAATTCGAAATTTGATTAAGTAATTTCTTCACAGAGGGAGATTACTGTAAGAGGGAGAGTTCTCTATCTTAGAGGGAGAATTGTTAATTGTGTTGTGTTGCAGTAGACTTGCTTTCAAATTTCATTTCTGCTATGACATGTTGTGTTGCCATCAATGCCAAAGAAGGAGATTGTTGGATACAATTAAGTAATTTTGTATTGTCTTTGATGTTACACAAATGTCATATCAGTTATCAGACAGAGTCTACCAAGTTCTATCAACCAAGAAAATAGTTTACAGAGTCTACCGAGCTCAGTCGGTCAGTAAAAGCCTTTTGTAGTGTATACCGAGCGTTCCTGTATGTCACACGGTGAGTTAGTGTTTACTGAGTTCACACGGTAAGCTAAGGAAAGTTTAGTTCTTACCGAGATCACTCGGGTATCAAAGGATTTTGTAGCGAACGGTTAGTGTTAACCGAGTTCACACGGTAAGCTAAGGAAAGTTTAGTTCTTACCGAGATCACTCGGGTATCAAAGGATTTTGTAGTGAACGGTTAGTGTTAACCGAGTTCGCACGGTAAGCTAAGGAAAGTTGAGTTTTCACCGAGCTCACTCGGTAGAGCTTTTACCGAGTCCAGTCAGTTTCCAAAGGAAGTAGCAGGTTTACCGAATTCTCTGGTAATTGTAGTTTTTACCGAGTTCTGCCGGTTAACACAGGAAGGAAGTTTTTGTTCTGTATTGACCGAGCAGCGTCGGCCAGTGAAAAATTTTGGTTTTTAGTTCAAGCCGACTTTGGAATATGTTTCGTCAAGTTGGTTGGGCAAGCTGACTTTGGAATTGTTTTGACAAGTTGGTTGGGCCGACCTGGTATTATGAATAATATATAAAGAGGTGCTCAAGATGCGAAAAAAAAGAGAAAGAGTATGTATGGATAGTGCAAGGAAGTGCAAGGAAGAGACTTGCGTGTGCCTAAGCAGAATTGAGCAGAGGGAAATCTTGGAGCTGTAGAGATATATTTGATCAGTAAGGATCTTGTGGAGCTAAACTGAGATCTGTATTCAGCAAGATAAGTTGCATGTATTTTTAGATCATTCATTGTTGCTTTCTAACCATTGTAACAGTGATTCCAAAATCTCCTAACAGAGTTGGTTTAACAGCCATTTCATAAATCCTTTAATAGGGTGGCAATTCAGTTGAATTGTTCAAAAGACCTCTTACAAGGCCACTCCTAACAGGGTGATTAAATCTTCTAACAGGGTCACACCTAACAGTGTGTTTTGTAACCTTTAACAGGGTTGGCTCCTAACAGGGCTCACTTCAGAAGAGTGAAAATTGGTGACTAGTTGTTGATGGTTTTTCCCATATTGGGTTTCCACGTAAATCTGGTGTCTACTGTGTTAATGATTACTTTCTTTTGCATAGTCGCTTATTTCAGTAAATGCTTCATAAATTAACTAAACATCTATCAAGTTTTAAGCAATAATTTTTTTGTTTATCGAGTAGCAGCAGCAACTAAGTTTAAGGCATCTTTGGGACTTTTGAAAATGTTTTTGTGGTAACTGATTCACCCCTCCCCTCTCAGTTACCCCATCTTCATTTTCCAACATTTTTATCTTTGGGTCTAGGAACAAGAGTCCAAGTTTTGTTTTTTTTTATCTATTTTATCTCTTCATTCATTGCTTCAATCCAACTTTCATTTTCGAGAGCATCTTTAACATTTTTAGGTTCAAATTTAGCAAGTAAGCATGTACCTTTTAATTAACTTCTTATCATTTTTCCATCACATTTGTCTCCAATGATCTGATCAAGTGCATGATGTCTTCTGACATATCTTACTAACATAGGCTCTTTGGGCTTTGAATGAGTTCCACTATCTTCACCATGAATTTTAGTTTCAAGCTTGGGTCCTTCTGTTTATGACTTGGGTCCATCTAACTCAATTTGAACTAGCTTGGTAGCCTCTGACTATGACTCGGGTTGCATTTTTTGTAACTCGGTAACTGTTGGAGATTTTAGGGGCTTGAGAGATGAAGCTTCCTTTCTTTCAAATAGATTTGGTAGGGTATCAGGTTCATAATAAAAAAATCTTCTATAATCCTCTGGCTCCTTGTTGCTTTCTTCTTCACTCTTTTCTACAAACTCATCAATTTTAGCATGTACACTTTCTATAATTTTATAAGTAGACAAATTCAAACATCTATACGCTTTACTTCTATAGGAGTATCCTAGAAATATTCCTTCATCACCTTTTACATCAAATTTTTCTTTTCTAGACTCTTTCAAGATATAACATATGCTGCCAAATACTTTTAAGTAACTTACATTAGGTTTGTAGCCATAACATAGTTGATAAGGATTTTTTAGTCATTCTTCAACTGTACTCTGTTTAAGGTATGAATTGTAGTGTTGATAGTTTCCTTATAGTATTTGAGGGCAACATTCTTTTCAATCATCAATGTTCTTGCACAATCCATGATAGATCTATTTCTTTGTTTAGCTATACCATTATATTTTGGTGTACCAGGGGATGATACTTGTCTTTTAATTCCTCTTTCAATGCAAAAATTATTGAATTCATTGGAGATGAATTCACCACCTCTTTCTAATCTTAAACATTTCAACCTCTTTCTAGTTTCTTTTTCTACTCTTGCTAGATGCCACTTGAATTTTTGAAAGGCTTCTAATTTTTCTTTTAGATACATTATAGTTATTATTCTAGAATAGTCATCAACAAAAAGAATGAAAACCTTTTCTCCACTATAACTCTGTATTCCAATAGGTCCACATAAGTCTATATGAACAATTTCTAAGACCTCTTCTGACTAATATTTTTTTCTTTTGAAACTAGTATTTCCCATCTTACCAATTTGGCAATTCTTGCATAAACCCATATCAGGCTTCTTCAATCTAGGAATGCCTCTTACTCTTTTATGTTTTCTTATCTTGACCATCAAAGTTTACATGACATAGTCTTTTGTGCCATAACCAACTTTCTTCTACTTGAGCAATAAAATATGAACAATCACTAAGATCAAGATAAAATATATTACCTTTTGTTTGCTTGCCAAATCCAACTAGATTTCCTTTTCCATCTAGTAGTTTTGCCTATCCATTCATGAATTCTACCTTGAATCCAATGTTATTCAACAATGCCACACTCAGTAGATTATGGTTTAGTCCTTCAACCCAATACATTATCACATACAAGTTCTTTAGTTAATGAAATACATCCTTTTCATTTTATGTTACAAGGTTCATTGTTTCCAAATCTCACACTACCTCCATCATAATATTCCATGTGCTCAAATTTTGTTTTTTCTCCAATCATATGATGTGAACAACCACTATCAATAATCCATAAATCATTTTTGCTAACATGAGAGATAAGTGTCATCTTATCTCCTTCATCATCAAATTCATCTTTCACAACAATATTCATCATTTCATCTTCATTGTTATTAGAATCTTTAGCTATAAAACAAGATTTCTTACCTTTTTCCTTGTAGTTCTTGTAGTTCTTGGAATCCTTTTTGACTTTATGCTTATTTATTTTCTTTTTATCTTTGATTTCCTTATTTGGACACCTTGTAGCAATGTGACCAATTTCTTCACAATAAAAGCAGATCAGAGAAACTTTACCTTTGTACTTTCCTCTGCCTTTGGAATACTTCCTTGCAAGTAAGGCTTCAATAATTTCAAGATCATTGTCTGAACTTTCCTCTAATTCTTCTTCTTCTTGATATACTAGACTTTGATTTATTACCCTTTTCTTTGAGTAAGAGTTTAGCTTTAAAAGTAGGCTCAATAACCTTTGAACTAGGAACATAATTATCAAAGTTATCTAACTCAAAAGTTGTCAATCTTCCAACTAGAGCATCCAAAGATATCTTATTATTTGGATCACATCTCATTTCTTGAATAGCAGATACTCTAATTGCATAAATAGGAAGAAGAGTTCTAAGTACCTTGCTTACAACTTTTTCTCTTCAATGTCTCCTCCAAATGCTTTGATTGCACTAACACTTGCTTTGATCATTTCCACATATTTTGCAATTTTCTCATCTTCTCTCATTTTCATCTAATCAAAATGACCTCTAAGACTTTCAGCCTTAACCCTTCTTACATTGTCATCTCTTCCATATATGTCTTTTCATTTGATCCACATCTCATGAGTTGTCTTGCAATCTTTGACTTTATCAAATTCAGCATAACTAAGAGCAGATGCAATATCAATCATCATGATGTTATGATTCTTCTTTTCAACAATATCTTCAACAGATAATGTTCCAATGGGAGTCTTGTATTCAGTATCAAGATATTTGCATCCTGAATCACTGATGGTAGCTAAGTGTAACCTCATAAGTCCTTGTCATGCTACAAAATTGTCTTTGTTTAGCTTGGGGATCTCTCTTTTGTAAGACATCTTATCTTTAGCTTAGGTCCTTAAAACCTTCTCTACAAGCACCAATATCTCTTATACTAGTTTTTGGAAATATAAGAGGAGTAATTGAGAGGGGAGGGGTGAATTAGTTACTACTAAAATAAATCTCAGATCCCTTAGATGTCATTACAATAATACAATCTAAAAACTACATATTGTTGATGCTCGATAAACATAAAATGTTGTAACTCGGTAATTATTGAATGTGCTCAATAAATGCTTAACATACAGACTTTAGATGTTATATGTGATTACGATTGCTTTAACTTAGTTGCAAACACATAAAATAAAATAGCATGAACACATTTGACATCGAGATTTAATGTGGAAACCTAATTTGGGAAAACCACCAATTGCAACTAGATATTATTTTCAATCTTCTGAAGTGAGCCCTATTAGGAGCCAACCTTGTTAAAGGTTACAAAACACATTGTTATGTGTGACCCTATTAAAGGATTTAATCATCCAATTCAGAGTTGCCTTGTTGGAGGTCTTGAGACAATTCAATAGAACTACCACCTTGTTAGAGGATTTGCAAATAGTTGTTAAGCCAACTCTGTTGGGAGATTTAGATCACTGTTACAATAGTTAGAGAGTAATAATTAGATGACCTAATTTGAATGCAACTAAATTGTTGATTATAGATCTTTGTTCTGGCCTATACTTGATCCTTCCTAATTGAATATAGCTTTTCTACTCCACAAGGATATTCTACTTATCCTTCAAATTTTCTTCCTCTTCTCATCATTAAATCTAATAACATCTTCATTCTTGCACACTTTGAAACCATAACTTGACCTTATACTTATATCTTTCATATTATCAAGTTGGCTCGAATACAACTTAGAATAATTAATATTCATCACTTTAGTTGGTTGGAATCAATAGATAAATCAATTAAACTTAATATGTCAAAATTAAAAAAATCCTTCGTTAGCGAACCTAGCTCGGTAGACACTAACTCAAAAAAAAATTCTTATGTTAACCAATAGAAGCTCAGTTAACACTAGAAACTTGCAAAAATCCTTTGGCAACCGAGTGAGCTTGGTTAGTGCTAGTTCCATCCAATTTTCCTTCATTAATCGAGTGAGATTAGTTAACACTCATCTTATGCATACTTTTCTTCGATGCCCAAGTGAACTTGGTAGATACTACCTTCTGAACTAGGCAATCACAGGAATGCTTAGTAGACACAAAAAATTATCTTCATTGCCTGAGTGAGCTCAGCATATATTGACTGATAATGACATTTGTGTAACATCAAAGACAATACATAATTAATCAATTGTGTTCAACATTATCACTATGTAGTGATACTTGCAGTTGTTTTCCCTTTGCACTTAGCCTAGGTGTCTACTCCTATGGAGTTGATATTACCTATTGTATAGGTTTAATAGTTAATGTTTCAGTTGACATGGCACTCAAAAGTTTAATAAGAACTTGAATAGCCTCTTGTTCTTTATGTTTCTCTACAAATTCCATCTTCTCTTCTACCTTGGTATCATCTGGTTGACCTGTTGTGACATGAGTGAATTATGGAAACATGATTCTTTCCTTACCTTGTTGCTTGACACTCATATTTGGAACTAATATAACTTATTTAACTTGAAAATCATCATTTTTTTCACTTTCAATCTTTGGATAATATTGTATTTACAACAAAATTGGATTAGTACATGGTAGAGAGGTCTTTGAGGCATCTAATTTAGCATTCTTTAGATCTTCCTCAGTTAATACATTATGATTTGATGGTGATGAATTGGGAATGTCCTCAATTATGACAACATCATGTTTTTCACTCTCTCCAACCAATTTCCTCACTTCTTCTTCTATCTTTTCAATTTCTTCTTCTTTATCCTGACCTTTTAACTCAACTACATCTCTTCCCTCTTCCTCTTCTTCATCAGTCAATGGAACAAGAAATCCAAATACTTTCTTCTATATTATTATGATCTCTTTCTTAACTTCATGAGCTTTATTCTTCAAAATTGTGTATGTCCTCTCTTTAGGTACAATTTTTTTTTTACAAAATTTTGTAGGGCTATAGACATATGCATCTTCCTCAAATCAAGCATTGTCTATGCTAAGGTAGTTTCCCTTATTTATTTTTTGGTGGATAATGCCCATGTCCACTTAGCATCTAATTTATTGTACAAATCTTCAAGGATGCCTACACCTAATTCTATAGGTGTATATCTGAATTTTATCATCATGTCCATCATAGCTTTTTCAAGCTTCTCCTAATCATCTTTGTTTAATAATCATAATGAATTTGTTTGAAGCTTGCAAAATTGGTTGAGTTCCTAATATCTTTAAATACCTAGTCAATGGTTATTAGAGGGAGTCTGTATAGAATTTGAAGTTTTCTCAAATCATCATACTTGGTTTCTTCATTGTCTTCCTCTTCCTCAATAGGTTTAATGACCAGTTTTCTTCTTGGCCTCTTAGGTAAGCTTTTCTTAGTTGCTTTGGTTGGTTTCCTCTTTGTTAGGCTGCCTTTTTCTTTTGCAAATGGGGATTGATCTGCCTTGGATCTTGTGACCACTCTCCTCTTTGGTTCAGGTTCTGGAGGTGTGACTGCCTTCTTCACAATTTTCTTTAAATCCTCCTTCACCTTTGGATCAACAATCACCACTTTCTTTTGTTTGATTGTGTTGGACTCATCAACAACTAGCTCCTTTCCTTTTCATTCTTTTTCTTATGCTTCTTCATCCTCTCCTTTTCCCTCAATTATGTGGATTTATTCTTTTCAAAGCTTTCCCTCAAGATCTTCAGTCATTTTATTTCTTTTCTTATCCATCTTGGGCACATTAGTTTTCTTTTGCATTTTGTCCTTGGCTGACTCACAATTGTCTAAGAGCTCATCATTATTGTATATATCTTCATAAAACAATGCAGTTATTGTTGTTATGACTTCATCTACATTCACTCCATATTGCATTGGCCTTAACCATGCAACCCTTGGTAGTACTTCTTGTGTATAGATGGAATCTATATCTACCATTAAACATATATCATCAAAATATGTAGCTACCATTGACTTTGGTATTCTTATCATGTTCTTCATCTTATTTTTGAATTCTTCAAAATAATTATCTAGTACAGCCTCAAAATTTTATCCTAGTTGATTGATAAGGTCACTTATATGTTCAATAGTTGGTCTACTCCTATACCATGCAATTGTACCGACAATGGGGAATGAATTATGTACATAGAAAAATATACAAAAAAAGTAAGGACTTGAATTTACATGAAGTATTCTTCACTTTCCTTATTGCTCCAAGATTCTTAGATAGTTATTGCAATTATAGCTCAGAAAGATCATATCTACGATCTTTCTATACAATTTTATATCCTAGGTCTACTACAATGCAAGGAACATTGTTCATTCTTCTTGACTAATAAAATTTGTGTACAATCACACGCACTACAAACACAACAATTAGATCTTTAATCTCATTGATCAAAATACCATGACCATTCCATTTTGCCTTTCTCTATTGCTTGACAACATCTTTGGTTGCACATCTCATGGCCTTCGGTCTATCCAAGATGGGGAACTAGTAACTTGGAAAATGATAGCCTTGTTTATCTTTACTAGTCCACCTTCTAACCATATTTTCATATCATGAATTCTACTCAACACAATATTTATCCATTCAATATTGAATATCTTCAAAAAGGCTAGGGCAAAGTAAACCTTTTCTTAGCAACAATCTTGTATTCATCTCTCAAAATTCCAATTGCATACCTTATCATAAGCTACTCTCAATTCATAGTCTCCAATTTCTAAAAATTTGCACATGTAACATGATTTCACATTATGAATAATTAGAACTCTTGGTGGAATTGATGACGAGGCATCGAATTCATTACTAGTCAATGCAATGTTAGGGTACTCCTTGAATTTTGGTGGACATTGATTGTTCCTCACAATTTGTGCAGTGCTTTCCTTCAACAAATCCTTCATGGATGTAGATATAGAGGATGTCATTTCTAAACTAGGGTTTCAAAAAAAATTCTTCAATAATTTTGAAATCAACTTAATTTGGCACTGAAACCTTATTATATTGTCAAAATTTTTCCAATGTCACGATGTGATTCTCTTGTTATGTCACTGAAATTGCCTTTGAATCACCTGTGCACTAAAAATTGCTTGGAAAAATGAAAGTGAGTACCAAAGTTTTATATATACCTTCAATTTGTTCATTTAAGTCTATAATAAATGCATTTATACTTTGGTAGGTGCATAATAGTTGTCTCAGCTTCCACAAGTTCTGTTGGCACTTCTTTCTATTCAAATACGTAGTCACTATTACTTGACTTGCCCAATGCCATTCCATTTAGTCAATACATCAACTCGGTTGATATAAGCTCTCAGTCTATATTGCAATGCTTGGTTAATATAGATAATATTAATGATGCTTAATACTTGATAGTGTAGCTTATTTCATTTCCCAATTCCTTCCTCAAATTTTTCCTAGTGCATCTTTATTCATGCTAATCACATTTCTTGTTAGGAATTGATGTATATTATATCATTCAAGTATACAGTCCCTTACATGCCTTTTTTCTTAGTTGGATGTGGTGTGATCACCTGATCCATTGGATTGGGTGATCTTAAATTTTCTTTCTCCACTACCTCCAGACTCTACTATCATTTTTGATGTTATATGCATCCCAATCTTGCCTTTTCCTTTATTACTTTCATTGTTTGGTGCTAGTGCTCAAGTCCTACAATTCTTACTAACATGTCCAACCTTGAGACAACTAAAATAGACTAGGTTTCCATTCAACCATCTCTTATAGTTTCCTCTAAAGTGTTTCTTAATGCAATTTTCTAGAATGTTTCCATACTCTCCATAATAGTGAAAATTATACCATGTTTTGTAAGCCCAATTGTAGAAGTTACCTTGCTTAGGTTCTTGAACTTTCATTTTAAATGTCCAGTTGGATTTTTCTTTGGATCTGCATTCTTGAGCTCTATGTCTATATTTCTAACAAATGTAACAATGTCCTTCAGATCTAGGTGCAATAGGTGTACCACTTTCCTTTGACCTACATTTATGTGCTTGGTGTCCTTGCTTCTTGCAATTAAAATAGTTACTAGTAAACTTAGGTTTAGGGTTTTACATGCCATTTTTGCTTCTACAAATATTTATCATGGGTCCAAGTTTACCATAATGATGGCATGTAGGTTTGACTTTAGGTTTTTGCATTTCTTTGTTTTCCACTCTTTGATGACTCGCCTTTCTCAATAGATGAGTGATCCTTTTTGTGTCCTAAACCAGAAGTATCAGTAGATGTCCTTGGTGGTCTCATTATCTCTTCAAAGTATCTGATAGATTCACTAGGTTTGTTTGTTCTTTCCAAAAGTTATTTTTTAGATCTAAACTTATTTCTTTGTTAGTCACTCTGTGATCTTAGATTTGTAATCTCCATGTCCTTTATGTTCAACTCATGATTTGCAAGTAACAATTGATTCATCATGTCTAGCCAATTTTTTGTAAGTTTTTTCATATTATATGTCCTTTCTTGAAGTTTGGTAGCCATTTTTATTTTTTCTTATTCAACCATAATCTTGTCTTCTTCAAATTTCTTATTTTGTCCAGTCACTTCACATAGTCTTATTGATTAAATTTTATGTTCTCTCTTTAGTCCTCAAACTTCTTCACTTAGAGTGTTGTTTTTCTCCAATAGAGATGCTATTGATGCATCACTATCACTAGTACTTCCACTATTAATAAATTATCTGACATCAACTTCCTTATATATTATGTAATTCTAGTAAATGGTCATATCTTTCCTTTCCTTTAAGGATTTCCTTAACTCTTATTTTGCTACTTGAAGTTACTACAGTACAATATAGGTTTCAATCATCTGATTCTCAATGATCTTTCCCAATTTCTAAACCTTCATATTTAAGATCTGAACACTCAAGATGTAGAGAACTAGGCCCTAACACCAATTATTGGAAGTCTTATTAGGAAACAAGAGGGGGTGAATCAGGATCTATAAAATTTCTCAATGCTTAAACAACATAAAAAATTAATTGCATTCACTCCTAATCCATCTCATATCTTAGATCTCATACCATATGAATTATAATGCTAAAATGAAATCTATCTAAGCATAACATCCATAAAAATATAAAGACATTAAAAAAGATTGTGGTTACCCAAAAACCCTCCAAGGTGAAGATAAGATTAGGATGGGGATGAAACCAACAAATATTTATTGCTACAACAACAAGGTTTCCTATTAGGGCAACAATTTGATCATTTATGATGATCTACCCTTTAAGGGATCTTCTCTATTAAAATCTATACAAGATTGTTAGGTCTCACATTGATTAAAGGATTTTACACTTACAATGAAGTAATGAATTTGTTAGGAGATTTAAATAAGGTTTGTTAATAGATTTTCCCTTATTCATCTATTAAAATGTCTCATTACTTGATCCATTAGTTTTCTCTAAAAGTTGTTTATAGATCTCCTCTCTTTAGTGTCTCAAATTGATCTCCTTGTCTAATATTCTTTATTCTTCCCTTCACTTCTAGGTTTCTCTGTCAGTTCTTCTCTTTGACTGAGCCTCCCTTACTCTACTCTTATCTTGTTTTCTCCTTCACACTTTCATCCTACTTACATCCACACCATTGTGATTTTAGGGTTAGATCCCTTCTTAAATATATAATTATTGAAATTTCGAGATCATAATCAAGGATCCATAAACCATCCTATTTCCATTTTCCCTTCTAATTTTCTAATTGGTTTATCTCTTTTCTTGGGATTAATACCTTCTAAAAAAATATTTAGTTTACTCCTTAATTGTCTCTACAATCATTAAATGTCACATATAAGTTGGCTAAAATGATTAAATTAGTGTTTTTGTCATTACAAACACATTTTCCAAAATTGGTTTACTCAACAATTGAATGTTCTAATGCTTGATCATAACTAACATTCACACTGTCACTTGGGTTCTATAGGCTTGAAATATACTAACTCAATTGGCATTAATCAACTTTTTCACCACTTGTCTCTATTGATTTACTCAACATGTAAACTAGCTTGATCTCTCTTAGGGTTCTCAAAAACTTTTGACTTGTTCAACATGTAGTGATATAAAATAAGTCCTTTGTATCTTGGTCATCTCTGGATGGCTTGGTCGCAGTGAGGACTAACTAATGCTACCTTTGAAATGACTAAGTGTTGGACACTAATAGGAAACTTGGGCTTAGAGATCAACACTTTTCAGAATAAGTCATTTTGTCCATCTATATGTGGATGAAATGTAGAACTAAACTTCAGCCTATATCCAACATCTTCCAAAGTGTTCTCCATAAATATCCAATAAACTTAGTATCCCTATCTAAAATAATAGCCTTAGGCAACCCATGCAATCTTACCACTTCTTTAAAGAATAATTCAACCACATGCACTGCATTAGATGTCTTCTTACAAGGTATGAAATGAGCCATTTTTGAAAATTTGTCAACTACTACCAAAATAGAGTCATTACCTCTCTGAATTCTAGGTAAGTCAAGAAAAAATTCCATACTGATATCTTCCCATTACTTATTTGGTATAGACAATGGTGAATAGAATCTCAAATTTTGATGAGTTCCTTTTGTTGTTTGATAAATTATACAACTTCTGACCATCTTCTATAGATCCTTATAAATCTAAGGTCAATAATACCTATTAGAACCAACATTATTGTTTAGTCAATCCCAAGCTTTCCGGCAAGTCCTCCACTATGCTTCACTTTCATGATGTTGTCTCTCATAGATCCTATAGGTATGTATAATTAAATTCCTTTGAACAACATGTCTTCTTGAATGAAATGTTCAATCCACTTATCTTTCTCTTGTGTTAATTGATTCTTACAAGCCTTCTGTGGTTCTACAAAATCAGGATTGGTTTCATATAAATGTTTAAAATCATCAAAGCCAAGTAACTCAATTCTCATTTTTGTTAGAAAAATCCTTCTTCTATTGAAAGAATCAACAACTTTATTTGCCTATCCACTTTTATGTTTCAACACAAAGGAAAAGTTCTACAAATATTCTACCCACTTCATATGTCTCTGATTCAACTTACTCTGACTTCCCAAATACTGTAAAGCTTTATTGTTAGTATAAAACAAAAAATCTTTAGGCATCAAATAATGTCTCCATTTCTTCACGGCTTGAATAATAGCATAAAATTTGTGGTCATAAATTGAATAGTTCTTTTTCCCATCATTCAACTTCTCACTAAAGAAAGTTGTAGGTCTTCCTTTGTGACTCAAAATAGCTTCAATGGTACTTTCACTAGCAGCACAATCAACTTGAAAAACCTTATTAAAATCAAGCAAAGAAAGCATAGGTAATTCTGCAATCTTCTATTTCAATGTTTCAAAACTCTTATTTTCTCCATGTTTCCACTTGAAATCCTTTCTATCTCTTCTCATAGTCTATGTCAGGGCATGACATACTGAACTAAAAATTCTGATAAACTTCCTCTAGAAACTCCTCCATCCATGAAATTATCTAACTTCTCCAACATTCTTGGGTTTAGGAAAATCAAGAATAACTTTCACTTTTTCAAGATCCATCTTCAACCCCTCAACTAAAATCACAAAACAAAGGTACAAAATTTATTCCTTCAAGAATGAACATTTATTGAAGTTAATCAACATCTTTTCTTCTTTCAATCTCTAAAATACTTGTCTAATATGCTTAAGGTGTTCTTCTTTAGTCTTACTAAATATCAAGATGTCATCAAGATAAGAATCACAAAATTACCCAAAAAATTCTTCAAAACTCATTCATCAACCTCATGAAAGTACTAGGTACATTAGTTAAACCAAATGGCATAACCAACCACTCATATAAACCCTCTTTCTAACCAACATAACACCTTTTTAGTTGAAGGATTGGACATCCTTTACTACCAAGGTAGTATGTTGACCTTCATTAAGTATCAATCCAAGAGTGTGAACTTGAGATGATGTTTGTAAAGTATATGCTCTAGTCTCTACTAAAAGTCACTACTACCTTGAATAAAATAACCATTAAGGAAATCTAGTTTATCAAAAAGAAAGATAAATATTGAATTCTTGGAAGGAAACTCTAATTACTCAACCATCCATCTATGCACCTACTGTTGCAAGAATAGTGACTGGTTCTATTTCTAGTGGTTGTAGGAATAGTATTTCTAAACTTAACTTAGAAAAGTGAGTCTAACTCCTAACTACTAAAGTAAACTCCACCTTCCATGTGGGCCCCCATGGAAGAATGAAGAAAAGATTAACTCAGATGGAAGTGTAGAAACTCAGTAAACTCGTGTATTCATTCAATAGGAAATCTTACACTTTCTTGAAAAATAGAATGTCTGATAACTCTATCAATCTACTTACTATTTGACCTTATAGATATAGAAAAGGTCTTATTTAAAAGGAAGGGAATAACAGATTCCTACAATCACGACTTCCTCATAAAGGATAGTTCATTATAGCTCAAGATTCATGCAAGCATGCAACATAAAAACATCAGTTATCTTCTTAAATTCCCATAAATATAGAGCATAGTGGATGCTAGATCTGCTTTGCTATCTGACTTTAGTAACTTCTAAGAATCTAGGTATCATGTAACAATTCCTTGCATGTTTAACTAATCGCCCAAATGCTTTCTTTTCCGCTCAGTCACTTCATCAAGTCCCTCTTCTTCTATTGGAACAGGTCCCTTTTCTATGTCATTGAATAGGTCCCTTATTATTTCATTAAACAAGTCCCTTCTAATTTTGCTGCTAAGTTTCCTATTGCAATGGTGCCATGACACTCCTCCTTTAATACTTGCGATTCCATGACGCTAGTCCTTCACTTGAGCTATTTTGACCGATTCCAACTTGGCTTGGATACCTGTGATCATCATTCAATGCACACAAGACTTTCTACAAGAATTTATTTAGATTTATTGATTTATAAAGAAAAAGCATTAATAGTCTTTGTAATCTCTTCGGCTCTAGGAAGATCTACCCATGCCAAACATTCATAAAGAAAGATTTTTATCAACAAAATGAACCCTTTTTAGACATAATCCTAATTATCATTTCTATGCCATATGTTCATATCTTATACATCAAAAAGTACAAAATACTATACTTAAAGGATGACAAAGTTCAGTATATTATAAACAAATGTTCACAAAAAAGGTCAAAAAGACATATATTTCTTCATGTCATCATTTTCCCCTCCAACCAACCTGATGTTGGTCCCTTTAGTATTTACAAATTTATGATCCTTATTCGTAGCCTAATATCATTGGAAATCTTTTCACCTGATTCATTAGCCCTGTAGTTAAAGTATCCATGATTCTATTTTAACCTTTCCCATTTCTGATCTTCAATGGCCATATTATAACTAGCAAAAGAATCATGCTTTCAGAGCATAAGATGCAGGAGTATTGGTGGTTGGAAACTAAGAGGAACCCAATAATTCTTTTGATTTTTGCCTAGCATCATATACCTAGGCATCTTGCTAATAGCCAACTCCAAATTTTAAGGAGAGTGCAATTCCCTTGTTTTTAGATCTTCTAACAATCAGACCCATCTTTGAGTAGAAGCTCTTATGGCATCAAGAGCAATTGTGGAACAATATTGTTCCCAATCTAGAAATTCTTGTTCTCGAATAGGGTAAAGTATAGCAGCACCACTTTTATTATTATTAATAGAGAGCTAATCAAAGAACACCCTATGAGTATTTTGTACCTTAGGCCAAATGTATAGTGGTTCCAACATTTCTTTATCCCTGTAAGGGGTGGCCAGATTCTCTCGACTAATCTCATTCTACATCCATGACATGATCGCTTTGAACTATATATCCCCCACATATAACAGTGAATTCCAATCTATATCATCTGGAACAGCAAGGTTATGGATAAATAGTTCACAGAGGAGATTCTGTAGAGAAAAGAAGGATTTAACCCCTAGGTAATTTGAGACAATTGAAAATTAATCATTTGTTTCTTTAAGAACAATGTATAAACTAGGGATGGTGACATGTAGTTCATAAGCTCTAGAATGAGCTCTGTCACCATTGTGACACATTGTTGTAGGACCATGATTTCACTATTTTTTTCTTCAATTTTTTGTGCATGTTCCTTTATAGTTATGAGCAATTGTTTCCTCTCCAGGTTCTAGTTTGACTTTTCCCATTGAAACTGTTGGTATAAACTAAGAATGGCTCTTAATGGAGTAGAAATTCTTGGTGGTGTGTGGTGACGAACAACAGGGTTGTTGTCTTTAGAATAGTGATGAACAACAGGGCTGTCATTCTAACGAGCAACAGGGTTGTCATCTTCATAGGGGTGATGAACAATAGGGTTGTCAATTTTTTCTGAAGGCACAGTGGCTATAGGATAGGGCACCACAGCCATATTGATTTGAAATGTCTCAACAATTTCTTGAACTATTTTTTGTGCGAATGATGGGTATTTTTCTTGTGGCAAATTTTTGGTTTCTTATGCCTGCTATTCAAAACTAGACATCATTTTCTCTGAAGAGTCTAATTCACTATCAATATTAACAAAGTTGATATTAGGGCTATTTGGCTTTGGAGAAGCATTCTCAAGAACATTTCCATGTTTAGGGGTATGGATTACATGCTCTAGAGATTGTGCAAGTGTATGTATTGGAGATTCTATATCAATAGGTGGAATGGAAGATTCATTATTCAGGCTTACTCTAGACAGCCTAATAACTTGTTGTGGGGTAGAGATTTTTTGTTTACCCTTATTATCAATAGATTTTCCTTTATTAAGGTTAGGTATGGTTTCATGTGGCACTAGAGGTGCTTCCTCCAAACCTTTCCCTATGGTATCTATGTGTGATTTTCTCCTTTTAGAGGTTGAAGCCTTTGAAGGTGGAATTCTCTTTTTTATATTCTTGGGTGTGGACACAAAAGCTAAAGCTTCTTGAACTATTTTACATACTACCTTTCTAACTCCTACAACAGTTTTCTCTCTTGTCCCCATTTCTTTCCCTTTAGGTCCACCCCTTTGGGGTCCCACTGTTTTGAGTTTTGCAAAATCATCCCATGTTCCTAGATGTTGCCTAGTCAGTTCCCTTTCAATTATGGCTCTTATTAAGCAATGGTGGGACATCGACTAGATTTGACCTTGTTGTACATATGCAGCTTGCCTTTTGACATATTATAACGAAAACTAGGGAGATTTATAGGACAATCACCATGTTGCAAACCACTCAAAATATTGAAATGAATAGCATGTAAATAGGTATACTTCCCTTCACAGGTAAAATACCTTATCATAAACTCAGCAAGTTGAATGAATTGAAGGGGAAGAGATAACCATAATGTACCTTAATTCTCGTTTTCCTCCAGTCGAGGGTCTCCATGCACTATGAATTGTGCCTTTGTAGCTCATGCATCCATATCTTTTGTCCATCATTCCCTGTTTCTAGGTAGACCAGTAACTTATACCACCACCTATTTTGTAAATTATATCTGGACACCCTTGATAGTTGCATATCCATCCCATAGGATATTATGAAATTGCAACACAATTTCTTGATCAAATTACTTGAGTCTGAGGCAGTAAGCTAACCAACCCTGTTGTTGAAACAAACTGCATGTTGCTAGATTTTCTAGTAGGACTCTTTGATCTGCTGGTTCATGTTGTTGAGGTTCTCCACCCATATTATCCTTTGAAGAATGCTATAGCTAATGAATTCATTGTGGGTGATTGAAAATTTGAACAGAAATAGCTACAAGGGTTTTTAGTGTAACAATGGCATATAGGGAAAAAAAAAATTTCAAGAACTTATGAGCACTCTAAATATCATATTCTTCAGTACTTCATGAAGGCATTTCAATCACCAAAACATAATAAGGATAAAGATAATGCTCAAAACATACGCCATATTAATTAGGGGTTATGCACTTTGTGAAATCATAATTTAATGGCTAGTGGTTTTTTAATTATTTTTCACACACCACAAAAGTATAAAGGTCTGCCAGCTCATCACTAAGGTGACCTTTCACCCATACATGCCAAATTAAGATCAACTTATGATTTCAATTTTCCCTCACCCCAACTTATTAAAGATTGGGTCCCACCAGACCTTAGAGTTTGCAAATTCTGAAAATTGTAATAACACACTTTTCTAAACAAATAATAAATTAAATAAATGTAGAGGGTTCAAGTGTTACCAACTTGATATGCGATAGGAAGGATGCTCTAGGTAGTACCATACTATAGAAATTAATGAAGTGGAGTGGTAATGGAAAGACAAGAAGATGAGATGGAGTGAGGCAAAAAAAGAAATAGTTTTCACATAAAATGTGAAATTTTATTATGAAGGCCTTGAAATAAATTCAAGGGCTGCAGGCATCTAAGTGGAAGACTTAGACAGAGTGGTTGTAGGAAGGGATGTTTTTGTTGTGTTGAACTATTGAAGAAATTCCTCTTGGTTTGTTGGTTTGTGATTTATCTTTAAGTGATGTCCATTAACTAGGAGTTTGAATTTGACTAGATCAATTGTTGATAGTTGAACTGCTCCATTATTAAAAATTACAACAATTTTATATGGAACAAGCCATCTAGTCTAAAATTTCCCTTAGTGGTTTTGATATTTGGACTCATATAGGAGCACACAATTACCAACAAAGAACTCTCTATCTTTGATGAATATGTCATGCCACTACTTCCTCTAACTCTAAATTAGCTCTATGTTGTGAAGGGATAACTTCCGCCATTCATCCAACTCATTGAGATGCAAATTTCTATCCCATTGTGCTGTAAGAAGAGCAATACCAAGTTCCAAAGCTATCCATAGAGTCTTATGTTCAAACTCAATGGGCATAACAGCTATCTTCCCATATAGGAGCTCAAAAGGTGTAAACCTAGTAGTAGATTTCCATGTTGTTCTTAATGCCCACAAGGCTTCGGGAAGTCGAGCTGCCCAATCTTTCCTATGCAAGGACACTATTTTAGTGAGTATGTTTTCCAGCTCTCTATTTGTCACTTCAACCTATCCATTGGCTTGTGGATGATACGAGGAAGATTTTCCATGCCTAATTTTGTATTCCTCCATGAGAGCAATTATCAAAATAGATGTAAACTAAGGGCCTTGATCTAATTGTAATTCTCTTGGGATGCCAAACCTTGTAAAGATACATTCATATAGGAACTTTGCAACATTATTATCATAAGGGTGCTTCATTGGTTTTGCTTCTACCCATTTGGTGACATAATCAGTGCAAACCAAGATGTAACTCTTCCCTTCTAAAGGTGGCTCAATAGGGCCAGCAAAATTAATCCCCCATTTGTTGAATGGTGCTACCACTATATGTGGCTACAGGGGCATTTCATCTATTTTCATTGGTCGATCCATTCTTTGGCATTTGTCACATCTTTTGGTATATTGAGTTGTATTCTTGTGAAGTGTGGGCTAGTAATAGCCTATATTTAAAATCTTTAATGTGGTCCTCTTGAAAGCAAAGTGACCACCACAGGGTTCATCATGACAAGCATGTAGAAAATCATAAGTCTCATCCTCTCTAAGATATCTTTGTGTCACCTAATCTAGTCTAGTATAAAACATGAACCCAAAGATCCATGAAAAGTTAAAACTCTTCTCAGTCAACAACCATCTTTCCTTTGCAGAGAAATGTGGAGGTGTTTTACCAGTTGTTAGGTAGTTGGCAATGTTAGCATACAAAGGGTTTTGTGCTGGAAAAAAAAAATGCTCATCAGGAAAGCTATCTTCTATGGTTGCAAGATCATCACATGTTTGAAGACAAGATGAGAAATCAGCTACAACATTTGCCTTACTTGGTTTGTCGATAATGGTAATGTCAAATTCTTGCATTAGTAGTAACCATCAAGCCAAACATCCAGAGATTGCCAATTTATTCATCAGATATTTGATGGTGGAGTGATCTGTATGTAAAAATATCTGGTAACCTATAACATAATGTCTGAATTTATTCAGAGCATAAATTACAGTAAGCAATTCTTTCTCAGTCATAGTGTAATTATACTCAGCTCCTTGGAGATTTTTACTGATATCGTAAATTGCATGTTCCACTAAATCCATTTTTTGGCCAAGCACTACTCCAATTGCATGATCTGACGCATCAGTATGTATGTGAAAAGGTAGCTCCCAATTTGGTCCTTGGAGAACTAGTGTTGTTTAGAGGACTTCCTTAAGCTGCAAGAAGGTTTTTGTGCAATCAGAATTCCAGATGAACTCTACATCTTTCTAAAGCAAGTTATACAAAGGGGCTACAATTTGACTGAAGTCCTTGATAAAATGTTGATATTACCCTACATGTCCTAGAAAACTCCTAACATCTTTCAACTTAGCTAGTATGGCCAATGTGTGTATAATCTCTATCTTTGTTAGATCTACTTCAATTCCTTTGGGGGAAATAAAGTGTCCCTACACCACACCTTCCTACATCATCATGAAACACTTTTCACTATTTAAGGATAGGTTGTAGTCTTTACATCTTTGCAAAACCTTTTCCAAGTTTTCTTTGGCTTCTTCAAAGGTCTACCATATACACCTCCAAGCAATCTATAGATATATCAAAAAAATACTAATAACAACTCTTTAGAAAGTTGCAGGTGCATCGCAAAAACCAAATGGTAGGATGAAATAAGAAAACATTCCCCATGGACATGCGAATGTGGTCTTGTCCTGATCCTCTGGTGCTATTTGGATTTGATTGTAGCCATTGAACCCATCCAAGAAGGAAAATTACTTCTTTCCTACAAGATTGTCAAGAACCTGATCTACAAATGGCAATGGGAAATGGTCTTTCTTGGTAGCTGAGTTGAGTTCTATATAATCTATGCAGACTCACCATTTCTCCCCCTTCTTTGGAACAATAATCAATGGTGAAACCCATTGGCTATCTAAAATAGGATATATAAAGCCAGCATTGAGTAACTTTTGTAGTTTGTTTTTTATAATATCTCATAATGTTGGGTTTATCCTATGCTAAGGTTGTCTTACAGGTTTGCAATCAGGACTTATATAGATCCTATGAGTACAGAGTGTAGGGTCTAAGCCTTTCATATCTGTATATTCTCAAGCAAAATCATCTTGGTGTTTTTGTAATAGCCGCAAGATGTCATTTTGTTGTGCCTAAGATAAGAATTTACTCATGTTTAGTTCTCTCCTTGGTGCGATTGCTATTTTATCTACTTTTTTAGCCATTAAAATATGATCAGTTGGTGGTGAGTCTATTTCATGTGGTAGAAGCAAGTGTAGAATCTGTGTAGACTCAAAATAGTGGAGTTCACAGGGTAATGGCAGAATATTTTCTAAAACACAAGCTTCTTTAGAACATGTCTCAGGTTGTATGACATACTCATTCAATATGATGGAAGAAATGACTTCATCCTCCTCTTTAGTGCTTACAAATGAGTCTCTTGAGATCATCATCAATTGTTTAATAGAATTCATGTCCATATTAGAATCACCTAAATTTGGCTAGACAACTTGATCATCTTGCAGCAAAGGTTGAGCAAGAGAATACAAAATTGTTTTTTTAGTGTTTATACCATCTGAGATGGTCATTTTCCCTTATTAGCATGCAATATAAGCATCTGTTGTGGCTAACCATGGTCACCCTAGAATGATAGGATAACCTCCAGTACTTTTTTTTGGAGAGAGTGCCACAAAATCAACTAGGTAATCCCATGAATGTAGTGTAACAGTGACATCTTCTAACATACCATCAGGGATGATGGTTGAATTATCTGCTAATTGCAAAATTGTTGGTGTTTCTCTAAGACCAATTATATGTAATTTGGACATGATTTCCTTGGTCATTACATTGATGGATGCTCCTAAGTCTACTAAGGAATTTTGCAATTGTATTCCTTGAATGGCAAGTGTTACTACTGGACTTCTAGGGTCTGCATACTTGGGTATCTTTAGGTTATCAAGCATAAGGTTAGAAAGCTAGCCAAGGACATGGATAGTCTTTGGGTCCTTCATTTTCCTTCCTAAATTTTTGGTACAGGATTCTTTGATAGCTTTGGTATATAAGGGTACTTCCTTCATTGCATCGAGCAAGAGAATTTTTACTATCATTTGCTTGAGCTATTCAAGAAAATCCAAGGTAGCTTGAGTTTCAACTGGCAGAGCTTGCTCTATTAACCTACTAGGAAATGGTGGTTGCTTTGCTATAGGCGAGATAGTGGTCGCAAGCTTTTGAACTAACTTAGCAGAAGTGTCATCAACTTCTATTATAATGGGCTACTGAGGGGATGCAAGTGTCATCCTAGACTGTAAATGAATGTCATTTAGGGTTATGGAATAGATTTTTTTTTGGGTTGAAGGCTTTGCATTATTGGTATTAAGTGTAGGCTATGCAGGCAACTATGGCTATTTTGGAGGGGTTGTATTGGTTGCAGGAGGCATTAAGGCTTGTTGTTGAGGAGGTTGCATCAAAGCTTGTTGAGGCTATTGCTACTATCAGTTGTGGATTTGGTGCCAACCTTTTTGAGGTTGCTACCAACCTTGGTTAGGCTACTGCCAAGCTTGCTAAGGTTGTTTCCAACCCTGGTTAGGCTATTGTCAACCTTGCTGAGGTTGTTACCAATTATTATAATTGTTATCACCTCCATGTTGTTGCTATTTCCATTGACTATTACCACTATAGTTATGAAGTGGGCCTTGAGGAATACAGTTCTATCTTGGATACTCCTGCACCAGGAGATTTTTGGAGTAAGTCTGTCAAGCCCCATCCTTTTTTATTGTTGCCCTGGAATAGTTCAAGAAAATATTCCAGATTTTAGTCCACATTTTATTTGTAATGTCACCTCTATCCATTAATTCTAAAGCCTCCATACTCCTATCATGTACTCCTTTCAAAAAGAGATGCTTTTGAGACTCCTAGTTCAGTCAATGTTGCATATTATGCTGCAGGTTGAACATGAATTGTGCAACATAGTCCTCCAAAGTTTCATCCTCCTTCTGTGACATTTTGAAAATTTCATCCCCTTTTAAGTCATGGCCCCTACAATATTCCTTATATTTAATAAGGAACAAGTTACTCATAGTTGGCCAATCTGTCATAGAATTGGCACCTAGACTCATAAACCATCTTAAGGCAGCTTCTTTGAGAGTTGATGGAAATAATTTCAGTTTATGAGCATCTATAGTGTAATCATAACTTCAATAAAGAATGTCAAACTCAAAAAGAGAGGTTTATGGGTCTTCAATAATAAAGCCATAGAACTTTGGCAAGGCAGCTGAGGGTATGTTTTTTAGATTTTGGTTACCCTACTAAGTGGGGATTGGAAAGGGAAAGGTAGGCTGAGTAGCTACCATTTGTATATTTTCTAGTGGTGGTTGGTAAATGACTATAGCTAATGGATTATCTTAATGTTCTGGCTCAGCAAAAAGATCATTTAAATGAAAGGATTCTTCAAATGTGGTTTGTGATTGTACTTGATTAGGTTCTTCTGAAAAAACATTCTCAAATAGTTCTTCTTCTTGTTCAGGATCAAGATGAAAGGGATCTTCCTAATTGAAGTTGGGAAGAAATCTTCCAAGGTGGTCTCTTCTCTTATGCATGCAAATTACTAAAGCATGAAACTAACTAGGTGACTCGATAGTGAACACTAGACTAACACCATCCCCGAAAATGGCACCAAAAATATCTAACCAATATAACACCTTTTTAGTTGAAGGATTGGACATCCTTTACTACCAAGGTACTATGTTGTCCTTCATTAAGTATCAATCCAGAAGCATGAACTTTAGATGATGTCTACAAAGTATATGCTCTAGTCTCTACTAAAAGTCACTACTACCTTGAATAAAATAACAATTAAGGATATCTAGTTTATTAGAAAGAAAGACAACTATTGAATGCTTGGAAGGAAACTCTAACTACTTAACCATACATCTATGCACCTACAACTACAGGAATAGTAACTAGTTATGTTTCCAGTGGCTACAGGAATAGTAGTTCTAAACTTAACTTAGAAAATTGAGTCTAACTCCTAACTGCTAAAGTAAACTCCACCTTCTGCGTGGGTCCCCATAAAAGAATGAAGAAAATATTAACTCAAATAGAAGTTTAGAAACTCACCAAACTCGTGTATTCATTCAATAGGAAATGTTACACTTGCTTGAGAAATAGAATGTTTGATAACTCTATCAATCTACTTACTACTTGACCTTATAGATATAGACAAGGTCTTATTTAAAAGGAAGGGAATAACAGATTCCTACAATCATGACTTCCTCATAAAGGATAGTTCATTATAGCTCAAGTTTCATGCAAGCATGTAACATAAAAACATCAGTTATCTTCTTAAATTCCCATAAATACAAAGCATAGCGGATGCTAGATCTGCTCTACTATCTAACTTTAGTAACTTCTAGGAATCTAGGTACTGTGTAACAATTCCTTGCATGTTTAACTAATAACCCAGATGCTTTCTTTTCCACTCAGCCACTTCATTAGGTCCCTCTTATTCTTTTGGAATAGGTCCCTTTTCTATGCCACTAAATAGGTCCCTTATTATTTCATTAAATAGGTCCCTTCTAATTTTGCTACTAAGTTTTTGGCTGCAATGGTGCCATGACACTCCTCCTTTAATACTTGCAATTCCACAGTGCTAGTCCTTCACTTGAGCTATTTTGACTGATTTTGACTTGGCTTGGATACCTATGATCATCATTCAATGCACACAAGACTTTCTACAAGAATTTATTTATAATTATTGATTTATAAAGAAAAAGCATTAATATTCAATTAACAATCTTTGCAATATCTTCAACTGGAGGAAGATCTACCCATGTCAAACATTCATGAAGAAAGATTTTTATCAACAAAATGAACCCTTTTTAGAAATAATTTTGATTATCATTTCTATGCCATATGTTCATATCTTATACATCAAAAAGTAAAAAAATACTATACTTAAAGGATGAAAAAGTTCAACATGTTATAAACAAATGTTCACAAAAAGGGTCAAAAGGACGTCTATTTCTTCATGTCATCACCCTCATTAGTCTTAAAATCAATTTTCCATTCATCTCTTTCTCTAATTCCGATCTGATGATAGTCACTTTTCAAATAAATCTTGGTAAAGTACTTTTCTCCACTCAAACAATCAATTATGTCATCCATCCTAGGCAAAGGAAATCTATACTTCACTATAATCTTGTGTATAGCACTAGGATTCAATCTTTTTCTAATCAAACCTTCATCAAGTGGTTCTTGCACTTGTCTATTCAAATCACCATTTTTAGTAGGTGTTAGCCTATCAGGTGCTTTATTAGGAAAATAGCTCTATTTATCATATCCATACAATGACTAATACTTCTTATAGGAGGTAAACCATCGAGTACATTATCAAAAATGATATCTTGAAATTCAGCCAATAAGGATTCAATCTTAGGTGTATGCTCAAATTCATCATATTTCTCAATATTCATAGGAATCAAGGCAAAATAAACATTCTTCTCCTTGAAATCTTTAGCAAACTGACTTCCTTCAACCAAACATATGATTATTGTGGTATAATGATTCTCATGAAGTTGTACCAAAGGTAACAATGCTTGTTTCTTACCATCAACTTAGATAGTATACTGGTTGAATCTACCATCATTCAAAGCTTTTCTATCATACTACCAAGCTCTACCCAATATAATATGGAAATAATCCATAGGCATAATATGACACAAGAATTCATCATAATAATTTCCAATCTTTAATTTAACAAGACAATTTTCACTTACTAGTAACTTATGCTCCTTCTAGATCCAAGCAACATGATAAGGCTTAGGATCTCTTAATCTCTATAGCTACAATTTGTTAACCAACTCCTCTGATACCAAGCTATCTGAACTTCTGTTGTCAATGATTACTTTGCAACATTTTATAGCAGCCTTACATCTAGTCTTGAATAAACTCTTTCTTAGAACATCAACATCCTCATTCCACAAGATTTTTCTCAACATCAGGTTCTCACCATACTCAAGTTCATTAGATGATTTAACAACTTCTTCACATGCCAAAGTATTTTGCTACTACCTCCAATATTCCTTCCATAATTAGTACATTCAAAGGCTCTATGTCCATCTTCTCTACACTTGAAATAAGTGCCCTTAAACAAAGATACTTCTTCTCTTTTTCCACCACTACTATTCCTAGAGTAACCAATATAGCTACCTTCAATGTAATTACCTTTCTTACCAGTAGGCTTTTCTTTCCATTTAATCTTCCTTTTTTCTTGTATTGCATTGTCAAATCTTCTACTTTCTCCATAGGTTCTTCCTTTTCTTCTTTGAAATCTGCCACCTCTTCCTCTTTGTCTTTGATTATGTTTCTTTGCCAATCATTTTTCAGCCTTCAAGGCATACTAGTGTACTTCTTCAACACTATCCATCTTAACATAGCTAATCTTACCTAAAATTTATGCCCTCAAACCATTCAGGTATCTAGCCACCTTCTCAACTTCATCATGCACATGTCTAAATTTAATGTCTAACTTATAGACTTCCTCAATATATTCTTTCATACTTGTGTCTTTTTGTCTTATAGATTTTTCATTCTCCTTAACATATTAACCTATTAATATAGAGGAAGGAACTTCTTCTTCATCTTTTCAAACATCTTTGCCCATGTCTTGATCTTTTATTTTCTTCTTGTATTCTTTTCAATCTAAAAATGATCCACCAAGTGAAGCATGACCCTTCAACTTGGTGACATCTATCTTAAGATTCTTATTCTTAAGAGTGATGTCATACTCAAAGAACTTATCCATCTTAGAGATTTAATATAGCACATAATTAGTCTCAAGTCTTCAATCATAGAAAGAAATTTTGACAACAGGTATGGAATTTTTCCTAGATAGAAATATTAGGAGTCTTTCCTTATCTTGTTCTACCTCAATTTTAGGATAAGGACTAAGTATTGCTTCTTCATCATCACTAACATCCTCAATATGTACACCTCTTCTCTAGGTTTTCTCAACAACTTCAAGTCTCATTGCAATCTTCCTCAACATATCCATTATAGCATTATTTGTATTTCCTCTGCCTTGAACCATCTTAACAAGAGTTCCTACAAGATTGTAACCTTCTACAAGTTATAGGTCAGATCCTAAATTTTCCACCCTACAACCAATCCACTTAAATTTATCAATGACTCTAATCCTCATAAGGAAAGACAACCTTTCTCAGATACCACCTGACATAAGGATGGTAAGAAAAAGGGGATCCAATTAGAGGGCAGATCCAATCACCTTGTTGAAAATAATTGATTAATTATGTATTGTCTTTGATGTTACAAAAATGTCATATCATTGTCATTCAATGTATGTTGAGCTCACTTGAGCAATGAAGATAGTTTCTTGTGTCTATTGAGCATTCCAATGTTCTTATGTCTATTGAGCATTCTAGAGTTTTCCTAGTCCAAAAGATAGTGTCTACCAAGTTCACTCAGTCATCAAAGGAAAGTTTGTAGAAGTTAATTGTTAACCAACCTGACTCAATTAATGAAGGAAATGTTGAATGGAACCAGTGTTAACTAAGGTCACTTGGTTACCAAAGGAACTTTTTAAATATGTAGTGTTAACCAAGTTCACTTAGTTAACATAGCAAAATCATTTTTGAGTTAGCTTCTACCAAACATAGTCAGCTAATGAAGGATTTTCTTGTTTTAGCATATTAAGTTCAATTGATTTAGTTTGTTGTTTCTAGCTAACTAAGAAGATGAATATTAAGTGTTCTAAGTTGTATTCAAGTCAACTTGACAATGTGTAAGATATAAATATAAGGTCAATTTGAGGATTGAATGAGTGGAATAAAAAGAGAAGATTTGATGATGATTAGAAGGATAAGAAGAATGTCCTTGCTGAGCTACAAATATACATTTGATCAAGAAGGATCAAGTGTACAAGCTAGAATTAAGATCTGTAATCAGCAATTTAGTTGTCATGAATTAGTTCATCTCATTGTTACTTTCTAACCATTGTAGGAGTGACCTAAATCTCTTAATTGAGTTGGCTTAATAGCTATTTTTAAATCCTCTAACAAGGTGGCATTTCTATTTTGAAGTTTCTAAAGACCTCTAACAAGGCCACTCTTAAAAAGATGATTAAATCCTCTAATAGGGTCACACCTAATAGTATGTTTTGTAACCTTTAATAGGTTTGACTCCTAACAAGGCTCACTTCAAAAGAGTGAAAATTAGTAACTAGTTGCAATTGGTGGTTTTTCCCAAATTGGGTTTCCACATTAAATCTTGGTGTCACTTGTGTTCATGTTATTTATTTTATGTGTATGCAACTAAGTTAATCTAAGGCTAATCATAGAAAACATCTTATGATTTACATTTTTTGAGTTATTGTTGTTATTCAATTATTGTCGAGTTACAGTATTTAATAGAGTAAATCGATTGCATGTGTATTTTCTGAGTTACAACAAAATATAGTTTAATCAAACTTTTGATTTGTACTAACATCTAAGGGATCTGGGATTTATTTTTGTAGTAACTGATTCACCCCTCCCCTCTTAGATGCTCCTCTTATATTTCCAACATAACATCTTGCCAAGAGTGCACATGGAACCAAATATATAATTGCAGCAAAGAGATAGAAGGTTTCATAGATTTATTGATTGATTACATTGCTTGCATGATAAAATATATGTAACAACATCCAACATGCCCAGCTATGAGGCCTTCTGAGTTACAGCCAATGAATTACATTATCAGAGTCCAAAACTTTCCCATTGGGGCTTTTACTATCTCATCCCAACTTCCTCTATCTCATTTCTACAAAATCTCAATGATCTCCCCTACTACATCATAATCCAAGTCCTTATATAGCTAGGTAGACTACAAGTCAACCAATTAGGCATTTAATTACAATATAGGTCATGTATTGGAAGAGTAAACCATAACCTAAGAAATTGGTATCAATTATTCATATGCACTTAGTGGTAGGTCCAAACACAAGCAAGGAGTCAACTCCAAACCCCACAAGATGCCAAGTTATCACCAAAAACTTCACTAAAAGAAATAACACACTGCACTAGATGAAACATAGGAAATAGAGAGCAAACAGAATGACATAGAACTTAAGGCACATGACACAAAATATTATACACTCTTAAGGTAAGGATCCAAATTAGGTCCTCCAAAATCATGTTAACTGTGCTCAACTTGAAACCAAACGCACCAATTAATATTTCACGAACAATAGACTAGTATAGAAAAATTGCAAATATTTTTGGTTGATGCGAGATTTCTCATTGACCCGAGATTCCCTTGCATCAAGATTTTACAAATGGGTTTTCAAGAAAAGGTTAATCTTAGAGGAAAATTTGTAGTTCATCACACTTAAATTAGAGTAGTAGTGGAATGGATAACCTTCCAAGAAGTATGGGTGTCTAACCTCTATGAGCATCACATAGATGCAATGAGTGTTAAGTGTTCCAATCATTCTCAAGAGAGATAGATTCTTGAGAACCACTGCTTAGGAACCATGGGTCAAATATTTTGACTCAAAAACTACATAAATGAATCTTGATAGCAATATCAAATTTGACTTGTAGTAAAAAATATAGCATGCTTACTAATTGATGACCTTCATGGGAATTATAATGAATGTTTCATAAGGCACTTAAATTTTTGAAGGTTTTACAAATGGGGTTACAAGAAAAGTGAACTTAACCTTAGAGGAAACCATGTAGTTAATCACTTTTGAGCTGAAGTAGTACTAGGGTGGGTGAACTCATGATACATCTTAGTGTTTCACCTATATTAGAATTACCTAAATGTGATGAGTTCTAAGTGTCTCATTCCTTCTCATGAGAGATGACTTATTGCAAACCACTACTCATGAAACATGGGTGTTTTTTCTTAAAAAGTGCACACTTCTTTGTAGGACCTTGCACTCCTTATTGTGGTTTGATATATTAGGAATCCCTATTGCTTTCTATTACTATGAACAAAGGTCCTTTTCTCCATCCCAAAAAAAGCTTTAAACTCTAAGTTCACATTAATTTCTATGGATTACTTCCCATTTCCTCCTCCAACCACAATATTCATGATTTAAATGCATTCATGACCATTTTTTATTCATATCTCATCATATTTCTCCTGGTCACCTAACATTTCTTGGATCTTAGGCTTAAACCTAGGATTTTGCACCTTAAGGTAGTGTTTAAAGTTGGCCCTTACCTGGATTAAGATTTGAGTTCATCCCTTACCTAAGAAGTCATTTTTTATTAATTCTCAGGTTTGATACAAAGTATTATCCTTTTCCTACTTTGTGAAGTCAGCCCTTTCAATTTTGATTTTAAAAATTGGTATAAAAGAATACCTTATCACTTCATTTTTATCATTCATTAATATTCATGACATACATTATTCATGCGATAAATTCACTCTCAATAAATCAAGCTAGTGCATTCAAGGAGTCTTCAAACAAGCAATAAATCAAGGCATGCATTCAAGAATTCAAGATCTTTATCATTCATCCTGCATTTCTTCTCCTACATAAAATTTCTTTCTTCATTGGATTTGACCATTAAGGAGTAGATCCACTTGCATACATTCAAGTTCTTCAAGTCCATGATTGAGGTGAATTATAAGCATCTATAGACATAAGGTTTTATCTTACATGATTTTTTTTTTTTTTTTTTTTTGTCAAGAGTCAAGGCTATTGCATTAACACACTTGATCACATATCTACTCCAAGGGTGATTCCTCAACCAAGGCTTTACCAAGGCAATACCCTCTCCATCGACACATTCCCCTTTTTTGTATGCACTTTCGTATATATAGGATTTAAGGATTGGATTTGTTGATCTAGAGTTTTAGGTCTTGTTAGAGCTTTAAAACCCAAAAAAATTACATAGATCAGGCCAAGATCAACCTCAACCCTTTCTAGAAAATCCCTGACCTTAGATTAACCCTTACTTGGTCATCTTTGACCCTTCAAGTTTTCCTTGACCCTCCAAGTCATCCCTTACCTAGCGCTCCTAGATTTTTAGGTTCGCAAGTTCTATTTTGTAGGCTTCAAATCTTACTCTGCTCTAGTTTCTTACACAGTTTGACAATTTATTTTTAGGTTTGAATCTCAATTAGAATCCTTCCCTCCTTTTAATTTTATATCATTACTTTAATATATTATATTTCATTACATTATGGTTCCTTCTCTTAGGGAAATGAGAAAAAAAATGCAAGGGACCTTGATATCAAGGAGATCATACATTAGGACTTCCTCTTGTGAGGAGGAATATTAGTATTATTCCAACTTGTATGCATAGTTGTGTTGCATTCTATTAAATTATGGTTTAACACATTTTGCACATCATATTTTTGTGAGTCCAACTCATAACATTTCCTCTTTTGATTTTGGTGTTGAATCTCGCTACTTTTGTAGATCTATCTTCTTATTGGTTTACTTGTTACATTTTGGTGAACCTGTGACTCTTATATTTATATACCTTCTTTATTGAGTAGTTACATCCTCATTTTGTGGTCTCTCTTTATATTTTTTACATTTATGCATTCTTTTACATCATTGTTACACCATATACTTTTGGTGATAGATCTCCTTTTGACTTTAGATTTACTTTGTATATAAATCTATAGACTCTACTTTTCATTTAGATTACATCAATTGCATCATTTCATCAGCTATATTTGTATTGTTAAAAATAAAATAAAAATTGCATCCTACATATAGTTCATTCTTATATTGTATTTATTGTGTCTAAAATAATCCAAAAATACAAAAATATTTCATTCATATTTATTAAATTTCATTTTCAATGGATTTTTATCTTCACTTTCTTGCTTGATATCAAGTTTTCTTCAAGATATTAAATAGGTTACATTTTATTCAAATGATGGTAATTTAGTTCTTCATTTTATTGATTACTACAATGTTCACCCTGCCAATCCCACACATGAAAATGTTTTAGCATAAGAAAAGTTTATATCTTCAAATACTCTCCCTTAAAAGGGTGAGATATTGAAAGATGTTTTTGATCCTTCTACTAAAATGTATCTCCCTAAAAAGAGGAGGAACTTGTTTCTAGTTAATGCATCTTGAAATCACCTATTACTCTTAGGATCCAACATTATCCAATCAACATAACAACTATTGGAGGCAAACATCAATCTTAAACATGAAACCTGACATTATATGATTGGTTCTTCTACAAGATGTATTCCAAACACCCTTAATCCACTTCACAAAATCCTTTATAAATTTTAATTGGCACTTATCAATCTATTCTATAACTCCATTATGTTTTCCTTCAAGATAAAACATCAATACAATATTCTATGCTCAAATCCATTACACAAACTCAACTCATCCATACACATGAAGATCCAATATCTTCACAATACATGTTTAATGTGTATCACCTTTTTAGAAAGGTATTCATACCTCATCCTATATCATGTTACTCACACAAATCATCTTCTCTTCTTCTGTCTGCATGCACTCAATCTATGTCATTAAACATAACATTAACAAATAACTAACCAATCTTGAAAACATAGTCTTCAATTTTTCCATTCTAGATAGACATGCACACAAATATTCACAAATTTTGAACCAAGACTTTTTTATTTAATCCAACAATTTATTTTTAGAAAATAAAATCCCCCCAACTACATATCCAAAAATTAGAAAAATTCAACAGTGGAATCTAATGTTATGCTCTCTACACCGATACCCATTTTATTGTGACTCCATTAAAGAGGGTTAAAAACCAATTTTCACTAAAAATATCATAACTTTTAAAAAATTTAAGAAAAATGTACCAAAAAATTTTAATTAGAAAAATAATGCATCCCTATTTCCATAAATAAAAGGTTCATTCCTTAAAACATCAATTAAATAATCGTACACATTGCTTCAATATGACTATATTCTAAAAAACTGAAAATTACCATCCATAGAATGCTCATAACTTTCTCAAATCTAAATAAAATTAACTAAAACCAAACTAAATTGAATAATTATTAATTTTTCTACTCCACCATGTCAATAATACATGATTTTCAAGCTATATATGGCTATACAAATCCTAGAAACATAAAAAAAGATTTTAAAAAAATCAAAATAACAAGAGCAAAGTGCTCCAAAAGATCTTAACTATTCACTTTGCTTCCCTTAATTTCTTTGTTTCAACCTTAAAATACATTTTATATTTTATTGGTTTTTATAGACCTTACAAAAACTACTCATGACCTTTGGACTTCCTTTTACAACTTTAATGCAATTTTACACTGGTGCATTTTTTTGCAACTTCATCTTCTTGACAACTTTTGATACATTTAAAAAATATAATGGCATGATTTTGAATAAACCTTTAATAAATGTACAAATGAGCATTTAATAACCTTTTATAAGGTTATCTCTCTTTCAAGAGTTATTTTATGATTTTTGACATATTAAATCAATAGGGGTCTTAACTATGACAATGTGGATAACATTACATATTTATTATAACTTTTATTTTCAATTAGATTCCATTACATGAAATTAAATTTAAAAATATAAGATTGAACATACATCATTAAAATATTAATTATGATCTCTTGTAGTCATATGATGGCTAGGTGCTCCTACACCATACTCCCAAGCTTGAAAATTTTCCATGTCCCATGGAAATGTGGTGGTGATAACCTACAAATGAAATTTTGCCTCTTTTCCTCCATCTATATTGTATTCCTCCATTTCACTTTCTATCTTTCAACTATGACTCCCATCAATGGAGTTCAAGTCACTCCCTCTAATGTGTTGTAACTATCAAAAGTTCACTCCTTTATGTCGCATCACACTCAAACAACTTGCCTCACCCAAGAGTCCTCTCTTGCCTCTCTCCCTAGGTCTTTTGGAAACCAACTAGGCCTCCTTCTCAATACTTGGACCATCTCCTATGGCCCTCTTGGTAAACATTCATTTCAACCCATCTGCAATGAGTGCACGTGCACCTACAACCAAAAACTTCGCTAACAAAAATCAAATAACCACTACCCAGCATGGATCTTTTGCCAAGCTCTTATACCAAAAATGATGCAAAGGAACTTTTTTCTAGGGCATGCATCTTTAAATAATCTATTAATATTGGGATCCAACATGATACAATTAACATAACAACTATTGGAGGCAAATATCAATGTTAAACATGAAACATAACATTATATGATAGGTTCTTCTACAATATGCATTCCAAACACCCTTAATCCACTTCACAAAATATTTCATAAAGGTTAATTCACACTTATCAATCCATTCTATTTTCTTTCAAGATCAAACATTATATAATATTCTATGCTTTGTTCCATTTACACAAACTCAACTCTTCCACACACATGAAGATCTGATATCTTCACAATACACATTCAATGTGTCTCACATTTTTAGAGAGATATTCATACCTCATTCTATAATATTTTACTCACACAAATAATCTTCCCTTCATAGGCCTTCACACACTCAATTAATATTATTAAATGTCACATTAACAATTAGCAAATCAATCTTGAAAACATATTCTTCAATTCTGTCATTCTAGATAGAAATGCACATAGAGATTCACAACTTTTGAACCAAGATTTTTTTTCTTAAATCTAACATTTTTTTTTTAGAAAAAATTTCCCCCAAAAATATATACAAAACTTAGAAAAATCCAATGGTAGAATCTAAAGTTATGGTCTCTACATTGAGACCCATTTTACTATGACTCAATTAGAGAGGGTTAAAAATCATTTTTCACTAAAACTATCATAAATTTTATAAAAAATTGTACCAAGAAAATTTAATTAGAAGTATAATTCATCTCTCTTTCCATAAATATAAGGTTCATCCCTTAAAACATTAGTTAAAAAATTGTACGCATTGCTTCAATATAATTGTATTCTAAAAATCTGAAAATTATCATAGATAGAATGCTCATAACTTTTTCAAATCTACATGAAATTAACTCAAACAAAAAGAAATGAAAGAATTATTAATTTTCCTACTCTACTATTTCAATAATACATCATCTCTAGGTTGTGCAAGGATGTACAAAGCCTGGAAACAACAAAAGAACTAGAAAAAGTAATCAAAATAACAAGGACAAACTGCTCCAATCATTTTTCTTCCCTTATTTTCTTTTTTTGACCATAAAATGAATTTAATAGTTCCATGGTCATTTTAGACCTTACAAATACCACTCGTGATCTTTGGACTTCCTTTTACAACTTTAATACATTTTACATTGTCGCATTTTTTCACAACTCTTCATCTTCCTAACAACTTTTGAGACTTTTGACAAATATGATACCATGACTTTTCATAAACCTTCAATACATATATAAATTACCATTTAATAACATTGTATATTGTTATCACTCTTTGAAGGGTTATTTTGCAATTGTTGACATATTAAATCAATTGGTACCTTAATTATGACAATGTGGACAACATTACATTTTTGTTATAATTTATTTTATAATAATTGGATTCCATTACATGGAATCAAATTGAAAAATATAATAACTTATTGGATACAATTGTTCAATTATGTGTTCCCTTTGATGTTACACAAATTTCATATCAATTATCAGTCAAAGTCTACCGAGCTCAGTTGGTCAGCAAGGCAAAAGATAGAGTCTACCAAGCTCAATTGGTCAGCAAGGCAAAAGATAGCGTCTATCAAGTATTCTTAGACTTCACCTTGTGCAGACAGTTATCACTGAGCTTTCAAGGTTAGCAAAGGAAATTTAGTGTCTATAGAGCTCACTTGGTCATCAAAGGAAAATATGACAAAGAATAGTTCTTACCGAGCTCTCATGGTTAGCAAAGGAGATCCAGTTCTTACCAAGTTCACTCAGCAACCAAAGGATTTCGCAAAATTTATAGTATTAACAAAGTTGAGATGGTTAGCTCAGGAAATTGTTTTTGGAACAATGTTTACCAAGCAGGGTTGGCCAATGAAGGATTTTATTGTTTTGGGAAATAAATTTTATTTGTTTAATACAATATTTGTAGTCGACTGATGTATGGTTTATTAGTAAATGTAACTTGTAATTGAGTTGACTTGACAATTTGTAATATATAAATAAAAGTTCAAGTTGTGCATTCTAATTGAAAGTAATGAGTATGCAATGAGTTGATTGTGTGAAAAGGTAGAGTATGTCAATTTTGAAGAAGGGTTAGATATCCTAAGGAGAAGCAAAGTTGTATTTGATCAGCAAGGATCTATTGAAGCAAAGCAGAGATTTGTATCAGCAAAGTTCAGGTGCATCTCATTCAGGTCACTTATTGTTACTTTCTCACCATTGTAACAATATTTCCTAAATCTCCTAACAAAGTTGGTTTAACAGACATTCTGTAAATCCTCTAACAAGGTGGACAGTTCAACTAAATTATTCTAAAGACCTCTAGCAAGGCCACTCCTAGTAAGGTGATTAAATCCTCTAACAGGATCACACCTAACAGTGTGTTTTGTAACCTTTAACAAGGTTGGCTTCTAACAGAGCTCACTTCAAAAGAGTGAAAATTGGTAGCTAGTTACTTGGTGGTTTTTTCCATATTGGGTTTCCATGTTAAATCTGGTGTCTCTTGTGTTCATGTTATTTACTTTTACATGCATGTTAATAATTGTGAATGCTTAAAGATTAGTAACAAGTTAATCTACCGAGTTACAACATTTTTGTGAATGTTTACTGAGTGACAACAGTATGTAACTTGTTTGACATCTAAGGGATCTATGGAAAAAAAAAATTTGTGGTAACTGATTCACCCCCCCCCCCCCCCCCCCCCCCCTCAATTACTCCATTTGTAATTCCAACAATTGGTATCAAAGCTTTTGGTGCTTGTAACAAAAGATTTCAAGGATCTAAGCTAAAGATCAAGATGTCTTACAAGAGGGAAATTCCAAGACTTAATATGGACAACTTCTCAGCATGGAAGGGATCAATGAGACTTCATTTGGCTTCCATTGGAGATATAGGACTAAAATATCTGGATGAAGCATATGTAGAACTTGTTGGCACATTATTTTTCAGTGATATTGCTAAAAAGAAGACTCACAAAATGATGATAGATATTGAATCTACCCTAAGTTATGAAGAATTTGATGATATCAAGGATTGCAAAACTGCTTTTGTAATATGGAACAAGCTAAAGAAAATCTATGGAGGAGATGATAATGTGAGAAGAGCCAAAGTAGAAAGTTTAAGAGGTCAATTTGATCAGATGAGGATGAGAGAGGATGAAAACATACCAAAATATGTTGAAAGAGTTAAAGCAAGTGTCAGTGCAATCAAAGCATTTGGAGGAGATATCAAGGAGGAAATAGTTATAAGTAAAGTTCTTAGAATACTACTTCCCATTTATGCAATCAGAGGTTTTGCAATTCAAGAAAGAATATGTGAAGCAAATCATAAGATAAATTTAGAGGCCATAGTTGGAAGACTGACTACATTCGAGCTAGATAACTATGATAATTATGTTCCAACTTCCAAGAACATTGAATTAGCATTTGAAGCCAAGCTTTCACTCAAAGAGAAAGGAAATAAGATAAAGGATCCTCATTCAGATAGTGAAGAAGAATCAAAACAGAGTTCTGATAGTGATCTTGAGGTGGTTGAAGCTCTACTAGTAAGGAAATATTCAAGAGGCAAAGGGAAATACAAAGGTAAGGTTCCTCTAATCTATTTTTCTTGTGAAGAAATTGGAAATATTGCTGCTAGGTGCCCAAATAAGCAGAACAAGGATGAGAAGAAAGGTCACAAGTGCAATGGCAAGAAAGACTTCAAATTATTCAAGGAAAAAGGTAAGAAACCTTGTTTCATGGCTAAGGATTCTAATGATTCTGATGAAGAAGAAGATGATGAAATTTTTTACATTGCTATAAAGGATGAATCTGATAATGATGAGGAAATGGCACTCATTTCTCATGTGAGCAAAAATGATACATGAATTATAGATAGTGGTTGTTCTCATCACATGAATGGTGATAAAACTAAGTCTGAACATTTTGAAGACTATGATGGTGGAAGTGTGAGGTTTGGTAATAATGAACCTTGTTGCATAAAAGGAAAAGGAAGAATCTCACTAACCAAAGAACTTATATGTGATAATGCATATTGGGTAAAAGGACTAAAAAACAATCTGTTGAGTGTGGCACATCTACTCAATAATGGATTCAAAGTGGAATTCATGCATGGAAAAGAAAGACTATTGGATGGCAAAGGAAAGTTGATTGGATTAGGCATTCAAACCAAAGGTAACTTGTTTTATCTTGAACTTGGTGAATGTTTGTGTTTTATTGCTCAAGTTGAAGAAAGTTGGTTATGGCATAGGAGGTTGTGTCATGTGAACTTTGATAACTTGGTGAAAATAAGTAAATTGAGGAAAGTAAAAGGCATTCCTAACATAAAGAAACTTGAGGTTGGTCTATGCAAGAATTGTCAAATTGGCAAGATGAGAAAAACTAGCTTTAAAAGTAAGAACTATCAGTCTGAAGAAGTTTTAGAAATTGTGCATACTGATTTGTGTGGACCTATTGGAATTGAAAGTTATATTGCTGAAAAGTTCTTCATTCTTTTTGTTAATGATTACTCAAGAATGATGGCTGCCATGTACCTAAGAGAGAAATCAGAAGCATATGAGAAGTTCAAATGGTATTTGGCCAAAGCAGAGAAGAAAACAGGGAAAAGACTAAAATGCTTGAGGTCAGATAGAGCTGGTGAATTCATTTCACATGAGTTCAATAACTTTTGTATTGAAAGGGGAATCAAAAGGTAGGTTTTAGCACCTTGAACTCCTGAACAAAATGGAATAGTTGAAACAAGGAACAGATCTATCATGGACTATGCAAGAACCTTAATGATTGAAAAGAGAATTGCTATCAAATATTGGAAGGAAGCTATCAGCACTGCAGTTCATATCTTGAACTGAGTATAGCTGAAGAAGGACTCATTCAAAACCCCCTATGAGTTATGGTATGGCTACAAACCCAATGTAAGTTACCTAAAAGTATTTGGAAGCAAATGTTACATTTTGAAGGAATCTACAAAAGGTAAATTTGATGTGAAGGGCGATGAAGGAATATTTTTGGGATATTCTTGCAAGAGTAAAGCATATAGATGTTTGAATTTGTCTACTCACAAAATCATAGAAAGTGCACATGTGAAAGTTGATGAGTTTGCAGAAAGAACTGAAGAAGAAAGCAAAAGAGAACTAGAAGAATATAGAAGATTTGTTTTCATTGAACCTGATACAGTGCCAGGTACACCTGTCAATTAGAAATCTTCTACTCCAGAGTCTTCTGTAACCGAGCTGGATGAAGTTCAAACCAAGCTAATGCCTACCAAGTTGTAAGGATCCAAGTTGCAAATAGAAGCTACTGAATCAACAAGTACCAAGTCTGAGCAACTAGAACCAGAAGTTGAAACACAAAAAGATATCAATGCAAGTCATTCAAAAGGCAAGGAGCCTATGCTAGCCAAGTATGTCAAGAGGCATCATGCACTAGATTAGATCATTGGAGATAAATCTAAAGGAACTATGGCAAGAAGTAAGTTGAAAGGTACTTGTTTACTTGCTAAATTTGAACCTAGAAGTGTTAAAGATGCATTAGAAAATGAAAGTTGGATTGAGGCTATGAATGAAGAGATAGAGTAGATAGAAAAAAACAAAACATGGACTCTTGTACCCAAGCCTAAAGATAAAAATGTGATTGAAACTAAGTGGGTATTCAAAAATAAGTTAAATAAAGATGGTAAGGTGTCAAGAAACAAAGCTATATTAGTATGCAAAGGATAGTCTCAAGAAGAAGGTATAGATTATGGAGAAACTTTTGCTCCTGTTGCAAGATTGGAAGGTATCAAAGAACCTTACTTGCATATACTGCATGCAAAGGATTCAAAGTTTATCAGATTGATGTCAAGTCAACATTTCTCAATGGTATACTGGATGAAGAGGTTTACATTGAATAGCCTGAAGGTTTTATTGATCCAAACAAGAAGGACATGGTCTGCAAATTACATAAAGCATTGTATGGTCTAAAACAAGCCCCTAGAGCATGGTATGAGAGATTACATAACTATCTTATTCAGATTGGTTTTCAAAGAACTAATGATAATAGTAGCTTGTATATCAAGGAAGGACCAGATAATAAGATTGTTTTGGCAGAAATATTTGTAGATGATACTTTGTTCATAGGAAATGATGATCTTTGCAAAGAATTTTCAAAACAAATGAACAATGAATTTGAAATTTCAATGTTTGGTGAGATCAAATTCTTTTTTGGTGTTCAAATATAGCAGAATAAGAATGGTATTTACATCACTCAATCAAAATACATCAAGGAGATACTAAAAAAGTTTGGTATGGAACATTGCAAACCAGTTGGGACTCCAATGTGTACTAGATTGAAACTTACCAAGGATGATGAATCAAAGGAAGTGGATCAGACATTGTATAGATCTATGATTGGAAATTTTGCAATATGTAGTGCGTACAAGACCATACATAACCCTTGCAGTAGAAATTGTAGCAAGATTTTCAGCAAAACCAAGAGAAAATCACATGATGGCAATCAAAAGGATCATGAGATATTTGAAAGGCACTGAAGATTATGGATAATGGTATAAACTTGGAGGAAATCTGGATTTAAAAGTATTTACTAATGCAGACTGGGCAAGAAATATTGATGACAGATAGAGTACAAGTGGAGGAGCTTTCTTTCTTGGAAAGAGGTTGGTTTCTTGGACAAGTAAAAAGAAAAATTGTACATCCCAGTCCACAGCAAAGGCAAAATATGTTGCAGCAATAGTAAACTATTCAAACATTGTTTGGTTTAAATAATTATTGGAAGGCATGAAGGTAGAGATTAAAGAACTAGTTGTCATGTTTTGTGACAATACAAGTGTAATTAATATATCCAAAAATCTAGTGATGCATTCAAAAACAAAGCATATTGCTATAAAGTATCACTTTGTTAGAGAATTGGTGTAGGATAAGGAGATTAGATTGGAATATGTCCATACAAAGGAACAAATTGCTGACATATTCACAAAGCCTTTACCTAAGGATGCATTCTTGTATCTAAGAGGTAAGTTAGGGGTCATTCTCCTATTTGAAGCTCACTAAAATATAGTTATAGTGATGCATCAACAGGAACAAAATTGAAGATCTATCAGTTGATGCAAAAAAAAAATAAAGACATTGCATATGAACCAGTACTTAAGGTACATTAGAATTCATTTGAGTTGTGTTGTCTTTGGCATGTGTTGTTAAAGAGGGAGAGTTTACTATCATATCTTTCTAAAATTTGCAAGAAAAAGAGAGTTTATGCAAGAGGGAGAGGTTATTATGAAAGAGGGAGATTTTTGTATTTGAGGGAGAAGCATTCTGTTAGAAAAGACTAGTTTTCAAATTTCATTCTGCTATGACATGTTGTGTTGCCATCAATGCGAAAGAGGGAGATTGTTGGATACAATTTTTCAGTTGTGTGTTGTCTTTGATGTTACACAAATGTTATATCAGTTATCAATCAGAGTCTACCAAGCTTAGTTGGTTAGCAAGGCAAAAGATAGAGTCTACTGAGCTTAGTTGGTTAGCAAGGCAAAAGACAGCACCTACCGAGCATTCTCAGACTTCACCTTGTGAAAATAGTTGTCACCAAGCTTTCAAGGTTAGCAAAGGAAATTCAATGTCTACCAAGCTTACTCGATCATCAAAGGAAAATATGGTAGAGAACAGTTCTTATCGAGCTCTCATGGTCAACGAAGGAGATCTAGTTCTTATCAAGTTCACTCGGTAGCCAAACGATTTTGCAAAATTTTTAGTATTAACCGAGTTGAGATGGTTAGCTCGAGAAATTATTTTTGGAATAGTGTTTACCGAGCAAGGTTGGCCAATGAAGGATTTCATTATTTTGGAAAATAAATTTTATTTGTTTAATGTAATATCTGTAGCTAACTGATGTATGGTTTATTGGTAAATGTAACTTGTAATTGAGCCAACTTGACAATTTGTAATATATAAATAAAAGGTCAAGTTGTGGATTCTAATTGAAAGTAACAAGTATGAAATGAGCTGATTGTGTGAAAAGGTAGAGTAAGGGAATTTTGAAGAAGGATCATATATCTTGAGGAGAAGCAGAGTTGTATTTGATCAATGAGGATCTATTGTAGCAAAGAAAAGATTTATATCAACAAAGTTTAGTTGCATCTCATTCAGGTCACTTATTGTTACTTTCTCACCATTGTAACAATATTTCCTAAATCTCCTAATAGAGTTGGTTTAAGAGCCATTTTGTAAATCCTTTAACAAGGTGGACAGTTTAGCTAAATTGTTCTAAAGACCTCTAGCAAGGCCACTCCTAGTAGGGTGATTAAATCCTCTAACAGGGTCACACCTAACAGTTTGTTTTCTAACCTTTAATAGGGTTGGCTCCTAACAGGGCTCACTTCAAAAGAGTGAAAATTGGTAGCTAGTTACTTGATGGTTTTTCTCATAGTGGGTTTCCATGTTAAATCTAGTGTCTCTTGTGTTCATGTTATTTACTTTTGCATGCATGTTAATAATTGTGAATGCTTAAAGATCAGTAGCAAGTTAATCTACCGAGTTACAGCATTTTTGTGAATGTTTATCGAGTGACAGTAATAAGTAACTTATTTGACATCTAAGGGATCTATGGAGTTTTTTTTTTTGGTAACTGATTCACCCCACCCCACTCTTAGTTACTGCATCTGTAATTCCAACCTAACTAACATAAATCATTAAAATATGGGTGGGTGCACCAAGATGTTATGCAAAAAAGTGGACACTATGGAAAAGAATTCAAAAGTACAGATAATGATTGTGTTACATGTACCTTTCATAAAATTCAAAATGGGTCTTGGCTTGTTACCGAGCCAAGAAAATAATATTAAAAAAACATCAAAGCATACATAAAGCAGTTGCATTTTTATTGGTGACAATAAAATTTAATTTTCCTATGGGTTGGGTCATTTTTCACACCCAAATCCCAGTGAAGTTACAATTCAATTCAATCATTTTCTATAAAGGTGAATTTACAATGATTATAAAAACATGAACAAGACACACAAGAACATGAGAGTTAAATAATTTCAAAGGAAGAAGACAAAAAATGTGTACATGTAGAAGAACACCCTATGACACAATAGTGGTGCCTTGCAATAACTTGCAAAGGTTGTTTAAGGCCATTAATAAGTTAATATTTTTATAATGTCCAAAATGTGATCATGTTGTGAACACCTAAACATAACATTCTAATTTTCCATAATATTAAAAATGTGATTGCATTAATCATGCAATCGCATTACTAAGAGCTAAATTATTGCATCTAGTTCTCCATAACCCCATTAGGTTATGAAAAACCAAAATCAATGAGAGAGATTGAGAGTGAGAGAGCTCCTAGTGGAGAGAGAGAGGGGGGGGGTGGATAGGGTGGGAAGAGAGAGGAAGAGAGAGGGATGGATGTAGAGAGAGTAAGAGATAGGAAGAGAGAGACATGATAGGATGGATAGAGAGGGGGAGAGAGGTGATAGATTGTACAAATAGATTAGGGGATAGGATGGAGAGAGGGAGTAATGGAGAGAAGGGGAGAGGATGAGAGAGAGGGGATAGGATGGAGATAGAAAGGGAAGGAGGGAGAGGGAGTAATGGAGAGAAGGGGATAGGGAGAGAGAGGGGAGGGAATAGGATGGTGAGATGGAACAATAGAGAGAAGGGGATGGGATGAGATATATGTTTGGATAGGATAGGAGGAGAGGGAGGTAGGGAGAGACAGAAAGAGGGAGAGATACATATGGGAGAGTATATATATATATATATATATATATATATATAGAGAGAGAGAGAGAGAGATGATAGTATATATAGAGATCTTATGGTGGAGATAGTGAGGTAAGGGGTTGGAGAGAGAGAGAGAGGGAGTGATGGAGAGAAGGGTATAGGAAGAGAGAGGCAATGTGATGGAGAGACAAAGGGAGGGAGGGAGAGGGAGTAATGGAGATAAGATGATATAGGAAGAGTGAGAGGGGATGGGGGGACACAGAGAGAGAGAGAGAGAGAGAGAGAGAGAGAGGCTAGGGGGAGAGAGTAGGGGATAGGATGGAGAGAGGGAGATAAAGAGAGTGATAGAGAAGTGGATAGAAAGAGAGATCGATGAGATAGGATGGGGAGAGATAAATATGAGAGAGGATAAGATGGATGGAGAGAGAGGGGATAGTATATATAGAGAGAAGGGGATTGGATGGGGAGAGAGATAGTGAGAGGGAGTGATGGAGATAAGGGTATAGGAAGAGAGAGGGGATATCATGGAGAGACTAAGGGAGGGAGTGAGAGTGATGCAGAGAAGGGGATAGAAAGAGAACGAGTAGATGTGTGCATGTGTTGTGAGAGAGAGAGAGAGAGTAGGGGGTAGGGGTGAGGGGTGAGGGGAGTAGGAGAGGGAAAGATAACAAGGGTTAGGGGTAAGGGGAGTGGGGGGAGGGAGAGAGAGAGAGAGAGAGAGAGAGAGAGAGAGAGAGATACACACACACACACAGATGAAAAATGTAGATAGATGATATAAAATTATTTTTATATGTATATATCTAGAGACATATTTGTTAGAAACTAAAATTGAGACAATTGTTATGTTGTCATTGATGTCAAACCTAATTAGTAAGATAGTTTGATATTTGATTAGAGTGTCATATCAATATGATTGATGAAGAGGATTTGAGAAGGACTTAACAAAATCACCTAGAGGAAAGGTTGAGTTATGAGAGGGATTAAAATGGGAACTTGATTAGTTAGACTTTTATAAGATAAAGTGGTTATTTAAATCATGCTATAAGTGAAGAAGATAGTTGTATTGAAGCCTTGAATAAGTGATCAAATATTGACCATTTCCATAGGCTTGATCAAGAAAAAGAGTACAAGATTATGAAACTTGAAGTTTATGTTGAGTGATGCTAGTGTTGACCGAGTACTAGTATGTGCCAAGAAAAGTTAGTGTCAACCAAGCATTAGAATCAATTGAGTGTCATTATATGTGCCAAGTTGAAAATTTAGTAGCAACTAAGTAACCCAGTGACAACCAAGCATCAAAACACAGTGTTGGCCAGGGGAAATAATTTGATAAATTAAGAGGAAATCATGATTTCCAGCTAACACAGTTGATTTCTTGAGAAATGTAAAGCTTGTAGAAAGTAAGGATGGATGACCTAGAGCATTTAATTCAAGGGAGATTATGTTTGAGTATTCCTATGCAAGAATTCAAAGCAAACATTGGAGAATTTTCTAGAAGAGGAAATAGGAGAGGAGATGATGGAAGGATTCGATGAATCTAACTAAACCCTAAGATCTATGGTGGTGTTTAAGAATTAAAAGATCATAATTACCTATTTAAGGAGGTGTAAGGGCTGATTTGAGAAGTTGTTGAGGTTAGTAGAACTAGTGAAGCCCTAATCAAGGTTGAAGTAGTTGTTGATGCTATTTATTGGTGAACTTAAGCTAGAGGCTAAGAAGAGTTGTGAAGAGTTGAAGTATGATTGCTTAAAGGAGTGACATGCAGATCAGAGATAGAGATGAAAATGAATGCTAGTTATCTGTATTTGAAAAGTGACTTGTATTTTTCAAGTCAAACCTATTGTTACATTCTAATCATTGTATCAGTATGGACATCCTTTAATCAAGGTTCACGTAACAGTCATATTGAAATCCTTTAATCAACGTGGCATTCTAATAGAATTTTCTAGAGTTATCTAAAAGGACACTCCTAACAGGGTGATTAAATCTTTTAACAACATCACATTTAACAGTGTGTTTTGTAATCTTTAGTAGGGTTGGCACCTAATAGAGCTCACTTGAGAAGAGTGAAATATTGGTGACATGTTACTAGTGATTGTTCTCAAATTGGGTTTCTACATTAAATCCTAGTGCAAACTTGTGTGGATGTCATTTGAGATGTTTTAGTGTTAATGTTTTACATTCTAAAAGTTTGACCAGTATTAGGATAGTGGACTACAAATATATGTTTATTGATTGTTTACAATAGAGGCTGAGCTATTGGATTCTTAGATCTAGATTAGTTGAAGTGTTTAAATGTTCAATTGGTACGTTTGGACCTTGGATAATTGATTCACCCCCTCTTAGTTATTCTAAACATTCTAACAATTGGTATCAGAGCTTTGGTGCTTGTAGAGAAAATTTTGAAGGTACTTGAAGCTAAAGATCAAGATGTACAAAAAGGAGGTGTCATAGTTGAACAAAGATAACTTCCCTACATGACAAAAATTGATGAAGTTACATCTAGCTAGAATTGGAGATGGTAAAATATACTATACAGATAATGCATATGTGGCAATAACAACAATTCCTCTTATAGCTCAGTAGATGAAAGAGAAGAAAGAACACAACCAGACTATGTTGGACATTGCATAAGCCTTAGCTATGTCAAGTTTGATGACATAAAGGATTGCATTACTATAAATAAAATTTGGGATACATTGTAGACCATCTATGGAGGTGACACAAACATTTTGAGAGTAAAATTAGAAATCTTGAGAGTTAAGTTGTTGAAAAGAAATTATTTTAAAGTGAAGAACCTACAGCGGAAAATTCATTATTTTGCCAATGATGTCAAACATGCTACCTGCTATTGAGACAATTTCTTTTTGGTCTAAAATATATCATTTAGTTGATTGATGAAGAGGATTTGAAAAGAGGAGATAACAAGAGCACCTAGAGAAAGGTTGAGTTATTTGGTATATAAAAAAAGTACTAAGACCAAGTAAGACGTTGATACTATAGAGTATTTTTTATCTACTTAAAGTTAAAAATGGAAGATTACTCAAGTTAAGACTGAAAAAAGATCAAGATAAGTGTCTACCAAACCTTGTCGAGAAGTCAGTGCAAGCCAAGTAGAAATCAATAGGTTTTGAGCAAAGAAGAGAAATAGTGCAAGCTGAGTGAATGTTAGTATATACTAAGTAGAGTTTAGTTGGTGCCAAGCATTAGTAAACTTTAGTGTTTTCCAAGTGAACTAGTGTTGCCTGAGTGATAGAATAGTATATAGATGTTGAGTGACAGAAAATAGTGTTAAATCAAAGATTTGATGAATTTGAGTTGACTAATTTTATTTCTTGAATTATGTAAAACTTGTGGAAGATAACTATGATGAGCTAGTGGCACAAAATTCAAGGTAAAATATTTTGAAGCAAATTCAAGGAAGATTGTACAGGAAGTTTCTAGAGGACCAAAAATGGAAAAGTTGGTAGATTCATTGAATCCTACTTAACCTAAAATGGACAATTGTGGTTAAGAGGAAAAATAACTAAATTCTCTATTTATCGAGGTAGTTGGTCAAAAGAAAAGGTTTTCATGTGTGAGAACCTAAGGAAGACAAGGAGTCTAGGGTATTGCTTCATACAATGGTCGAACAGAAAAGACTTCAGTTGGCATTCAAAGAAAGAAGGCTTCAGGGGATGAATGCATAAAGGGTGAACAAGCTATCAAAGGTAAATAGTATGAATGCCAAGCACAATGGAGGACTGAAATAGAGATCTATAATATGCAAGTGAGTTGTAAGTTTTTATCATATCAAGTCCTACTATTACTTTCTAATGATTGTACCACTATGGATAAAACCCTTTGGATTAAGGTTGACCTAATAGTCATTTGTAAATACTTTAACTAGGTGCCATTCTAATGGAATAGCCTAAAATCCTCTAACAAGTCTCACTCCTAACAGGGTGATTGAAATCCTTTAACTAGGTCATATTTAATAGTGTATATTGTAACCTTTAATAGGGTTGGCCTTTCACAGGGTATCACTTCAGAAGAGTGATAATTAGTAGCATGTTATTGGTTGCATTAAATAATGTTTGTTATTAGTGACAACACTTATTCAGATTATGTATGGTTATTGAGCTCTTAGTTTAGTCTTTAGTGTTTTCCAAGCAATTCAGCGGTTACCAAGTTTCACAGTCCATACCAAGCATTCTAGTGGTTACCAATTGAATACAAGCAGTGCGAAGTCCAGCAATTCAGATCGAGTAGTTTAGTTCTTACTAGCCAGTCAGTGGTTACCAAGCTTTATAGCATCTACTGAGTCGTCAATTCTTGTGATGTGAAGCTAGTGTTAACCAAGTGATGGGATGAGTAGTGTTTATTGAGTGCAGGCATGCTAAACATGGTATTCAGTTTCTATTGAGTGACACATTATGTACCGAGTCTCTAGTGTATATTGAGTTCGAAGCTAGGTTGAGTGATTAGTATGGATCGAGCCTCTACTTCTAGTGAATGCATGACAATGCTAAGTAATGCAATGGATGTCGGGTATCAAAAATTCACCAAGCTAGCTTTTAGAACCTGAGTTTCTACATTTGGGCCGACTCAGTAATATTGGTATTATCTTGTGTTTTGGCCAACCTTGTAATTATGAGAATTGGGTAGGTATATATGTAATGTATTGTATCATACCCAAGTAAGAAGTTGTAATTTTTTGATGCATGAGAATGCGAATGTGAATCAGCAGCAGAGCAAAGTGTTATGCAAGGTCAAATCAGGAGTAGTCAAGTTACATATATCACAAAGAGGTTATCTATACTTCAAGATCTTAATTAGAAATTCAATTGTAATTGAGATCTACTATTTCATCTTAACAGGTGAATCGGCTTCAAATCCTTTAACAAGGTAGACTTAACAGTCTTTTCTTTATGTCTCTTTACCGAGTGCATACTTCATTATATGTTTGTAAAACCTCTAACAAGGTGGACCTAGCAGTCTTAATTGCTCCTAACAAGGTAGATCATCAAAAGTGATCATTGTAAGCCTTAACAGACCAACTTTATACTATAGTATTGAAGTTTTGTGGGCATCATCCCCACCCCAGTTTTACTTTCTATTTGGAAGGTTTCTGGGTCAACAAATATTGGTTTCAAAGTGTTTTGTGCTTTCAATTTCTCATGCATGTAGTAGATTAGATCTATTAATGATAAATTGATTATGTTGCTAAGTGTTGAATTTGTCAAAAGTTTTGAGGTTACTAATTCACCCCTCCCCTCTTAGTAACCGAGCTAGTCTTGATTATTTCCAACAATTGGTATTAGAGCCTTGTGGTTCTTAGGATAAAGTTTGATAGCTTGAGAAAAGATCAAGAACAATGGAGATATTCGAACTTGACAAAGCCATTGATAATGAAAAGCTAGATCTGGAAATGGACATAGCTCAACTCAAAGAAGAAAAAGAGAATCTTTCCCAATACCTAAAAAGAAGGAACTTGCAAAATAGATGAATGATCACCAGTATGTTGAAGAGAAGATTGAAGACTTTTTTCCCTCAAGCAATTTAGATGAAGCAAATGATGCAATCAAAGAACTCCTAGAAAAGAATGGCTCCTTGTAAGAAGAAATAAGAAAATTGAAAAGAGAACAAGAAATCCAGTCAATAAGATTGTGTGAAATCTTAAAACAAAGAAATAAGGCAAAAGAAGACTTGGAGGCAAGGAACAATGAAACTCAAAATCAATCCCTTCAGCAAGAAAGTATTTTCAATCAGCTCTCCAATGCAAATGAAGAAATCATGAGTCTGAGATCTAAAAATGAAAGGTTAATGATGGAGACACATCCAAAGACCAGAATGAACACATAGGAAAAGGGAAATATTATTATCAATGAAAAATTCCCTATGGGCTTACAACAATATGATTTTGGAGAAAGAAATCCTCCACACAATACCTTCTCTCTAACTCCACTAAGAGTTGCCTTTATAATGTCAAAAATGTTCTTAAATAAGCCCCAAATGGTTTAGGGTTAGGAATACATTCTAGAATATGCTAGTTGGCATCCACCACCAAAAACTAAGGTTCTAGAAATCACATTAGAAGTCGGTGTAAAATTAGAAGAATCCAAAAACAGTAGTCAAACTTTCGGGAGGCATAATGTTTGAACTGTAACTCTGATTGACGAATCGTTTACATTTTTGGAAAGCTCTTGAAGTGCTCTATATCCCTATGGACCAGATTTTCTTGTTCCCCATTTTTTGGCCCCACATAATGCCATTTAGTTCCCCATATCTGACTTTGAAGCACTCTTAGTAGGTCTCCAGGAATCAAAAAATTGCAAAAACTTTCTAATCGTGAAGCCTTTTGACCTAATTCTTTTTTTGGAGTGTTTTAAATTAAAAATATAACTATCCCTCCAATTTACACCCTCTAACTCACCATAATTATGGCTCAATCACATAGTCCTACTTTTTTGGCATTTAAATGTATCCCAAGGTGCTTAAAAAATCTAACCCAATGCAGTAATGGTGGAACTGTGAGAGTTGGAACTTTTATTTGATCCAAATGGGTATCCAAAAATGATAACACATTAAACAGAAACTATTTCTAAGCATATTTTTAGGTGATACAGGATTGCCCTTACACCATTGGATGCTCCTACATCAATTAAGGAATGATTTATACACTGATAGGCAAATCAATGAAATATTAAAAGTTGATATAAATTCTAAGAAGCAACTTAATGAAAGAATAATGAAATCCCAAGTAGACATAGATCAATTGAATCAGCAAAATGAGTAGAATCTGTATAGGCAAAAGGGCAAAGTGGTACTTGGATACAAAGCAGAAGGTGAATCCTCCAAACAAGGTGCTCAAAGGAATCAAAGACCTACTTGCAATTACTGTGGTAAGATAGTTCATACATCAAATAAATGTTGGAGTAATGGAAAGGCAAAATTTAATGGAAAATGCTACAATTGTAGTCAGCATGGTCATAAAGCTAATCAATGCAAGGAGAAACCAAAATTTGAAGGTAAATGTCACAAATGCAAGAAAGGTCACAAGGCATCTGAATGCAGATCAAAACCATTCAATCCAACTGAACAATTTGTAAAGGCAATATTTGGTTGGGACTACAATACTTGGTGTAGATGTCATTACTATGGAGAATATGGACACATTGGCATAAACTATGCTAGGCATCACTTGAGAAGAAAGGATACTACTATAAGATGTTACACATGTACTAAACTTGGTCATATAGCTAAGAATTGCATGAATATAGGTAAAATTGAAGATAAAAAGAAAGCAAAAGCTAATAACATCAGGAAGCAGGTAAGATAGCAATGGATTCCTAAATCTACTGAGCATGCTAGTTAGAGTGATGGTAGTCAAGTCACTCAAGAAGTGGGTGACTCCATTTCAAATTAAGCTCTTAAGGACTAGAACTGTATTTTCAAGGTCACATCTTAAAAATTTCCAATTGAAAGGAAACAAAAGATCCAAATCAGTATTCCAAATATAGAGGGATCATAAAAGTTCAGTATCAGTATTCACCAAGCAAGATTAGGTCATACCAAGCAAGGTCAAGAGTAACAAAGTTTTCTTTGGTTACCAAGTTACAAGCTTCTACCAAGCAATCTATACAGATAGTGGATGATAGTCTATCACGCACTATGTCATTATGGCTCTAATGATACTGAGCATTAATAGGAAATTTTTATCAAAATGTAGGAATTTGACATCGTTTCTACCACAAATTCAGTATATTCAAAGCAGAGTGATTTTTTTTAGCGGTCTTGAGTATAATTTGCAGCAAAGTTTTTCAAAGAATTTCCTCAATTTATTGAGTAATCATGGCATCCAATAGTAGTAGCAGCAAGGTAAAGAAAGGATTAGAGATGTTGGTGCAAGGTGTTGAATGAAAAGCTCCAATTTTCAAATTGGTACCAGCAATTGTAGAAACCCTCAACTCGAATGGAGCTCAGTCACAAATTCCACCAAAGGTACTTCTTATCAACGATAGTCAAACTCATTTCAAATGTGCTATACAGGAGATAGGAACCCTAGAAATGGATAGTGCCCTAGATGAACTCTATGTGGATGGAACTCTTAAGCCCAAGCATAAACATCTAGAGGAGAAAGGCTTAAACCATATTCCTCACCTGCCATGAAGTTTTTAGATTAAATGGATTAGATATATCTTGAGCTGAGTCCATAATGGTCAATTGTGGTTGAAGCAGCCAGTTTTGATTACAAAGAAAATGATTCATCATATTACTAGACTCCCTATGCTTAACAAGGTCAAGGTCATGAAAACCCTAGCTAAGTGGGATGGCAGAGGATTGAAAATTAGCAATGTATCTAATGTGGAACTCAAATTTGGCATTCATATCATTGCTCATAGGATTTACAACTCTATTTGACTCAATAGTATGTTGTGTTGGGCTGTGGACCTAGCTTATAAGGTTGTTAAGAAGAATTTGGAATATGACTTAGCAGATTTAATGTTGAAGCAATTAAATAAGAACATGGAAAGCATTAGGACCTCAAAGAATAATCCATGTAAATTTGGTTATCTGTTAACTTGTTTGTTCTTTTATGTTCAAAAGTTTTTCCCTTCAAAAGGTACAATGGTATGGAAAAAGGACACACCAGTCTTTTAACAGATAAATGAGTTTATTGCTGATATGGGTGAAATTTTTTATAGTATCATGGACAACTATTTTGAAGCATTCAAGGAAAAGATGAATAATAGGTTTCAAATTCCACAAAAATTGGTTGAAGACTATGAGGATGAGGTTTCAAATTTCACAAAAATTCCTTATGAGGTCAATATTGATGAAACAAAAGAAATAATTGAAGCCCTAGTGAATGAGCCTGTAGATCCAAAGAAACCTCCCTTTGGAACCTATGATGAAGCCAAAGCCATAATAGAACTTGAGATCAAGCTTCCAGAGGAAATAAATAAAGGTAAGAGGAGGATATCCAAACTGAAAATAGAAAATGCCCCTTTTATGCTTACTGAGGGAAAAGGTGAAGATGAAGAAGAATCTAAGAAAGAAGAAGAATCAGAAAAGGAGGAAGAGCATGTAGGAAAGAAAAGCAATGTGATTATCACCAAGCCACCCAAGCCCTCCATAGTTATATTCATCAGAAGATCTAAGAAGAAACGAGGCAGTGAAGTTGTGTGTAGTAAGCCCCCTCTCACTTTTCAAGAGAGATTGAATCAATTGGAAGAAGGTGTTGGTATTACAAATTTCAAAGCATTAAAGTATGAAACCAGAATAGATGCAGAAAAGATGCATATTGAGGAGTTGGTACTGACAAAGATGGGAAAATGGAAATATTCCCCTCATCAAATTGCACCTTAGATTTCCAATGAATTATTAATAAGGTTAAAAACAAGATGGGGATTAGCCATGCAAAGAGCAAAGGACATATACGAACAATCTCTAAGACAGTTATTATCGAGCATTTCCAATGCTGAGGTAAAAGAAGCGATGAAGAAAAATGAAGATAAGATGACCATCAAATTTTGTACTTGTTTAATTTTGGTGAAAGATATAGAGCATGTAGTCAAGGATGCTAAATCTATGTGGAATAATATCTATCATCTACACAAACCAAGTGAGAATCCAGTTGAGATCAATGATGATGATGATGACAGTGACAAGGATGAAGATACTCCTTATGTCACCATTGATGCTAAAGAATATCAAGATTTGATGAAGGATGGTGCAGAAGAGAAAGAGGATGGAGCTGATGAAGCTAGGTAAGAAGAAGAAGATGAAGAAAGTGATCCAGTTAGGATAGTTGCAAAAGTCATAGTCTTGCTTCCTTACTCTCCAGTAAAAATAGCAACATCATCAGGCATGGAGACTGCTTCAGCAAGTGTGATTGTAACCATAGAAAACACATCAACTGCCTAATCACTCTTCACTCCCTCTCAACTCCAGGTATCTCTAATGGAAGTGTCTACCACTTCATCTACCGAGTTGCAACCTTCTACTTCTTTAGCTCCTGAGTCAGGATCATTAGCAGTAAGTGCAGCTTCTAGTTCTATAGTTTTTAATTCCTTAGTTTTGACTACTTCAGTTTTGCATGCTCCAGTAAGTGCTCCTATTGTCAATACTTCTATTAGTATTCCACCTATTAATACCTCAATTTTGGGAAGTACATCAATTTTGGATTCTTTTAGTACTCTAGTAAGTATTCCTTTAGTAGGCACTACACAAGTTTTTACTGCAAGCCCTACTGTTTCCACTATTGTTTCTATTTCAAAATCCAAAGCATTAGTATCAGAAATTGAACCAAAGACACCACTAAAACTTTTGATTAGTGGAAAGGAAATTGAGGAAGATATTGATCTAGACAAGGAGATTGAAATTCACAAGTTAGATTTTGATAATGCTACTGTAGAGAAAATGAGATTAGTCAGCCATCTTCTTGAACAGAAAGCCAAGCAGAAGCAGCTAAGAGAAGAAAGAGACAAAGAATTCAGAATCATTGAGAGTGCCAAGAATATTTTGATAGAGGCTATAGGTGTGGATGTTTATTCTTCTCAACATATTTTTTAAAAATTAGAAGAGGCAGTTAATAAATTCAATGAGGACTCCAATGGCCAGGATAAGCTTATAGAAAAAGAAAAGAAAAAGTTTGACAATAAAATGCTTGAGCACATTGCTCAGCAGATGGCTATTCATCAGGTAGATCTCTCTTCAATTTTGGTAAATCTTGAAACCTCCTACACAAATATAACATCTCTTTTTGCTAAGTTATGTGATGTTACCAAGTATACAAAGGAAATTAAGGGCAAATTGAATAAGATTGATGAGGATCTGAAGGCTAGTGCTCAAAAGTTGCAGCTTGACCCCAGTTCAAGCTTTGCACACCACATGAGGATCAGATTCCTATTAGATATGTAGGTAGAGTTATTAAGAGAGGAAGCAAGGATCTAGTCTACACTTATAGACATCTAGAACATGATCCTTCCTATCATGGATACAATGCAGAAGCATAATGCTTATTCAAAAACATTGATCCATGATAATAATTTTTCAATTGTAGATCATATGATTGAAATCTCTGTAGAAGTCTAGGTTGCACTTCAAATCTACAAAATTTTGCAAGAAAACTGGGACAAGACATTAATCTTATTCTTAAGGTACATTCTGAGTTTCTATCACATTTTGGTGTCTCTATATAAGTAGATTATGTATAAATCTTTGGCATTATTGTCAAAAAATAGGGAGAGACATGAGAGAGACATGTATATAAGGAGAAGAGATATTTTTATATACACCCAGTATGATATTATGATATGATATGTACATTGTATCGGAGAGATATGTGCAAATGTATATACAGCAGAGTTAGAAAGACAAATTTTGAAAAATCAAAATCAAAATCGGCATGTCAGTATACATAAGTTTTGGTTGATAAGTATTTTTGTCACTAATTCCAAAGGGGGAGATTATTGGCATTAAATCATGTTTTTTATTAGTGAGAACACTTATTCAAATTGTGTATGGTTACCGAGCTCTTAGTTCGGTCTCTAGTGTTTGCCAAGTGATTCAGTGGTTACTAAGTTTCACAGTTCATACCAAGCATTCTAGTGGTTACCAAGTGAATATAGGTAGTACAAAGTCTAGCAGTTCAGACTGAGCAATTTAGTTCTTACCAAGAAGTCAGTGGTTACTAAGCTTCGCAGTGTCTACTGAGTCATCAATTCTTATGATGTGAAGCTAGTGTTAACCAAGTGATGGGATGAGTAGTGTTTACCGAGTGCAGGCATGGTAAACATGGTATTCAATTTCTATCAAGTGACACAGTATGTACTAAGTCTCTAGTGTATATCGATTTCAAAGATACATTGAGTGATTAGTATGGGCTGAGCCTCTACTTCTATTGAATGCATGATGATGCTGAGTAATGTAGTGGAACCTAAAGAGAAAAAGAAAAAGGCCAAACATATTTCTAGTGATAGTGCTACAAATGAGGAGGATGTAAAACAACTAGAAGAATTACTGGGAAGGAGATTTCACAAAGGCAAAGGAAAATTCAAAGGTATGCTACCTATCATGTGATTTAATTGTAATGAGGTTGGTTATATTGTTGCTAGATGTCCAAAGAAGAAGAACAATAGAAGTGGAGACAGATATAGAATTAAAAGAGATGAAGACAGCAAAGATTATAAAGATAAAGGAAAGAAGTCTTGCTACATTGTTGAAGAGGAAACAAAAGATGGATGTGATGACCATGATGATGAAGTGGTGTATGTTGTAATGAAGGATGAGGCAACTGTGCTAGTATCTTATGTGAACAAGAGTGACAAATGGATCTTTAACAATGGGTGTTAACATCACATGATTGGAGATAAAAGTAAGTTCATTACCCTTGATTATTAGGATGGAAATAGTGTAAGATTTGGTAATGATGCACCCTGTCTGATAAAAGGTAAAGGATTAATCAAAGTGATAGAAAAGATCATGTGTGGCAATGCTTGTTATGTAGAAGGACTTAACTATATCTTGTTGAGTGTGTCACGATTGAATAGTTCAGGTCAAAAAGTTGAGTTTGAGAACAAGAAAGAAAAGATCTACGACATTCATGGGAAACTAATTGGGAAAGTGATCAAACTAGAGCTAATATATTTTATCTAGACATGAATGATGCTACTTGTCTTGTTGTAGAATTTGATGATGTATGGCTATGGCACATGAGGTTATGTCATGTAAACTTTCATAACTTAGTCAGTATCAGTAACATGAGAAGAGTCAAAGGTTTTCCTAAACTAAAGAAACTTGACAATATGATTTGGAAATAATGTCAGTTAGGCAAGATAGAAAAACCTAGCTTTAAAAGTAAGACTCACTCCTCTAAAGAAATTATAGAATTAGTTCATTGAGATTTGTGTAGACCAATTGATGTGCAAACCTATAAAGGGGACAAGTACATTATCCTATTTGTTGATGATTTTTCTAGGATGATGGCATTATGTTTCTGAAACAAAAATTTGATGCTTTCCAAAAGTTTAAGTGGTACTTAGATAGAGTTGAAAAGGATACTGGAAAAAGCTTGAAATGTTTGATATCTAACAAAGGTGGAGAATTTACATCAAATTAGTTTGATATATTCTGTAATGATGGAGGAATCAAGAGATAGACTTCTTCACCTAGGACCCCTCCACAAAATGGGATTGTTGAAAGGAGGAATAGATTTGTAATGGACTGTGCTAGGACACTCATGATAGAGAATAATATTACATTGTACAAGTCAAGAAAGGTACTCATTCAACACCTTTTGAACTATCATATGGATACTCACCCAATGTAAAATATTTTAAGGTATTTGAAAGCAAGTGTTATATTCTTAGGGATTTGAGGAATGGAAAACTTAATGCTAAAAGTCAAGAAGGTATATTCCTTGGTGATTCTACATACAATAAAGCTTATAAGTGTTTGAATACTAACATTAACAAAGTTGTGAAAAGTGAAAATGTGAAGTTTGATGAATATACATAGGTACATGAAGCTGAACCTATGAAGGAACCTAAAGAGTAAAAATCTTCTATATAATTTTATGAAGGTATGGCTTCTAATGAAGTTGTTGTAAACCAAGTTGTAAATCAACAGCAAGTTTTAGTAGTTGTCGAGTCACTTATAATGAATGTCGAGTTGCATTCAAGAACTGAGTTACATTCATGAGTCAAGTTATAGATAGAAGTTGAGGCATATTCTTATTTTGAGATAAGTGTACATTAAAGGAATGTCAATCTACCTAATAGAGAAGTACATAGTGATTCTGAAGTTGACAAACTTATTAAACAAAGAAGAGAAAAATCAAGATTATCAAAGTATGTCAGAAGACATCACCCTGTTGAAAAAATTATTTGAGATAAAGAAGCTAGATCAATGAAAGGGAATAGGTTGAGAAGTGATACATGTTTGTTGAGCATGCATGAGTCTAAGATGGAGAAAGATGCCTTAGAGAATGAATACTAGAGTAAAGCCATGAAAGAAGAGGTTGATCATATTGAGAAGAGCAAAACATGGTCTCTAGTACCCAGACTAGAAAATAGGAATGTGATTGGAACTAGGTGGGTGTACAGAAACAAGCTAGATGAGAATGGTGAAGCCAAGAGGAATAAGGTAATATTAGCTTGTAAGGGGTATGCACAAGAAGAAGGAATTGACTATGGAGAAACATTTCCCCAGTTATAAGATCAAAAGGAGTAAGAACTCTACTTGCTTACTCTACATACAAAGGTTTCAAATTTTATCAGATGGATGTGGAGTTAGCATTTCTGAATGGTATACTAGAAGAAAAGGTTTGTATAGAACATCCTAAAGTATTTGTTGATCCAAACAACAAGAACATGGTATGTAGACTAGACAAAGCTTTATATGTTTTAAAGAAAGCCCCAAGAGTATGGTATGAAAGGCTTCACAATTATCGTGTGAAGATTGGTTGTGAGAAGACTAATGATGTGATATCCCCGTCTTGACATAAAATTTTAATAATAAATAAGTATAATATATAAAAGTCTATAATATTAAAATGATTAATAAAGTATATAAATTATTATATATAATATATATTATCATACACATATAATATATATACATATATATTAGATATTTAAATAATATGCTATTGAATATATATATATATATATATATATATATATATATATATATATATATATATATATATATATATATATATATATATACTATGATATATAAGATTAATGAATAAATAATATTTATAACAAGTAATACTATTAATAACGATAGATATAATATATGTTAGTAAACTTATATAAATAATATATATGTATTTAATATATGGTATTATCAATATAAATATATATATAATTAATATAATTATAATTTTTAATATAATATAATTATTATCAATGAAAGGGCATGACTCTATGAAACATGCATAAATATACAAAATCAAACATTGAGAGGAGTATAACATTAAATATTATCAAACTAATACAAATAAAAAGAAAAATTAGTAATGGGACATTACAAGTGGTATCAGAGCACTGATCTTGTCATCCTATAAAAATTATGTTGAAGTTGAAATCTTCTTACAAATAGAGTTGCTTTACTCTTTCAATATCCATTGTTCCATATATTTTAGTTTGTTATATTAGTCATAATAGTGATTGAGTTGGCTTGCAAGACTTTGTCTCCTTTTCATAATATATTAGATTTATCCTTTAAGAAAACCTCGACATAAGATATGTGTAAAATAGACAGTTGCATCAATCACATTGCTTGAGGAAATGGGTTTGAAATCATAGCGTAAGTTGCAGCTGGTGTCAATAGCCCATCCCTAGGAGCAAGGAAAGCACTTATTAATGTTATCCTAGAATGAGTAGAGGGTGTATAAAGAAGATAAGATGAGAAAGACATGAGTGGTGTTGGTGTAAAGACAATCATTTTTATTTACCTAAAATTTTGTAGAATTTGGGTCATGTTGAAGAACCATCCTAAAGTAGTGGGAGGCCTAAAAGAGAAAAACACACTAACTTGTTTAACTCTTATTCTCATTCATATTCGATGTCTCATAAATTTGTCAGCATATCCCAATCACAAACATTAATCTCCATTGCTTATCTGAATGGGCTTAAATGGAATACCAACGGTTTATCGCTATCTCTCTGCTCGATTAATTATGATTCCAACTATTTATAAAATTACAATCAGTTTTTCTATCTAGTCTATTTAAATTTTGAGTCTAGCTTTACCATTCTTAGGTAGTCCAGTGAGAATATGACTCGAGCTTGATTTCCAATACTTTGAATATCAACTTCTCTCTTCCTGATTATTCCACTACTTAACAGGCCCAATTCCAAATTGTCATGCATTGAAAAGAGAACACCAAAATTAAATAGTAATAGAAGACAGGTTAAACAATGAACTAGAAAGTGAACAGAAAAATTAAATAATGGAGGAACATTAAATAGAGAACTGGAGAGAACTACAAAATTAAAAAATAGATACATTAAATAGAGAAGTTGATGAAAGGGCCAATTGTACAAGGTTTATAATAATAACAAGCTGAAGGCATAAACAAATGGATAGTCTAGTATTGCAGATTATGATTCCAAGGATGCCAATAACAATTTGGAACCATACCGTGGACCACACATTGTCCGAAGAAGATCACCAGTCATCATATATAGAAGACTATTTGTGAATATCAAGAATAGGAGGACTATCTTTTAAAAATTATGTTGGTCAGAGGAGGCATTCAAAATGATCCTACTTGATTTGATTATGGAGGAGGAATTGGAGCTAGGCAAAATTAAGCCAGAGAAAACACAGGTATATTCCACGTTGGAGGAGATTGCTAAGAATAACAACATGAATCGTCCATGTACAGAAGGAATGACTTGATAGCCATTAAAATAGTTGATTAATAAGATATCATTGAGTAAGGGGAGTTTGAGCAAATGTTGACATTTATATTGGAAGTAATGATGATATAAGGGATTAATAGCAAGAAAGGACACCCCAACCTGATCAATCGCATGAATCGCAAAGAAGTCATTACTTTTGGATATCAATAGGAGCAAATAGAAAATAAGAGAATCATATGAACAATGTATTTTGTTGCAACCAAAATCAATAAAAACTTCATGGTCAAAATTTTATTCAAGGAACCATTTGTGGGAATGAGCCTCTATAATCATTGGCACTTTATATTCAAAGATCTTGGCAGCATTCGCATGGTGATTGTTTGATAAAGATTCATTTATAGACATCTTTTTAAATTGATTATATAACGATCCAAACATGAAATTAATGAAGATATAAATTTATTAGCAATGTCATGTATTTTACCACAGGAATACTCTTTTTGTACAGAGATTAATTATTCCAATATTATAAGGAACAAAAAGATTAACGGAAGGTAGAAGTTTGTTTATATTACTGTCATCAATAGATAAGTTCTTGCCAAAAGCTAGTAGATATCAAACACAAAAATAATGAATGGATGTCAAATCATGTAAATCATGCACAGAAGTTGGATATGATGACAAAAAAAAAATAAGAACTACAAAATACATGTCCAATTTTCTCTGCAGAACAACCTAACTAAGAGCCATGTAAGGAATCAAGGAAGGAAAAGACAAATACATAACTAAATCAAGATATGGTGGGACCCATCACCTACCAAGAAAAGGTTAAATGAGGTAAGTTTAAAGAGATTCATCATAGCATATGAAAGGTAAAAATAAGGTATGGTTAGATTTTTCAATTTCTATACATTATTAAATTAAATTTTATTTAATTTTTATTATTAAAATGAAGGATTATGTTATGTTTGTTTATAATATATAAGATACATGTATTTGTATAAAATTATAAACATATATAACGTATAGTTCTAAATAATCATATCATTTGATAATTGAAATGATTATTACAAACATTATTATTAATCAATTAAGTTTAAATCTTGATTTTCTTGCAATTACTTTAATAAATTATAATGTTGGTCATCATTGTCCAAGATAAGGTAAGGCCTACAGTGGAATGGGTTGGGTGACACCACGCAGAGGTACTAGGTAAGGCCTACAATGAGATAGGCATTGGGCCGCATCATTCAAGGGTACTACATAAGGCCTACGATGGAGTGAATACCCTAGGGTACATCATACAAAGGCACTATCTTAGAGATGATGATCGGAGAGAGATAACAATAATGAGGAAGAATGGTGAGGCCCATGATTGGGTAATAGCGCACCCTATTATAGTTTCTCCTCCCATAATCAAGAAATGATGAGTTTATAATGAACCATACTTTTGATTGATAAATCACTATAAATATCTATGTATTCTCTAATTGAGACTATAAATACCTTGTCAGGGGATTGATATATGGAAATCCTAAAAGGGGAAATTTATATATAAATGTGTACTAATGATTTTGTTGTTACAAGTTCACAATCAAGGAATCACATAATGTGTGTATTGTGTGTTTACACTGTGTTTACTCCATGTCTTCAATTTTCTGCATCATGTTTACTTTGTGTCTTCAACTATCTCCATCATGTATACTTCATGTCTTCATGCATTCAAGTGTCTACCTTGTGTCTACTTTTTGTTGACTTCATGTTTTCATTCATTAAGATGTATATCTCATAAGTATTTTAGGATTTGGTATGGAACTATGTTTTGTGTCTATGAAGAAGCTTGTGGATGAATGATTTTGCTTGAGGAAAAGCAAATTCGAGGGGAGGATTGTGATATCCCCATTTTAACATATAATTTTAATAATAAACAAATATAATATATAAAAGTTTATAATATTAAAATGATTAATAAAGTATATAAATTATTATATATAATATATATTATCATACACATATAATATATACATATATATTAGATATTTAATAATATACTATATATATATATATATATATATATAAAAGATTAATGAATAAATAATATTTATAACAAGTAATACTATTAATAACGATAGATATAATATATTTTATTAAACTTATATAAATAATATATATGTATTTAATATATGGTATTATTAATATAAATATATATAATTACTATAATTATAATTCTTAATATAATATAATTATTATCAATGAAAAGGCATGACTCTATGAAACATGCATATATATACAAAATCAAACATTGAGAGGAATATAACATTAAATATTATCATAGCAATACAAATAAAAAGGAAAATCAATAATGGGACATTATAGATGACAACAACAATCTATACTTGAAGGCAGAAGGAGGTAAAGGTATTTTACTAGCTTAAGTTTTTGTTGATGATATCATATTTGGAGGTCAAAATGCATTATGTAAGGCATTTACAAATGAAATGAAGAAAGAATTTGAGATGTTTATGTTTGGAGAGATCAAGTTCTTTGTTGGTTTGAAAGTATATAAGATGAAATATGGTATATACATCACTCAGTCTAAGTATGTGAAAGAAATATTGAAAACTTTTGGCTTATGTGAATCAAACATTGCGCAAGTCTATGATTGGCAAGTTGCAATATGTAGTCCATAGTAGACCTGACATTGCCTTAGTTGTTGGGATTGTTGCAAGATTTAAATCCACAAATCCTAAAGAGAATCATTTCATGGTTGTTAAGAGAATTATGAGATATCTAAAAGAAACAGAAGATTATAGTCTATACTACAAGAAAAATGACAAATTTGAGTTAAGAGCCTATATAGATGTTGATTGGGCTAGAAATATTGATGACAAAAAGAGCACAAGCAATGGAGCATTTTTCTTAGGAAAGAGATTGATCACTTGGACCAATAAGAAACAAAATCGTATATCTCAATCTACTATTGAAGTTGAATATGTGGTTGTTGTGGTAAATTGGACAAAAGTGTTATGGATCAAATAGCTACTCAAAGGTATGAAGGAGGAAATCACTGAACCTGTGGTACTTTATTGTGATAATACAAGTGCTATAAACATATCAAAGAACCCTTTGATGAACATGTAATGCCCCACCCACGAACCTAAAAGAAATAAACCTAATATGTTACAAATTTTACTGAATTGTTTTTTTCTAAAGTTTATACAACATCAAAGTAACAATGCAAAATCAATATACACAAACACAACATTTACACATGCAATTATAGTATATATTTCATTCCTCAAGGGTTCCTTCATGTTGGGTCATGTTTAAGATTTGTATTAATTGTTTAAGTCTTAAGTACAATGTTTGTAATCATAAAAATATGATATATTAAACTCATAACAAAATGCATGAATACAATTGATACAATGAAATACATTTAATGGATAGAATCCACTACACATGTCATAGGGTATGTGAGAATAGATACAAGTACCTGAAAATACAAGATACATGATAACATAAAAATACATCAACTGAATAGAAGTTTCTAAGGTAGGGATAAGAATGATAAAGGTACAAATATGTCATCAACCTTCCAACATTTGTAAATATGAGGGGAACTCTAATGGTAACAAGTCACTACCTCCTGACCATGTGGTTACCTAGTCAGGCTTCCACTCCCACCATGTAGGGAAGATAATGAATGATTTGTATATAACTAATTAAACCATAAAACACTCTTAGGAAAGGAATCCTAATAGCCAAATCTACCTCAAGGGTAACACAAACTACTCAAAAAGAAAAGATAACCAAAGTTGAAAGAACACTCATCCAATACCAACACCACATACCAAGTCAACATACATATACCAAGTATATATCGAGTACTAAAATCACAACATAAATCCCACAAAAGATATCCATCTCAAGTCAAAAGACACATGTCAAAAGTACAATCACCATGAATCACCAACCAACATCAATGAAAGTAAACACCAACAATAAGTACAACACCACTAGAAAAAAATACAAAATCTATGGAGGAGACTTGGGCTACATACTAGGGAGTTTCATCACATGGTCAAACTACTTGACTTACCCTAGACTAGTCTCTCATTAGACCTCAGACCCTCAAGTGTTGAGTTACCCTAGAATGATCACTCTAGACCCTGGACCCTCAATGTGACACATGCACAACCAAAATACCCTCTCATGAAGATGAGGAAAACTAGTCATACCTCTCACTAGGTATCATCTCATTCCCATCCTTAGCCCATACAAGTACTCAAGGCATGGGCGAGGCACATCCCTAACCTATCTTTTTAATGTATCTCAAGGAAAAGGGCTAGGAAAGATATTTTAATTACTATCTTATCACTTATTACACAACTTATAATAGGGTACCTTGGTACTAACCACTTTGGATCTCATACCCCTATTTCAAGCCACTCCCAAAGACATGTACCTAGTCATCCTCCCCTAAGCACATAAAACATAGTTGTAGCACATACCACAACACCCATAATGATAGAACTTGGTTCCTTAATAGGAAACCCAAAAATAATTTGGTTCTCAAAACACAAGTCATCATATATGCTCACCAAATAAATCTCATAAATATAAGCCTCAATTTTAAATCATAAAGTACATCATGACATCTAGTCAAATAACCACCATAAAAGAAAACTTAAAAGACACCTCTGGTGCACATCCTAGTTTGGCCAGCTAAATAGTTCACATAAAAGCTATCACAAAATAAAACATCACATTAATTTTTTTTAAACCTATCACAAAACAAATACCACAAAACCTCAAATAAACATGCATCAAATTATACAAGGTTCCATTGAATGTTTGGATTATATTGTTTTCAAAGGTTTCGTTTGATTATATAAATGTTATAAAAGTCTAGATAAATTTAGTATGTTAATTATATAATAAGTTTAGAATTAATTATTATTATTATTTTAAATCAATAATATTTAACAATAAAGATAAAATATTTTCAAAGTTCATAATAGTGAGTTTTTATGCATTTTCTCTATGTAAATCAGCAAGTAATTTAAATGTTATAATCTCATATGGAATGATACAGATCTCCAACCTATATCAATGGAAAAATAATTTAATTTTACACATTTTTCATTATTATCAATCCTAAAATAAAGTTCATTTGAATGGTACAAAATATAAATCTTCCTAGCAGCACTATTCAGATTTGAAGGTTACCATTTTAGAAGAAAGAGCATATCTTTTGTTTGAACTATTGGATCTTAATAAAATCAAGAAAGGTATTCATAATAGAATTATTTACAATTGAAAAGAAGATATTTTCATATCTATATATTTTACAAAAGTTAGAAGTGATTGTTTGTGTGTCTCTAGTTGAAAAATTAAGCTCAAATAGACCTAGTTTTAGCATGATAGTCAATATTTGACCATGTCTGTACAAAAAAGTCATATATGATTTATATATATGTTAAATAAAATCCAAATGAGTGTCTAAAACTATTTTTACATTTTTATAAAATATATTAAATAAAAGTTATAGAAAAATCACATGTTTCAAACCCTCAAACTAACATACAAGTAACTGCAAACAAATTTATTCATAATCAAGAAAACACAGAGAAGATAATCTTTCCAATGGAAATTGTAAAGCGATTTTAAAACCCCTACCTTCAAACACCAAGTTGATTTGTTAAGAAGAAGAAGAAAATCCAATAGTAGATTTGACTCCCAAGCCTTAAAAAAAATATTTTACTTCAAAATTTGAATTCATAACATGTAACTTGTCTTCTAAAATCTATGTTCTTAATTATCTTATTGTCCTCCAAAAATCTTCCCTCAAAAAGACCAGAATGAACTCTTAATAAATAAATTAATTAAATAAAACTAATAAAACTAAAGTTTCTAAAATAAGTAAACTTACAAAAGAAAGTAACTCAACTAAAATAAAATAATAGTTTTTCTTTGTTTTCTTATATTTTAAAAAATAAATAAAATCACTTTATTTATTTTTTAATAAAAGAAATACATAATTTCTACATTTTTCCCCTTTCTTTTAATATTAAATAAACACATATTCTTTATTTAGTTACTTTCTTTTTACAAAATAGATTTATCTTTTTATAATAAAATAAATAAATATCCTTTCTTTTAAATTAAATAACTTACTTCTCACTCAAAAATCTTATTTAAATTTTATTAATTAATGAGTAATTAAATTGTATATAATTAGTTTAATCATTAATAATAACTAAAGCCCACTAATTATGTGCAACTCTAATTTTATTATCATTAATTAAATATTCATGATAAATCAATATTTAATCTTTAATATTTTAATTTATCCTTTTTCCAACTTTCACATCTAGAATTTTAAATCAAGTCTTTTAAATAAATTAAAAATAAATATTTAATTAATTTAATTTTCTAATTAATTAAATATCCTGATATAATAATTCTTCCTTCAATTTAAATATTATGTGATTGATCTAAATACCACAATTAAACCTTTTACCAAATAAATAACATAGTCAAATCTACATATGCAAAACCATTTAAAACTTCAACTCAAACAACACACATAAAGATAAACTTGTAGGTTGAAAATGGGGTAGAGAGTCAAATACAATTCATCCTTGCAGGACAAGTGTTTAGGCTATGGATGGGATTGGACCTGATCATTATCTTCTCATTCTTAGCATTGAGTTATTGTGATAGGGCACGCTCATCCTAGAAATTTAGGGAAGTTGATGCCAAGTACCTGCAACCTGCATAAAAGATGAGCATGTGCATATGCATATATATAACTAAACTAGATAGGCAATGACAAGGAGTGGTACATCGTGTAGATCTTGACTAGCAGGTGACTGTAACTCCCCCCTTAACCACATCAGACGCGTTAGATAGAAAAGTAAAATAGACACGTACACCATACACATGCAAGTATGGTGTAAGTACCATAATGAATAATGGGTCAACTCATCAAATGCTCAGATATAACAATGCATTACTATGAATGTAAAAAAATCATCATCAAATATATATCATCTGACATCGTTATCAAAGCAATCATATTTACTAACAAATAATCATTAAAGAAACATTAACACATAAGTAATCATAATCATTATACAACATGTGAAATATAATCAACTATGTAATCATAAATGATATTTTCAAGTAATGAAATAACATCATACCATATATCTCTAAAACTAACACATGTATGAAATAGGCCTAAAAGAGTTCAACATATATAATGTAAAGAAAACTACGGGTGGGCATTACAACACACAAAGACTAAGAACATTGCAACCAATATCACTACTTGAGGGAGTTGGTTTAAGACAAAGAAGTGAGGATGGAATATGTGAATAGAAAAGGACAAATAGATGATATATTCACAAAAACTTTACCTAAGGATTCACATGAATATCTTAGAGGTAAACTAGGGGTGATACCCCTATCCTAGGTAGTGGATCTTACTTTAGGAGCTGCCTAAAGTAATGAAGGAGAAAATTAGAAGACTTACAGTCACATGCAAGGTGATAGAAGGAGAAACTAAATTGATCATATCTACATACAGAGATGACAAGTCTTTGGAATTGTTGTCAAAGAGGGAGATATCAAAAAGAGGGAGATATAAAAAAAGAAAACCTACGGAGGGAGATATAAGTGAGATACATTGAAGGAGATTGATAGAGCTTACATTACCTTATACAAAGGAAGGACATATACTGATAGAGGTTTCAAAAAAACTATTTTCTTTTTGGTATTCTTGTTGGTATTGGTTTTCCATCAATGCCAAAGAGGAAGATTGTTTTGAAGTGAAGAACCTATAATGGAACAATCATTATTTTTTCAATGATGTCAAACATGCTACTTGCTAGTGAGATAATTACTTTTTGGTCTTAAAGCTTTCATTTAGTTGATTGATGAAAAATATTTGAAAAGAAGATAACAAGAGCACCTAGAGAAAGGTTGAGTTATTTGGTATATAAAAGAAGCACTAAGACCAAGTAAGATATTGATACTATAGAGTATTATTTATCTACTTAAAGTCTAAAATGAAAGGTTACTCAAGATAAGACTAAAAGAAGATCAAGTAAGATAAGTGTCTGTCAAGTCTTGTCAAGCAATTAGTGCAACCCAAGAAAAAATCAGTAGAAGCTGAGTGAAAATTAATAGGTGCCAAGAAAAGAAGAAAAATAGTACAAGTTGAGTGAATGTTGGTACATGTTGAGTAAAGTTTAGTTTATGTTGAGCATCAGTAAATTTTAGTTTTTTCCAAGTGAATTGGTGTTGGCCAAGTGACAGAAAGATATAGATGTTGAGTGACAGAAAATAGTGTTAAATTGAAGATTTGATGAATCTAAGCTGACTAATTTGATTTATTGAATTATGTGAAGTGGGTGGAAGATATCTATGATGAGCTGGTGGAACTAAATCCAAGGTAAATCATTTTGAGGTGAATTCAAAGAACATTTTAGCAGAAGTTTCTAAAGGAACAAAAATGGAAAGGGGGGTAGATTCATTGAATCTTACCTAACCCTAAAATGGACAATTGTGGTTAAGCAAAAAAAGATCTAAATTCTCTATTTATAGATATAGTTGGTTAGAAGAAAAGGTTGTCATGTGTGAGAACCTAAGGAAGAAAAGGAGTCTAGGGTATTGCTTCATCTAGTGGCTGAATAGAAGATAGTGCAATTGGCACACAAAGTAAGAAGGCCTAATGGGATGAATGCTTAAAGGGTGAACAAGCTATCAAAGCTGAAGAGTATAAATGCCAAGTAGAATGGAGGACTAAACCATAGATCTTTAATCTACAAGTGAGTTGTAAGTTTTTATCAAATCAAGTCCTACTGTTACTTTCTAATAACTATACCAATGTGGATAAAATCCTTTGAATTAAGGTTGACCTAACGATCATTTGTAAATCCTTTAATCAAGTGACATTCTAATAGAATAGTCTAAAGTCCTCTAACAAGGCTCACTCCTAACAAGATTATTGAAATCCTTTAACCATGTCACATTTAATAGTGTGTATTGTAACCTTTAACAAGGTTGGCCTTTCATAGGGCATTACTTCAAAAGAGTGAGGATTAGTAGCATGTTACTGGTGGTTTTTTCCCGAGTTAGGTTTCCATGTAAACTCTTTATGTCAAATTGTGTGAATGTTCTTATGGTATTTCATGTTTACATTTCTTCAAAGTTGTTTTGACCTAAGACAATAACCTACAAAGTTAAAGTATTATATGATCTAATTGTTAGAAATGCTTTAGAATAACTAAGAGGGGGGGTGAATCAATTATTCAAGGTCCAAATGTCCTATTAAAAAAATTTCATCAAGTAAAGTGTGCCCATCAAACTTATTCATTCATCCAAGTTATAATTTTATATTCAGCAAGTTATTGTAAATCAACGTGCAAGCATAACACATACAAAGATCAACACATAACACAGTGATTTATGTAGAAACCCAATTTGGGAAAAATCACTAGTAACATGCTACTCAATTCTCACTCTTCTAAAGTGATGCCCTATGAAAGGCTTTGCTTGTTAAAGGCTACAAAACACTATTAAATGTGACCTAGTTAAAGGATTTAACTAGCCTTTTAGAAGTGGGTCTAGTTAGAGGACTTTAGAATTCACTTGGAATGCCACCCTATTAAAAGATTTAAAAATTACTATTAGACCAACTTAAGTCCATAGGATTTTCTCTTAGCCTAACTGATACAATTGCTAGAGAGTAACAATAAGGGGTTTGACCTGATTGCAAAATATAGCTTAACTTGCAGATCTCAGATCGCTTCTCAACTCATATCATTGCTTAGATTTTAGTCTCTACAACTCTGACAACTTCCCCTCCTTTCAAGCTTAGTCTCCTTGAGTCTCCATGGTCAATGTACCAATACAATCATCTCTCTCTGACCACTTGTCAAAGTAGAGTCTTTGTACTCTGTTCTTCCTTCTCCTAGATGTCTTCTCCTTAACACATTTCTAACCACTTCACAATTTGGCACACTAGCAGCTCTTGCTTCTTGGTCTGTGACTCCTTAAATGGAAGTCTGGAATTCTTTTTCCTGCTTGATTCTTCCCTCCTTTAATTTTAATTCATATGGATTAGGTACGATTCATTGAATCTAACCCATATTTTGTTTCTTCTAGAAACATCATGAAGAATCCTCTTACATTCACTTTAAAATGGTTTACATAAAATTTTGTGCCACCAGCTCATCATCCTTATCTTCCAACTGTTTCACAAAATTGAGGGTAACAACTTTGTTAGTTCAAATTTGATGAATCTTTTTCATTTCCAATAATGCAGCAGCTTGGCACTATTGAAATTCTAGTGCTCGAAACATACTATGTTAGTCGGCACCAACTACATTTTACTGATGCTTGGCACCTGAAGTTCACTCGGCACTTACTAATATTTTCTAATGCTTGGCACCTGATAATTTTCTCAACACTTGAACTTCACTCGTCACCTGAAGTTCACTCGGCACACACTAGATTTTCTATCTGCTCGACTCCTACTAAAAATTTGCTCGGCTTAAACTAGCTTGCTCGGCACCCACTTATGAACTTAGCTTAAGCTTTGTAGTCAACCTTGTTCTAAGTTATACTTCTAATGTTTCTAAGTGTGACCAACCTTTGTATCTTCAAGTATGTTACCAATACATCATTTAACCATTGTCTTAATTGATCCTTGCACTTCATTACAAAATCTGAACTCAACCTTTCCCTTAGGTGCTTTTGTTACATCTTGTTGATCAAATGATCTTGATCAATCAACTAAGTGATAGTACTTGGATCTTATAAGCAATTGTCATTCCTACAAATAGAAATTTTGACATTAATGACAAAATAATGATTGAAAATATTCTTTATCAACAATCTCCCTCTTTGAAAGTAAACCTTTTCAATCAGATTTCCAACAATCTCCCTCTTTGGCATTGATGGCAAACCAAACTGATCAGCCATCAAACTAAACTATTTAACCAAGTTATCAACATGCTAATTAGGTTAGAATAGTAATTCAAATGCAAAAAAGAAAATTAGAATACATAATTTCTTCCTCCCTTGATCTATTATCCTGATTGCTTTACTTATGCTTCTCCCTTTTAGCTATTGTATTTGTTTTCTTTCCTTTCTGCCCTTCTTACATTCTCTCCCTCTGTATGCATTGCTCATTTTCTACTATTCTCTATCCTCATAAACTCCTTCATCTTCTCCCTCAACTTTTGATCATTTCTGATATTTCTCCCTCATACTATTGATCAAATGCTATCGATCAGTTTCTTACTACTTCTCCCTCTTTGACAACAATGCCAAAGACATATTATTTCAGCATCTTATCATGCAATTATAGTATTTTTAGGTTCTTTCAATTTCTCCCTCTATCACCTTGCTTGTGACTGATTTAGAATTTAATCACGTCAATTACTTTAGACATGAATCCTAAAGTAAATATCATCTACATCATTGTGTAATATTTCAACAATCAACACTTTTTGATGCATGGCAATCTTGCTTTATCTTAAGTAGCTTTGGCTAGGGGTATCACCCCTAACTTACCTCTAAGATACTCAAAAGCATCTCTGGGTAGTTCTTTTTTTAAAATGCCAACAATTTGTTCCTTTGAGCTAACATATTCCATTTTCACTTCTTTGTCTTCCACCAATTCTCTTACATAGTGATACTTGATTGCAATGTGCTTGGTTTTGGCAAGCATTATAGGATTCTTTGATATGCTAATAGCACTTGTATTACCAAAATAAGGTATCGTAGGCTCATTTACCTCTTCCTTTATTCCTTGCAACAAATGTTTGATCCATACAATATTGGTGCAATTGATAGCAGCTACAACATATTCAACTTTTGCAGTGGACTGTGAGGTACAACTTTTCTTTTTGCTAGTCCATGTAATCAATATTTTTCCCAAGAAAAGTGCTCCTCCACTAGTGCTTTTTCTGTCATGAATATTACCTCCCCAATCTACATCAATGTAGGCTCTTAGCTCAAACTTTTCACTCCTCTTGTAGTACAGACCAAAGTCATCAGTTCTTTTTAGGTACCTCATTATTCTCTTTACTGCCATCAGGTGATTTTCTCTTGGATCTATAGAAAATCTTGCCACTATTCCAATAGCTAATGCAATGTTTTGTCTACTATGTACAACATATTGCAACTTTCCAATCATTGATCTATACATTATCTGATTTACTTTAGCTGACTCAACATTCTTAGATAACTTATGTCTAGTCACTATTGGTGTACTCACTGGTTTTGACTCTTCCAATCCAAATTCCTTAAGTATCTCTTTGATGTATTTTGATTGGGTCACAAATATTCCATGCTTCAATTGATATACTTGCAATCCAAAAAAGAACTTGATTTCTCCAAACATTGACATCTCAAACTCATGTTTCATTTGATCAAAAAAATCTTTGCATAGAGCATCTTTGCCTCCAAAGATTACATCATCAACAAAGATTTCTGATATCAAAATGTCTTTACCTTTTTTAGCCTTAATATACAAGTTTTTTTTGTCATTTGTTCTCTCAAATCCTATCTTTACAAGATATTTGTGCAATCTCTCATACCATGCTCTAGGTGCTTGCTTTAAACCATAAAGTGCCTTATGTAGTTTGTAGACCATATTCTTGTTGTTGTCATCAACAAATTCCTCTGGTTGTTCTATGTAAACTTCCTCTTCCAATATACCATTTAGAAAGGTAGAGTTCACATCCATTTGGTAGACTTTGAAACCTTTGTATGTAGCATATACAAGTAGTGTTCTTACACCTTCCATTCTTGCAACAGGAGAAAATGTTTCCCCATAATCCAGTCCTTCTTTTGCATAGCCTTTGCAAACTAGTCTGGCTTTGTTTCTAGTTATCTCACCATTCTCATCAATTTTTTTCCTAAACACCCATTTGGTACTAATTACATTCTTATCAGCTGGTCTAGGAACTAGGGTCCAGGTCTTGTTCTTCTCAATCTGATTTATCTCCTCTTCCATAGCTTTATACCAATCATCATCTTGTAGTGCATCTTTCAATATTTTGGGCTCAACCTTGCTCAATAGGCATGATTCATTTCTTAGTCTATTCCATGTCATTGGTCTTACATCCTTGTCACCAATGATTTGATCTGCAAGGTGATGTCTTCTCACATACTTGGCTAATCTTTGTTTTGTCCTTCTTTCCATGTTTGATTCTTCAACTTTAGAGTCATTTTGTTCTTCTTCATTTGGTACTTCATCATTTCTTTCATGTATATTGTTTTTAGAATTAGAATGTGCATTTCCTTCATTCTGCAACTCGGCTTCTAAATACAGCTCAACATTCATTGGCTATGACTCAGCTAATACTGAGATTTTTTGTTGGATCCCAACTTGATTGGAAACATTATCTTCAATAGTCATTCCTTTATAGAAGTATACAAAGGATCTATAATCTTCTAGTTTCCTGGAATCATCAACTTGAACTTATGCATGCTCATCAAAATTTACATTTGTACTTTTCACAATCTTGTTAGTGTTAGTATTCAAACACTTATATGCCTTACTTCTAGTGGAGCATCCAAGAAATATGCCTTCATCACTTTTTGCATCAAACTTGCCATTTCTAGTATTTTTAAGAATATAGCATTTACAGCCAAAGACTTTGAAATATTTTACATTAGGTGAGTGACCATACCACAATTCAAAATGTGTTGCATTTGTACCTTTCTTGACTTGGACTCTATTCAGTGTGTAAATAGCAGTGCTTACAGCTTCTTTCCAGTACTTTAGAGCAACATTTTTCTCCATCATCAAGGTTATAGCATAGTCTATTACTAACCTATTCCTTCTTTCAGCAATACCATTCTGTGATGGAGTTCTTGGTGTTGATGTTTGTCTTTTGATACCTTTTTCATTGAAAAATATTTCAAATTCTTTTGATGTAAACACTCCTCCTTTGACTAATCTTAAGCACTTCAAACACTTACCTGTTTCCTTCTCAACTCTGGTCAAATACCACTTGAACTTTTGAAATGCATCAGATTTTTGCTTCAAAAATATAGTAGTCATCATCATGGAATAGTCATCCACAAATAACATTGTGTATCTATCTCCTAGGTAACTTTTCACTTCTATTGGACCACATAAGTCTATATGGACTAACTCTAGTACTTCTTTGAAAGTGTATGTTTTTCTTTTGAAACTAGACTTAGTCATCTTCCCTAGTTGACATTGTTTGCACATTGTGTTTTCAAGCTTCTTCAGCTGAGGAAAACCTCTGACTTTCTTCTTTTTGCTGATGCTAATTAGATTTTCAAAGTTAACATGACATAATCTTTTATGCCATAACCACACATCATCAAGTCTAACACCAAGACAAGTTGCATCTTCCATATCTAGGTAAAACAAGTTACTCCTAGTTTGTTCGCCTTTTCCTATCAGAAATTCCATCAGTGTCATAGATCTTGGAAAATTTGTTTCCAAATTCTACTTTGCAACCTACATTGCCAAACTGTGATACACTCAACAAATTGTAGTTCAATCCTTCAACATAGTATGCATTATCATATGAAATTTTCTTTGTAAGTTTAACTGAGCCTTTTCCTTTGATTTGACATGGAGTATCATTACCAAATCTAACACTATTTCCATCATATTGAGTAAAGGTAATGAATTTACTTTTGTCTCCTATCATGTGATGTGAGCATCCATTGTCTATGATCCACTTGTCATTCTTGTTCACATAGGTTACCAATGTTGTTGCTTCATCTACATCTAACTCATCTTTCATAGCTACATAGACTACTTCATCATCTTTCTCATCAGAATCTTCTTCAACAATATAGCATCTTTTGCCTTTGTCCTTGTAATCTCTGCTATCATCTTCTCTCTTATTCTTGTACTTGTTTCCTTCTTTGTAGTTCTTCTTCTATGTACACCTTGCAACAATATGACCTACTTCATTGCAATTGAAAAAAATGATAGGAAACTTACCCTTGAATTTACCTTTTCCTCTATGGAATCTTCTAGCTCATAATGCTTCCAACTATTCCACATCTTCCTCATATGTGTTGCTATCACTAGATGCATGTTTTCCTTTTCTACTTTTCTTCCTCAATGTCACCTCCTCAGTGTCTTTCAATATCAGCTTGGCCTTGAAAGCAGATTCAAGATTCTCAGGTCTTTAGTTATCAAAGTTTAACAGCTCAAATGCAATAAGTCTTCCCACTATTCCTTCAAAGGTTAGTGTGTTTCATTATACACACCTTAGCTCTTGGATGGCTGAAACTCTAATAGCATAGATAGGGAGCAGGGTTCTCAAGTATTTGCTATTGAGATTCTCTTCTTCCAATTGTCCACCTAGGCTTCTTATTGCACTTACCACTTCTTTCATTCTGGATCCATATTGAGCAGCATTCTCACATTCCTCCATTTTCATGTCATCAAACTTTCCTTTGAGGCTTTCTCTCTTTGCTCTTTGAATATTCTGATCTCCTCCATAGATATCTGACAGGTCTTTCCACATCTTGAATGCAGTGTCACATCTTTTAATGCCATCAAATTTAGCATAACTGAGTGCAGAGGCAATTTCCAGCATTGCCTGATTATGCTCCTTCCTTTTGCTCAAGTCATCTACAATGAGGGGTCCAGCTGGGTCTACATGTTTTGTTCCAATTGAGGTTTTTGAATAATCACCTATTGATGTAAGGTGCAATTTCATTAGACTCTGTCATGCAACAAAGTTGTCTTTGTTGAGCTTGGGAGCTTCTCTCTTGGACATCTTGATCTTCTTGCTTCTAGTACGTTGAAACTAAATCAGTAGATGGCTCTAATACCAATTGTTAGAAATGCTTTAGAATAACTGGGGGGGGGTGGTGAATCATTTATTCAATGTCCAAATATCTTATTCAAACTTTTTTATCAAGTAAAGTGTGCCCATCAAACTTATTCATTCATCCAAGTTATAACTTTCTGTTAAGCAAGTTACTATAAATCAACATGCAAGCATAACACATACAAAGATCAACACATAACACAGTGATTTACATGGAAACCCAATTTGAGAAAAATAACCAGTAACATGCTACTCAATTATCACTCTTTTGAAGTGATGCCCTAGGAAAGGCCTACCCTGTTAAAGGCTACAACACACTATTAAATGTGACCTAGTTAAAAGATCTAACCACACTGTTAGAAGTGGGCCTGGTTAGAGGACTTTAGAACATTCACTTGGAATGCCACCCTATTAAAGGATTTATAAATTTCTATTAGACCAACCTAAGTCCATAGGATTTTCTCTTACTCTAACTGATACAATTGCTAGAGAGTAATAATAAGGGGTTTGACCTTATTGCAAAATACAACTTAACTTGCAGATCTCAGATCACTTCTCAGTTCATATCATTGCTTGGATTTCAGTCTCTACAACTCTGACAACTTGCCCTCCTTTCAAGCTTAGTCTCCTCAATTCTCCATGCTCAATGTACTAGTTCAATCATCTCTCTCTAACCACTTGTCAAAGCAGAGTCTTTGTACTTCATTCTTCCTTCTAGATGTCTTATCCTTGATACCCTTCTAACCACTTTGCAATTTGGCACACTAGCAACTCTTACTTCTTGGTCTATGACTCCTTAAATAGAAGTCTAGAATTCCTTTTCCTGCTCGATTCTTCCCTCCTTTAATTTTGTTTCATATGGATTAGGTAGGATTCATTGAATCTAACCCATATTTTTTTTCTTTTAGAAACATCATGAAGAATCCTCTTAAACTCGCTCAAAAATAGTTTACATAAAATTCTATGCCACCAACTCATCATCCTTATCTTCCAACTGGTTCACAAAATTCAAGGTAACAACTTTGTCAGCTCAAATTTGGCAAATCTTTGTCATTTCCAATAATGCAATAGCTCGACACTATTGAAATTCTGGTGCTTGGCACATACTGTGTTACTTGGCACCAACTATGTTTTACTAATGCTCAGCACCTGAATTTCACTCGACACCTACTAATATTTTCTAATGCTTGGCACCTGATACTTTTCTTGGCACTTGAACTTCACTTGACGCATGAAGTTCACTTGGCACACACTAGATTTTCTATCTGCTCGGCTCCTACTAAAAATTTGTTTGACTTAAACTAGCTTGCTTGGCACCCACTAATGAACTTAGTTTAAGCTTTGTAGTCAATCTTGTTCTAACTTATACTTCTAATGTTTCTAAGTGTGACCAACCTCTATATCTTCAAGTATGTTACCAATACATCATTTAACCATTGTCTTAATTGATCCTTGCACTTCATTACAAAATCATACCTTTCCCTTAGGTGCTTTTGTTACATCTTGTTGATCAAATCCTCTTCATCAATCAACTAAGTGCTAGTACACGGACCTTATAAGCAATTGTCATTCCTACAAATAGCAGGTTTGACATTAATGACAAAATAGTGATTGAAAACATTCTTTATCAACAATCTCCCTCTTTGACAGTAAACCTTTTCAATCATATTTCCAACACTAATGGATGCATGCATGATAAGATTTTATGGATATGGATCTGATTAGTACTAAAAAGTTTTATTTATACATCTATACCTTAGATAATTGATTCACCCCCCTCTCAGTTATTCTAAATAATTCCAACATAATTTTGATGAAATGAGAATGAATGAAGGTGAGAATATTGTTCAGTATTGTGGAAGAATCAAAGAGGGTTTAAATACTATAAGAGGAGAAAATGGAGAGATTTACGATGAGAATGTGATCAGAAAGATATTAATAACTCTACTTCCTATTTATGCTACTAGATTTTTTGCAATAAAAGAATTAAGATGTACCCTTTGTAACAACCTAACCTTGGAAGGTATAATTAGTAGGCTTACTACTTTGAGAAGTAAAATTTTGATAATTTCACTCCTACTTCTATTTTATCTTCTTTCAAATCACAATCGGTAATTAGTAAGAAAGAAAATGGAAAATGTTGGACTAGTGGTAGTGATGCTTCTGATGATAAACCTTATGAGCTTGAAGCACTGTGTTGGTTTTTGATGTTACAGATTTAAAAATAATACCACGGAACAACAAATAAACATAATACCTAGGGTTTAACTAGTTCCCATGCTTGGTACATCCTATTTGAGCATAGACCAACTTAAAAAATCACTTATGGTTTCTACTCTTTAGGCTCTATTAAACCAAGGCAAGTCTCAACCTAAAGATTTGACAACTTATGAATAATACCTTATCTTGCAAATCCCCTTCAACAGATTTTGGTCTTGAAACTTCTTGAAATTGCAGTTTTAATGCCAAATCAATAGTAGTCAATAATAAACTTGAAAAATTATTGCAACAAGTGATATCAACTTTATATCCCATTTTAACAATAATATTTAATGATTTGATTTTAAAATTTAATCCATACAAAGCTAAGATTTTTTTGCTTGATTCTTCAACTAAATGACCAATGTTGTAATCCATTGCCATAATAGAGTCATACTAGTCAATATTAATAGATCCATTTAATTGGCTTGCAATTAAATGTATCAATTATTGATCTCTATATTCTCTACTTACAATATCCCTATCACACTTTAAATGACCCTATTATTCCATAGAAGCATTTAGTTAATTCTTTGAATTAAAAGAAACAATGAAATGGTATGCAACTCACTTAAATTGTATTTGAATAAAATAAAACCTGTTCATTCATTCTCAAAATCATAAAAGTATGAAAATGAAGATATAATTTTGAGACATGGATATTCTACAAAGCTCCTTTTATTAATCTCTTTAAGAATCATACTTTTTTTTGATATGAGACTTATGACAAAATACAAGACTAAAACCAATCTTTCATTAACTTCAATGTAATGTCCCTGCTACTAGAGTTGGCAAAACCTGCAAAACAAAAGTTAGGATCTTAATAATAACAAATCTTAGTATACTTCCCTACCCTCTAGCCTAAACCCAAACTTTAAAAATGTCTCTAGATTGGGTTTCCTAACCCTTAGTTATTGAACCATCTTTTCTAGAGTACACCACATAAGGCTCACATATGCATATGTTGACACCATCAGAATATTATTACCATAATATTTCTTTGGGAATGTTGGTTAGATGGAGATAAAATTTCTCATAAACCAACATTATAAAGGTCATATCCTTTTGGCCAAATGGGCATTTCACCCATCTCTGATACCAACACTATATGTCCATCTCTTTTGTGTTAGCCAAATAGGTAGTTATACCCATATCTGGTACTGACATTGAGACTTAGTGAGCTACTTCATCATATCAGCCAAATGGGAGGTTGCACCAATCTCTGATACTACCACTATAGAAATTATGATCAAATATTCTCCTCAGAAGAGATCTCATTAATCAGGTAACCTTTAATGAACATTAAGATTATTTATTTTAGATTGTCTACTAATCAAAAAAGGGACTATCTTGGTCTTAAACCATTAACCATTAAGTCATGTGTGTTATTTGTTTTGAATTCCACCTTTAGATATACATGTGTCTATGTATAAGTTATCCACAAGTATGATTCATTAATATAAATAAATTCATAAACATAATTAAACAAATATAATCCACAAAGATACCTTTCTTACCTTCTTTACTTAGTCCATGTGGCTCTATCCTTAGTCGACCCTTCAATGAATTTTTCCTTCTAGAATATCTTTACTGTATATTTTCTTTCTAAAATTATTCTTTTTATAATTATAAGGAAAGGATCAAATGTTCTTATTTTGTTTCTTCTTTTCCAAGAGTCACAACCTTTCATAGTACAAATCCTTTGAAAAGTCACAACACTTCATAGTTATAATCCTTTCAAAAACTCACAGCACTTCATAACTAAAATCATTTGGAAAACTCTCATAATTTATAATTACAATATTTTTGAAGAGTCACAACTATTCATAATTATGATCCTTTCGAAGGTTCACATTGTTTCAATATCATTGATACCTTTTCAGAAAGTCACTTGCCTATTTTTGTCATATTACTTTCCTCTTCTAATTTTCCTTTTTGAACTCCTACTTCTCCTCTTCCTTTGTCCCCTCTCTAAAGTAAACTCTCTTCCCTTTTATATCTTAATTTTAAGGAGTCATGTCTATTTGTTGAATATCTCTTGACTTTTCATTAGATTTAGTTAATTTATATTATTCTATGATATATTATTTATTTACTTACTTATTTCTATCTATTATTATTTACTATTAAATTCTATTTAGAAAGTTAACACACTTTCTACAATATTATCTCTTTTATTCTATCTTATTTGTCTATTTATTCATTGTAATATTATTATTATTTTATTTAAAATAAGAAATATAATTTCTTTGATAATATATTAAAAAATATTTCTTATTTTTATATTTCAGTATTAGTTTTTTTTTTTTTTTTTTAAAGACTGCAGGAATCGGTGCAACACGGCCCCCCTATAAACTGCAGTGCACCTGGTAAACTTTTTAACGTGATTGGTAGCGCTGGTGCGACACGCCCACCGGTACCATGAGGACGGGGGAGACTAGAACCCTTGACCAACCCCCTGCAACAGGGAAGATTTAGCCAACTGAGCTAGGGCCCCTGCCCCATATTTCAGTATTAGTTTTAATTTAACTTTATTATCATTATTTAATTAATAAGATTATATTATCTAATTATTATTAAAATTATATTTTGAAATGGGGATATGACATTCAAACATTCAAAAGAAACAAACTAAAACAACTCCAAACTAAACACAAAAATTGGACCGACTCATATGATAATATCAATCACATAATTAGACTTCGGACCCTTCTTCCCAATCTTTGAAATCTGTTTATAAAATAATGATTGTAACAAGTTTCAGATATGGGAAGATGCATTTCATTACATGACTTCAAAAACAAGTTACAGAGAACCCAAAAAAAAATTTACAGATATTCTCTGCAACTAACTAATTTGGGAAGTAGCTCAAAACTTGACAGCTAACATCTTCATTTTTAGGTACAATCTTTGCTTGTAGTGCAAGTGTATCTATAGAAAGTAAATGCAAAGGTAAGATACCCTAATATGATTCATGTACTTCCTCTATTTTTTCTATTATTTTTCTTCATCAGTTTTCTTCTATCTACTTCCCGTGGGAAAGGCTTTGATTTCACCAATTACTTCCCACACATAGACTTCTCTTTAGTTAGTCATTTAGTACCTCTAACAGTTTCTAGATCACTAAAAAAAAATTCCACCTAGTATTTGTGATGACCTTTGATTCTGTTACAAATATGTTCATATCCACTTCTATTTTAAACAAACAATCAATCAGATCATAAAACAAGTTATCATCAACATCCCCATTAGAAATTGTTGCAACTTTTTCCAATGTCATGATGTGATCAAAGGATGTTGACCACTATTGCCAATCCTTCAATTTATTTTCATATCAACAATTTGGGGAATAAAAATATCAACTCCCCTCATTCATTATATTCATCTCTCCCTGGATTATATGTAACTTGTTTGCAAAGAAACTAATCAATTATTTTACCATCTTCAAGGCCTCCTTTACTATGAAAATTTCATCATGAAATTATGGATTTTTAGCCATCAAAATAATTTATTTATCAAATATTGGAATGTATGGGCCCCATGAATTAAAAATCGAGGCAACCATGTCAAAGATTCATTCACACGTTTCGCACTTTGCTATGAGATGAAGACACTATCAACTTGGTGGGACATTCTCTTCAATATTTTCAACCTATGGTATAGCATTCCCTTCAACAAGTCCACTTTTAGTTGATCATCCTAACTTGGAGCTTCAGTCTCCACCACAGCAACTGCATGTTCAATCCCAACTACCTTGTCTTCAATCATGGGAGCAACTTGCTTGTTTTTTCTTTTTTATTCTTTAGTCCTCATTCAATTTTACTCTCTTCCATAGCTTTGAGTTGGTCCATCAAAGTGACAACTTCACTTTCTAACTCATGTATTTTATGTTCTAGATCTTTCACCCTTTTTTCTAGCATATAGCTCTTCTTGAGCTCTTCTTATTAGAAACAATGGTCCACCAAGATAACTAAGAGGGAGGTGGGGGTGAATCAATTATCCAACAATTAAAACATTTATCTTCTTCAATTAAACTTAACCATTCAACCAAAGTAAATAGCAACCATAGCAATATGCAAATAGACAATTACACTGGATATGTTAACTAGGGAAACCCTTAATTAGAGGAAAAACCCTACCGGGAATGATGCCCACAAGATGATGTACTAATATAAATATTCCTTGTTAGAGGATGGATATGAGTCCCTATGAGGAGACTTTGAATCCCTATTTGGAGATTCCAACTATGTTAGGAATTGTAGTACAATGTATGCAAGAAGAGCTCACTCCCCAAACATGAAATTTCAATTACAAGAAGAGCTCATTTCCCAAAAAATTAATTCACTATTAAGTTTCTCTTTCCTCTATTCTATCAACTGAACAAAACACTGTTAGACCTTGTAGACCAAGTCACAAACTTTGGATCCAAATATCAAACCTCAGATCACACAATAAAACCTCAGTAATGATGTTTCCTTCACTTCCACTCTACTCTGCACAACATCACATTTTTCTCTTGTGCTACTTATAATTACTTTGCATCTATGCTTATTTCATTCCATGATAAAGTAAAATGTCCTTCCTTTATATCGAATCCATAAAAAAATTCCTTGAGTTGGCTGTTAGACCTTCTCAATTAATTATTATAAGACCACATTGAGAACATGTTACACTTAGCGATAACATTAATCTTCCATCTTACAACTTGAATATCTTTCTATACATGTAGCATTGTGATGAGCAAACTTAGCCACATCATCTTCACATCCTCAACCTTGATTCTCAAAATAACAATTTTGCTAAGAGATATAACAAGTTTACCAAAACATGCCTCTATAAACTCTATCTCAAAACATACATCACCAAAACTTTCATAAATTCTTCCAGACTTAACCTTTCTTCACTCGATGTTAACTAGATACTCAGAAGTATCTCCCATAACCTCGGATAGTGATAATACTTGACTAGCTATCTATACCAACTTGATCTTTCTGTTGTTCTTTTGTCAGATACCACAGAAGATTTTTATGTTGACATCAATGACAAACTCAATCATGAATGTAACATATCATCATAGTAACATATCTACAATACTCCCCCATAGGAATATCATTAGCATTCATGCTTCCAAAAATCTTCCCCCTTGGCATTGATGGCAACATAGATGAAAAACATCTAGTTCTAAGAATACCAACTACAAAAGACTATTAATCTTTATTTTCAAATCCTCTTCATCAATCATTCCTCACCATTGATGTCTCTCAATATTCTTTCCATCAAACTATAATTCCATGTACTTCTTTTGAACATGTTGTACTTGTTCTTCATCTTAACTTCCCCCTCATGATGTTTTTTCTCATGATATTTTTCATGTAGTACTTCTACCCCGTTGACATCAATGTCAAAGGTTTCATTATTCATCAAACTCTGCAACAACTAATTCTTACTTAGCTCAAGTGTCCAAAGACACTATTTAAAGCAATATCCAACAAGATTCCTAAATGATTTTATCCATCACATATACTCTCCCATAAGGGAAGCATCAGCATTCAATTCAGACAAACAATCATGCTCTATTACATTGGATTGATGCACTCTTGCATCTTCTACTTAGATGTAGGAAGGGGTATAACCCCTAGCATACCTCGCAAATACTCAAAAGTCTCTTTGGGAAGAGGCTTAGTGAAAATATCTACAATCTACTCTTTAGTGCTCACATATTCCAATATAATTTCCTTTTTTGCAACTCTCTCTCTCAACATGTGATACTTGATAGAAATGTGCTTAGTCTTAGAATGCAACATTAGATTCCTAAACATATTTATTGTGCTTGTGTTGTCACAATGTATGAAAATAGGTTCACTAAATTCTATCCTTATATCCTTCAGCATCTACTTCATCCAAACAACTTGATTACAATTGTTTGTTGCTGCAACATATTCTTCTTCTGATGTACTTTGTGAGGTACAATCATGCTTCTTGCTTAGCCAAGAAACCAATCTTCCTCCAAGAAAGAAGGCTCCATCACTGGTGCTTTTCTTGTCATCCATATTGCCTACCCAATCAACATCAGTATAAGCACTTAGAGTGAAATCATTAGACTTATCATACCACAATCTAAACTCTAACATTCCTTTTAGGTATCTAAATATCCTTTCAATTGCTACATAATCTACTTTTCTAGGATCATCTTGTAATCTTGAAAAATTTCCAACTACATTTTCTATATCTGGCCTTGTGTGAGTCAAATATTACAATCCTCCAATCATAGATTTGTAATTCTTCTGCTCAATAGTAGGTGTCACATCCTTTTTAGATAACATGTGTCTAATTACCATAGGTGTTCCAATGGGTTTTCATGTTTCCAAACCAAACCTTTTCAGTAAATCTTTCAAATACTTAGTCTAAGAAATAAAGATTCCTTCTTTATCCTGCACAATTTGTAATCCTAGAAAATATTTCATCTCTACTATCATGCTCATTTCAAATCCTTTCTTCATTTCTTCTACAAACTTGTCACTTTCATCATCATTTCCTCCAAATATGATATCATCAACAAGTATTACCAAAATCATCAATCCATCATCAATTTCTTTCCAATAGAGATTACTATCTGTCATAACTTTGCTATATTCAAGCTTTGTCAAATATTTGTGAAACCTTGCATAATAGATTCTAGGTGCTTGCTTCAATCCATACAATGCTTTCTTTAGTCTGCATACTTTGTCCTTGTCATTTTTCAAATGACAACCTTCAAGCTATTCTATGTACACCTATTATTCAAGTTCTCCATTCAAAAATGTTGACTTGACATCCATCTGATATACTTTGAATTTCTTATATGTTGCATATGCTAAGAATAACCTTATTGATTCTATTCTATCCATAGGAGCATAGGTATCATCATAGTTGATTCCTTCTTGCTATGATTAATGTTTACATACCAATCTTGCCTTTTTCCTTACAACTTCGCCTTGCTCATTCATCTTGTTTCTGAATACCCATTTAGTTCCTATCACGTTCTTGTCTACTAGTCTGGGAACCAATTCCCATGTCTCATTCTTTACTATTTGATCCAATTCTTCTTTCATAGCTTGTTTCCAATAGTCATCTTTACATGCTTCATCTACATTCTTAGGTTCAACTTGAGATATCAAACATAGTTCTTCATTGACTCTTCTTCTTTTCATCACACCTTTATCTCTACTTCTGATGATCTTCTTAGGTGGATGGTTCTTTGTCATATTCTTTCCCAAAGTAGGAGTTGTTATCTCAACTCTTGAATCTATTGAAGGTTCTAAGCTTTGTTCCTACCTTGTCTCTCCTTCATTCTATAAATCATTGTTAGTCTCAAGAAATACTTCATCATTCCTTGGCTTAGTAACAACATCATCATCATCTGAATTGTAATCAATCATTCTCTCTTGTATCCTGAATTTCTCATCAATTCTCACATTAGCAATTTCCATAATGGTCTTAGTTCTTAGATTATAACATCTATAAGCCTTTCTTTTCAATGAATAACCAAGATACATACCTTCATCACTTCTAGCATCAAAATTACCAATATCATAATCTCTTTTGATATAACATTTGTAGGAGTTGATGAAATCCAACTCCGCAGTCGCCAAGATCACCTACATGCAAATAGCTTGCTGAAGAGAAACCGAAAGAGCAAGAGCATGAAGCAAACAATGCAAGAGAAAATATTTCACAATAGGAAAATGAAATTTCTATGTGAATGGATTGATTTACAATGAGAGAGAGACCGTTTAAAAAGGCCTCATGGAAGCTTGTAGAACAAGCTGGAAGGAGGTAGAGGACAAAAATGACAACTCAGCACATATCCTCAAAAAGTGGAATATGCTAAAAAAGGAGAAAACTCCCGAGTTGTCAACAACAACCACTACATGCATTAAATACTAAATATGCATTAACCTAAGTAAGCTTAAGTAATAGAATAAATAATTAAATATTAATTATTTACTCTAACACCCCCCCTTAAGTGCAACTTAGGGAAATGCCTTAAGCTCACAAAACTAAGATGAAATGCAAAATGGGTCCTGGCAACGAGGCCATTTTAGGTACCCATGTACAATGCAACCTCTGTAAAACGGAGAAAGAGGGAAAACCCTGTGGGAAAAACCCTCCTCCAAAAAGAGGTAAAAAAACAACATGCTAAAAAAAATGAAGTGAAGGAAGGAAGGCCTCAACCAATCCCCCCAAGGACAACTTCCGCCAGAAATGTTTCAAGAAACTCTCTCAAAACCATAAGTACAACCAGCCCCCCTATGAAAATAGACACCAAGGCCCCCCCATAATGATGGAGCTCCTGTAGAAATGATCGAACCAATGAAACTCCAATTCAGAAGGAACAAAGGCACGTAACAAGGAAATCCCTGCGTGAGAGGAGCAACTAGAAAGCCTAGCTGATGTCCAAAAGAGAATGTATGAGGAACCGAAAAGGGAATCCCCAAGGCAGGTGTGATGACATTGTCATGAATGTCCACTGAAGTATCTGCAACAAGGGTACCTGGAGTCTCAATAAAGGAAGCTGGAAGATCAGGTAGAGCGGAAGGAGAATTTTGTAGAGAAGGAAAGCCCTCAACTGGATGTGGTGTGGCAGTCAAAATAGGGATCTCAGGAACAATACAAAGGTTCAAGTATCCTGACTGCACCACATGATGCTCCTGCAAAAGAGAAGTAGTGTGCTCCAACAATGGAGATGGTGGACCAAAGTGTGAGAAGGTATAGAGATGAGTGGAAGGATCAACTGCTCCTGTAGCAATAAGATCTCCTGTAGCACAATCTCGAATGAAGACTGAATCAGTAGTGAACTCAACTGTCTTCCCTGATCCACTGCGTGTAATCTGAGAAATTGAGAGAAGGTTGGTAGACAAAGATGGAACATACAATACATCATTGAATATACCATCTTGGATGGGAACTGAACCTTTCCCACAGACTGGTAATGCAGTGTTATTCCCCATGAGAATGTGAGGAATAGGAGAAGCCTCAAGAGTGGAGAAGACACCTTGAGAAGATGTCATATGGTGAGAAGCACCTGAATCCAGTATCCAAGGAACCTGTGAAGAAGATGCAATGGAAGCCTGTAATGCATGACCCTTTCCAAGATCTGATGTAGATGTTGAAGAGGTGGAAGAAGCCTGAAAAGAAGACCCTTGTGAGGTAGAAGAGGATGGAGAGGAAATAGTGCTCTTCTGAAGGAGAGCGTGCAAATCAGCAATCTGTTTCTCATAGCCATCACATCTCTTCTGAAAACAACGTGCCTCATCATGAGACCCTTTCCCACAATAGGAACAGGTAGGAGTTGTGGTTTTCTTTTTCTCCTTCTTGTTAGAAGATGATGAACTAGTAGAAGAGGGATCTGATAGCTGCTTCAACTTCTGTTCCTGTGTATCCTTGGAAAGCAATGCCTGTGATTGAGAACTTGAAAGTGAATCCATTTGAGTAATCTTCGACTGTTCACGGGTTAACCGATTACAAAATATCTCAAATGAAGGCATCCTATGTCTATCACCCAAGGCATCCATAGTGGAGTAGAAAGTGGAAGAGAAGATCTGATACTGTCCCTTTAACTTTGAGAGTACCAAAAAGATACACTCATCATCTGTTTTGTTCTTCCCACATCCCTGCAAAAGTGTACGTAGAGATTTGAACTTCATCAAGAAGTCCTCAATGGTGGGAAAGTGATCAGGTGTCAAAGAAGTCAATTCTGCATCTAGCTGAAGTGCCCGAAACTCATTCACTTGTCCAAACAAAGTCTGAAATCTTAGCCAATAAGCCCGTGGAGTAGTCAAACCATCCAGGTGAAACAACAAGCTGTCTGAAATGTTGAGTGCAATAAGCCCCATGGCTTCATCCATCTTGTTCCTGTGCTGTAGAATCTCATAAGGTCGTTGGAGATTAGGCTGATGCTCATCCAGACAAGACCATAGACCTCTTGACATTAGAAGTCTAGTCATTTGTGCCTTCCATGTGTGGTAGTTGTGTGGTGTGAGACGGGATATAGATGGATCCGCCATTGAGAGAAAGAAGAAGACAGAAGTAGAAGGGTCTTAACTGAAGTAAATTATAGAAAAGAAAGACACCCCCCCACAAACGTACAAAAATATCTCCCAAATACCACAAAAAAACAACTAAGGAAAGCAAAAAATTGGAAAGGAACCTGGATTTGTTGATGCAGAAAAAGCCTCTACGTTGACACCAAAAAATGGAAGCTCAAACGAACTCAAAATTGTGTGAAACTAGCACCAATGTGTCCGTCTCTGAGTCAGCTTTCCGACGCTTTTTTCGGATTAGAAAAAGACCTCCGTATGCTCAAGTTATAGCCAAAAAACTGACTGCTGCTCTAAAAAATGCACTTGCTGGAAAATTACAGACACTGGCATAAATTTGACGGCCGTATGCCCGTCACAAACCAGTCGCCGGCAAAAAAAATCTATCACGGAAAGGTGATGTCACACGCTGGGAAAGTGACGTCAGCCGACCGGAATATGACGTCAGCAAATCTCTGTGGCGGTCAATGATTGGTAGTAGACAGCGCCACATGTCGCCCGGTGGTTGGAGAGGCCGCAAGGCGGCGGAGCAACGAAAACTGCCGGTGGCGGTGGCGCCCGGGAGGAAAACCCAGCGGCGCCGCTGTCTGCGGTGGCGGAGGTAGCTGTGCTCGGGCGGCGGTTGTTTCGGGTGGCGCCGCGGCGGGAGCCGCTGGCGGAGCGGCCTGTCGGAGGCGCGTGGGCGGTGATCGGGTGGCCCCACGGTGGCGTGTTGGCACTGCTACGGCGATGCCCATTTTTAAAAAAAAATTTATTTATTTTTGCACTGTCGCGCGTCCGTACGATGGTACGTCCAGACCCTGAAACAAAAAAAAATTTGCCTTCCAGAGCTCTGTCTCCAAAAATGGAAAGTTTTATATGAATTTTGACTGTAAATGGCCTTCCGGATCCAATGGTGATGTCCGTTTGGACTGAAAGTGCTCCAAAAATTTTCTCTAGCCCTGATTTGAAGAAAAAATGCACAAACAAACTAGGGTTTGTGATTTCAAATCACGGCTTCAAAAATCCTTCAAACAAGAAGCAGCAGGGAGGCTCTGATACCATGTAGGAGTTGATGAAATCCAACTCCGTAGTCGCCAAGATCACCTACATGCAAATAGCTTGCTGAAGAGAAACCGAAAGAGCAAGAGCATGAAGCAAACAATGCAAGAGAAAATATTTCACAATAGGAAAATGAAATTGCTATGTGAATGGATTGATTTACAATGAGAGAGAGACTGTTTAAAAAGGCCTCATGGAAGCTTGTAGAACAAGCTGGAAGGAGGTAGAGGACAAAAATGACAACTCAGCACATATCCTCAAAAAGTGGAATATGCTAAAAAAGGAGAAAACTTCCGAGTTGTCAACAACAACCACTACATGCATTAAATACTAAATATGCATTAACCTAAGTAAGCTTAAGTAATAGAATAAATAATTAAATATTAATTATTTACTCTAACAACATTTACTACCAAAAATTCTGAAATACTTAACTGTAGGTGAGTGACCAAACCACAATTCATAGGGGGTCTTGTTTGTGTCTTTCTTGACTTGCACTATGTTTGTAGTGTAGATTGTTGTATTCATAGCTTCTCTCCAAAACATCTTGGATACATCATTCTCAACTAGCATAGCTCTTGTTACTTCTATAACTAACCTATTTCTTCTTTCTACTATACCATTCTATTTAGGGGTTCTCAGAGCTGATAGCTATCTTTTGATTCCATTAGTTTCACAAAACATGTTAAATTCGTTTGAAGTAAACTCTCCTCCTCTATCTGATCTTAAACATTTAATCTTCATTCCTAATTCATTCTTAACTCTATTCTTGAACATCTTGAACTTATCAAATGCCTCATATTTCTCTTTAAGAAATGCAACTCACATCATTCCAAGAAAGTCATCAACTAAAATCAAGAAATTCCTTTCACCATTTAATCCTTTAGTCTATGTAGGACTGCTAAGATCTATGTGCAAAACCTCTAATTTTGTTGTAGTAGTAAACTTCTTGTAGGGAAAATAAGTTCTATTATGCTTTGCCAAAACACACTCCTTGCAAATTGTGTTAGTGGGCTTTACAATCTTAGGAAAATCTCTAACCACGAACATACTACTAGTCTTCACAATGTTGTCAAAGTTTATATAAAAAATATTTTATGCCATAGCCAACTATCGTCTACTTTAGCAACAAAACATGTCATTTTAGTAGGATTCAACTGAAATACATTACCTCTAGATCTAGTTCCTATTCCAATTACCTTTCCATCTTTGTCACTGATCATGCATGTCTTCTCTATGAACTGAAATTGATAATCTTTGTCCACTAGTTGTCCAACACTCAAAAGATTGTACTTCAAATCATCAAAAAAATATGCATCCTCAGTGTTAGTCTTACCATCAAGAGTTATAGATCCAATACCTTTAACTTGGCAGCAAGTATTATTTCCAACTCTAACAATGCCTCCATCATGACTTTTGAAGTTAACAAACTTGTTCATAACACCAGTTATATGATGTGAACAACCACTGTCAGCTATCCAATCATATTTATTTTCAACCTGTGATACCAAAGCCATTTTCTCTAGATTTTCTTCTTTAATAGCTACAAATCCAATTTCATCATCACTAGTACTTACTGCTTGTTCATCAGAATCATCTTCTTTATTAGCATATAGACACTCTCTATCTCTTCTAGGTTTGAAATTACCTCTATACTTTTTCTCTCTTTTAGGACACTAACATGCATAATGACCATACTCATCACAAGTCCAACATTTAAAGACTTTCTTACTAACTTTTTTTCTTCTTACCAAAAGGGCTACTCCAATTTTTTTGTCCTCACTGATCTACTACTGCTAGCATAATCTCCTCTAGCACTTGTGCTCCTTGATAAACTAGGTCAAATATTCAAGGCACTGAAAGTTGTTTCAGTGTTGGTCAATTCTTCAGACTATCTAAGCTCATTCTCAACTGCTTCAAGTCTTCCAAGTAATGTCTCCTTTGTGAAATATTTGGTACAAGATATCAACAACTATATAATTTGAATTGTTGACTTAAATGGTGGTGTTAAGCTCTTCAATATCTTCCATATCATCTCACCATCTTCTTTGGTCCCTGCTTGAGATCTAATACCTATAGTAATTTCTGATATTCTACCTACATATGATCTTATAGATTCATCTTCCATCATTTTAGCATCTTGAAATGCACAAATCCAACTTTGTAGCCTCAATTTCTTAGAATTTTTATCACCTTCAAAACTAGTTTCCAAAGCTTTCCAAATTAAATATGAAGTAGCAAGTGACTTTACCTAATTGTATTCAATTTTAGGAAGTGCAGTCAATAGGGCTTCTCTAGCTCTCATGTCACACATAAAAAGATCTCTTTCTTCCTTGATACAATTTTCCAAATCTTTCTTAGCAATGATTTTCTTTGATGTTTTTGTCAAGATCCAATATCTTGGACCCATACATGATAGATGTATCTTCATCTTTTCCTTCCAGCTATCATAATTTTTTCCATCAAACTCTAGACTATCTTTTATGAACATGCTTGTCATGGACCTCCCAAAGTTGTTAAACTTTATCTTCCAAGACTTGATGCTCTGATACCAATTGTTAGAAACAATAGTCCACCAAGATTACTGAGAGAAAGGGGTGGTGGGTGAATCAGTTATCCAGCAATAAAAACATTTATCTTCTTCAATTAAACTTAACCATTGAACCAAAGTAAATATCAACCATAACAATATGCACATAGATAATTACACCAGATATGTTAACTAGGGAAACCCTTGATCAGAGGGAAAAGCCTAGTGGGAATGATGTCCACAAGATGATGTACTAATATAAATATTCCTTGTTAGAGGATGGACCTTGTTAGGATTTTATTACAACATTTAGTACATATGAGTCCTTGTTAGGAGACTTTGAATCCATGTTAGGAGATTCCAACCCTAATAGGAGTTGTAGTACAATGTATGCAAGAAGAGCTCACTACCCCAACAAGTAATTTACTATTAAGCTCCTCTTTTCTCTATTCTATCAACCAAACAAAACACTATCAAACCTTGTAGACTAGGTCATGAACCTTGAATCACACAATAAAACCTCGGCAATGAAGTTTCCTTCACTTTCATTCTCCTCTGCTCAACTTCGCATTTCGCTCTTGTGCTACTTATAATTACTTTTTATCTATGCTTATTCCATTCCATTATAAAGGAAAATTTCCTTCATTTATGTCAAATCCATAAAAAAATTCCCTGAGTCAGTTGTTAGACCTTCTCAATTAATTATTATAGGACCACATTAAGAACACGTTACGCTTAGCGATAACATTAATCTTCCACATTAGAACTTGAATGTCTTTTTGTACACGTAACATTATGACAAGAAAACTTAGCCATGTCATCACCGAAATGTCTTCTTCACATCCTCAACCTTGATTCTCAAAATAACAATTCTACGAAGAGATACAAGTTTACTAGAACATGCCTCTGTAACTCTATCTTAGAAAAAACATCACCAAAAGTTTCATAACTTCTTCTAGACTTAACATTTCTTCACTTGACATTAACTGCATATACTAGATAGTCAAAAGTATCTCCCATAACCTTGGATAGTGATAATACTCAACTAGCCATTCGTACCAACTTGATCTTTCTATTGTTCTTCCATCAGATACCACAGAAGATTGTTATGTTGACATCAATGAAAAAATCAATCATGAAATGTAACATATCATCATAGTAACATATATAAAATACTCCACCATAGGAATATCATTAGCATTTATGCTTTTAACACTTCTTCATACAAATTTCTAGTATCAATCTATTCTCTAAAAGTTTGGGCAAGTTGATCTTCAATCTGTCCAACCCTAGCCTCATTCATGAAAGAGAAGTGCTTCAAAGCACTTGAGATCTCAAAACTAATGGCTGAATCCAATGTCCACAATATTGCACTACACTAAGTTGTATCTTGCACATCCATCAATTGATGCTTATTTTTTCAAGAGCAAAGCTCTACACAGCTAGTGTCTTATTATCAATATTAAAACCAAAGCCTCTTTGTAAATCCTATGCACCAAAAGCTTCAAAGGAAATTTATTTATTTCCTTCTTATCTGATGCAGCATAAATGTTATTCCCAAGTCTCATCTAGGCACCAGTAGCATACCACTCCTTTGTACAAGATCTCTTGCTTCACTCATTGTCATGGTTTCATTATCAAGGTCATATGCCAATAGCTTCTCAATGAGTTCTTTGGTTTTCTCCTCTAACTCCCCTAGCTTCAATGTAAGTGTCAGTTCACTTTCTTTACCTTGTAAAAGAAAATTTTAAATTCTTCAGATTTTATAAATTCATCATCTTCTAAAAATTTGTCTTCCTGAATGATCCTATCATCCAGCCTTACAGCAATCAATTGGAAGTTTGTCAAGGAACTTTTAGCTACCTTGACCCTTTCTTGGAAGAAAGTATATCTCATATGGAAAAAGTATTGGCTCTTTCCAGGCATCAATTGCAGATTCTTTCTCTAATATTCTTAGGCATATAAATAATATTTTTTCTTTTATTTCCTTTTGCTACCCATGCAGATGTTTTAGGTTGATCATCTATTTCTTCTAGAACTACATTTGGCTTAGGAGAATCTAGGTTTACTCTGTCTTCTTCTCCTAATGGGTCTTGTGGCATTTGAGACATAATGTGATAATAATTTTGCAATAATTTTTCTAATATGAAAGGGTCAACAACTTCTAAGAAGAAACCCTTTATATCATGCTCACTCTTCTTCAACTCCATTTCTACCTTTTGAATATCTTCAAATTTTCTCAATCTCTCCTCTACATTACTCTCAATCAAATTATTACTATTTATGTCCTCTTGGGGCAATTCTTTTTTTGTTATAGAGAGTGTAGTTTCTAATTTCCTTTAAGGCACTCTTGACTACATTCTTAGGATCATATATTATATATGGAGTAGAAGAGAAATTATCATGTCTCAAAAATTCATGAATTTGGTCAATGGCTTCTTTCCCAATTGTAAAGTCACCAATCTTAAAACATCTGCATAGGAAGGTTCCTTTGTGCAACTTAGGGCCTAGATATTCCCTATCCATCATGATGAGTTTCCACATGACTTCCATTATACCTATTCTAGTAGGTATATATCTTGGAAATATATGTGGGGGTTGAGGGAAAGCATAAGCTCTCATAACTAAAATCTTTTAAAATAAAAATGAATCTCCTCATTTATGATCTAATTTAGCATCATCTTTTAAATAGGTAGGCCTCAACACCATCCTTACAATCTATTGGCTATTGATTTATGAAAAATTTCAACTGCCAAGTAGCCAAGACAAGATTGCATCTAAGGGTATCTATCTCCTATGATGGACACAATTTGTCTAGAACCCGAGACAACTATACTTGGTTGAACTCCTTCTTCATTTTAGGCTCTACAAAACCTAGGTAGGAAGACCTCAGATTCATCTATATGGTACTAGTCTGAAAAACATAAATATGAATCCATATTAAGTAGATGAAAACCCCAAACCCTTTTATGCTCATTCAATGAAAAAGATATGGATAGATACTAACATGATCTATGAGATTCACAATCCAAGTGCAGGTATCCTTTTCAACTCCACAGCATGAAAGGGAAATGGATATTAGTATAACCCACATACGAAGAAATAAGAAACATGGTTGATCCTCTAACTAATCAGTGCCTTATCTATTGGGCATTCCATAAATCACAAACATACATCAAGGATATCAATGATATATCACATACATCAAGATATCAAATCTATCCATTCACCTTGTGAATCAGACATCTGTGCTAAAAATGAATCTCATACTCATAATATCCCTCTCATGAAACCTGCAACCCTATTAGGATAAGTAAGTGTTTACTTGATTCCTTGAATCAATAGAAAAGTCTATCAAGACATACAACTTTAAGGAGTTGCAACTAGATTTAAGCTCTTTGTTCATAAACCACAAAACATTGTAGACAACAGAGATAGGAGACGAGAATCAAAATGAAACTAAAATAAATTGTTGCTCTTTTGTATCCATTCCTTTGAAATAATTACATTCAAGATGCATGAAAGACTCATAAAATACACTTCAGACTAGAGCTATACACTAAAACTCCATTAATGTGATTTATACAAAGAGCAAATGTTGCAAAGAATGGTGGAATCGTAGCTAAAGCTCTGCTCAATAGTCTGGAATCAAAAACATCCAACCCTAGAGAATGAAAAGAGAAGAGAATAAGTAGAAGAGGAAGAATTCTTGGATCTAATTTGATAATGTCATTTTTCTACTTGAAATCCTTCTATTTGTTGAAACCAAGCCTCTCTCTTCTCTCTACAACTAAAAACTAGTTCAAATCTCATCATTGTGCATAACCAACTCTGAAAATATCTCCCTAAATGATGAGAATACCCTTCTTGATAAAATATCTTCTCTCCTATCAAAAAATTTGCTAAAAGTTCCATCAAACTAGTTTGGAGGAAAAATAACATCAACAACAAGATCCTCTCCAGGTTTGGCGAATACTCACTTCACTATTTTTCCACAAACTAAATATGAACTACCCGTACCAAAATGTAGTTGAAAATAAAGAACCTTAGACAAATCTACAAATATATTCTACCCACTAATACCTGTCCAAAATTGATGACAAATCTAGAAAGTAGACTCCAAGAGATTTTTGACGATTTATGATAGTCTTACCTTTGATGAAGATTTAGATAGGTAACCCTCCTTTTGAAAATTAAGAAGAGTAGGAGACTGAATGTGCAAACATTTCTTCAAAAATTTGATCTTATTATAAACTTTGAACTTTATAATAAAAATGCATTCAAATTTTAAAAATGTGTGTCAATCTTATATTTTAAAATACTCTTAAAAATCTGAGTATGTGCATTCACGTTTTTGAGCCAAAACATTTGAAGTTTTGAATTTCTCCTACAATTTGGTCTATGGCCAAACCGGGTTGACCACGTGGTGACTCATGCGAACACCTAATTGGCTACCCCAATTATCATCACTACCACGTCAAAATCTAGTTGGCACCTCTGGATGGCTTGCCACATCAACACCATATGGCACTCTCTGATTGGTCCTCGGCTCCAATCAGCAATCCACATCATCTAGCTCCACCCTAGCATCCCTACCACATGGAAACATCTCACTGCATCTCATCTATGTGGCTTGGGCCTATAAATCCATGAGATTTCACCATGTGTCAATCATTAGCATTACTTTCTTTGCTTATGAATGTTACATGTCATTGTTTGATTCATCGATGTTTCCATGTCACTGGCCACCTAAAGCCACCTATGTGCCACATCACCAACTCCTTATTGAACACCCAAGCATGTAGTGCTACATGTCATGGTCATGCTTCTTCACAACCTGGCATCCTCCTCATGGTGAAAGCATTTGATTGCACCATGTGGTGCCCTTGTCTTAGTCATATAGTTGGGTCTTGTTGCCACATATTACCTATGTGCTTCATCTCAAGTCTGACACTCTTTCTCGCAACTGAATGTGAGCTTGCCACCTATCCTCTTTTGCCACATCACCACCTCAAAATGTATTCCATGTGGTGTGTTCTCATTCATCCATATGGCTATCACATCACCTCCTATCTCCCACTTCATTATCATGTCATCTTTCTCACCCAATTCATGTATGGCACGTTTCTTCTTCCCATGGCATTTGAGAAAGCAAGACTACTGTAGCCAAAATCAGCCCAAAATACAACTAGGGCCATTTGATCTTTGTTGATTGAATGGTGTGTAACATTGTAAAGGATGTTGATGCCACATGTCCTCTTTATGGGGAATATGTGAATACAAGTTGGCTATTACCAGAATTGACCCAAAATTCATTTGGAGTCATTGATCTAAGTTGATTGAATGGTGGTCGGCTTGATGCTTTATCTCACGATTTTCTTAAATTGCCCCAATCGTGTAACTTCATGACTCCCTCTTTGACTACATGGTTAACTCCTTTGAACTCATGACTACCTCAGCTTGTGTGCCAAGTGTCACCTTTTGATCTGGTCACTGGGATCACCATGTCATCTACTGCATCATCAATCACCATGGTCAAAATTTATTACTAGTCTCTATCCAACTAGACTGGGACCTATGTGTGAGCCTTGTGTCTCAAAAGGCTCATACCTTTTAGACTCTTGAGTGTTGTACCTTCACATATTAAAAGACTCTAAGTTTTCCTCACCCAATAAATGTGGGATTAATCATCTTGATTGTCCTCCTTGTAAAACTAGAACTCACGGCTCTTCAAGCATATGTGATATTCTCTCAAAAAATCTGAAATGCACCCCTCTACAATTTATAGCTTCTCTACTTGTCTAAGATATCATGTTTAATTTTTCTCCTTGTGTGATATCCATGATCAACAAAGAGTGATCTTCTGTCGACAGAAAATAATCTTCTTTGGGGAGATGGTCAGCACACTACTTTGGGATAATTTGCATCAGGTTCCTTTATTTCCATAAGAGTTTATAGGATTCAATACCATCCCTAGCTCATCATCTCCCAAGAATGGCCCTTCTCCCCCCACCACATGAATGAACTGTGGAATTTTCATTTGGCATCAAGGATGGAATGGGTTCAATTCCTCTTGATCAGGTTGGAGATCTTGTGCTTAAATATGCTAAATAAAAGGTGTTAAACACATGAAACACAACATAGGTCTCAAAGTGGTAGTCGAGTACATACACATGAATAAATCTTATGGAAGATTTAATAAACTTGGTTTTTAGAATGGTACTCAAAATCAATGCTTAAATTTTGAGTCCCAATAGAATTTTTTGAATTCTATCTTGTTAGGCACCTAACATTTCCATAACAACAAAACTATAATTATTAAAAAATGACATAGAGCTAGAGTAAGGGTAATGTTAGAATACTTAGAATAATCAAGGGGGGTGAATTAGTTACTCAAGGTCCATAAGTACCATTTGAACAATCAAAACATTAAACGTTATATGTCTTGCTTAACCTGTTGTAACTTAGTCTCTTTTGTATATTGATAAACAAAATTAGTAGTAGTTCACTATCCTAAGATATAAAAAATTGTTGAATATAAACATTTGAAAATTAAAACACCATAAAACATTCAACACAAGTTTGAAACTAGGATTCAACATGGAAACCCAATTTGGGAAAAACCACCAACAATATGTCACCACTTTTTCACTCTTTTGAAGTGAGCCCCGTTAGGATCCAACAAAATTAAATGTTACAATATACACTATTAAATGTGACCTAGTTAGAGAATTTAATCACCCTATTAGGAGTGGCCTTGTTAACAGACTTTATAGAATTCCATTAGAATGTCACCTTGTTAAAGGATTTACATAAACTATTAAGTCCTTCAATGATTGCTAGGTCAACCTCTAATTAAAAAGATTTTAATACAAATTGTTTACAATGATTAGAAAGAAAATAGTTGTGTTTGATCTTTATAATTACAACTCACTTTGCAATTTCAAATCTTTGTTCAATTCATGTGTTGAGTCTCTGATAAGCCTTCCTTGTCACCTTTGTCATTGAAGTGCTTGTTAACCCTTCAAGCATTTACCCTTATCTTAAGCCTTCTACTTAGATTCTCTTATCAACCTTAGCAGCTTCATTCCATCTCACTGAAAACATGCACAAATTCTCTACTCTCTTCTTTTCTTTGCATATCTCATTCATGCTCATTCTACCCCTTCATGTGCATACTTCAAAGTTTGGCTCTATACCTCCTTAAATATCTAATTATGGTCCATTTTCCATTTTCCATGATCACCATAGATCTTAGGGTTCATTATTTGATTCATCAAGTTTATTAAATATGTTCATATCCATCTCTTCTAGAAACTTCTCATCAAATTCTTTCATTGGGTATCTTACCTAATCTTGTCCTTGAATTAGATGATTCAACTCATAAATCTTATCTTCAACACACTTTCCATATCCTGAGAAATCAACTGAGTTGGTTGGAAATCACAATTTCTCATATGCACTCAAAATATTGTCACTTGGCCATTACTAAGTTTTGATACTCGATCATCACTAAATTTCTCAGTCGCTATAGAACTTCAAGCTTGACATCAATACTATGGCTTGGTTGATGTTGATGCTCAGTCAACACTGAATTTTATCAACACTTATAGTGGCTAGGTTGAGACTAGTATCACTTGGAATGAACTCCAAAGTTCCTTAACCTTTTACTCTCTTGCGCGGTCAAGCTTAATGTAAGTGATCTATCTTTACTTGCATTGTCAAGGATTGAACATCAACATGATTTAAAAAATCACTTTGTCTTGTCTAAGTCTAACTAATCAAATTTCCATTGTAGCTTTCTTTTCATAACTCAACATTTCCTCTAGGTTCTTTTGTTATGAGAAACTTCTTAAATCCTCTTCATCAATCAAATAGATATGAAATTTAGATCAGATAGAAACATGTCTCATCAATAGATTTCAATCAATGAAAATACAACAATTGTTCCAATTATAGTTTCCAACAATCTCCCTCTTTGCCATTGATGGCAACACTTCAACACCTCAAATATGTTTCATTATAGGAATACATTCTCCCTCTTTGTTACAATGCAATCCAAAAGATTTCACTTTCATGTGTCCAATATCCTTAGTTTCATTCTAATTCACATCCTTGCAATCTCAGAAACTCCCTCTAAGTTCTGATTTCAGACATCAATTCAAACATCCTCTTGTATACATACTCTTCTATTCTATTCAAATCTCTCCTTCTTACATTATGTATCTCTTTTAATATCCTCTATATCTCTCCCTCTTTAGTAATTCTCTCCCTCTATAGTGATTCTCTCCCTCTTTTACAACAATGCCAAATACACTAGATTTATTGGCTTCATTTTCTTCATACATCTTGATTATATAGATAAGTACATGTCTAGCTAAATTCTATCATCTATCATCTATCTATGACTGATATGTCATGTTGTTCTCCTTCTTTATTGAACTTGACTACCTTAGGCACCTCCTAAAGTAGAACTATATGCATCAATGTGTAAGGTTTTCTTATTAGTATATTTGATGTAATGCATCATTTCTCCTTAAGTTTCTTTACTTAGGGGAATCATCCCTAGTTTACTTCTAAGATATTCATGAACATCTTTAGGAAAGCTTTAGTGAACATGTCATTAATTTTTTCTTTGGTGTGTACATATTCTAACGTTACATCTTTTTTTTGTACTAGTTCTCTCAAGTAGTGATACTTGATAGCAATGTGCTTGGTTTTTGTGTGCATCATAGTGATATATTGATAGCACTTGTGCTATCACAATAGATAACCATTAGATCTATAATTTATTCCTTCATTCCTTTTATTAATTTCTTTATCCACATAATATTTGAATAGTTCACTACAACTATCATATACTTAGCCTTAGCTATTAATTGGGAAATATAGTTGTGTTTCTTTCTTTTTCATGAAACCAATCTCTTTCCTAAAAAGAATGTACCTCCACTAGTGTTTTTTTTGTCATCAATATTTCTTTCCCAATTAGAGTCATTGAATGCATTCATTTCAAATCTATCACTCCTTTTGTAATATAATCCACAATCTCATGTATCTTTCAAATATCTCAATATCTTTTTCACTTCCATCATATGATTCTCCTTAGGATTTGTTGAAAATCTAGCAACTATCCCAAAATCTAATGCAATATTAGGTCTACTATAAAGAACATATTGCGATTTTCCAATAATTGATCTATATAGTGTTTGGTTCACATTAGTAGATTCATCACTTTTAGATAACTTATGTCCTATAGACATAGGTGTGCTCACTGATCTTGACTTTCTCATTCCAAAAAAATTTAGTATCTCCTTGATATTTTGGACTGAGTAATAAAAATACAAAACTTTATTTGATATACTTGCAAACCAATAAAGAATTTGATTTCACCAAACATTAACATTTCAAATTTCTTCTTCATTTCATCAAAAAATGATTTGCACAATGCTCCTTTTCTTCCAAATATATTGTCATCAACAAAAATTTCAGATAGCAGTACCTCAATATTCTTACTAATCTTCAAGTATAGGTTATTGTTATCATTTGTCCTTTAAAAACCAATCTTTACTAAGTAATGTTGTATTCTTTCATATCATACTCTTGGGGATTGTTTTAATCCATATAGAGCTTTGTTTAGTTTGCATACCATATTCTTCTTGTCTAGGTCCACAAATCCTTCAAGTTGCTCTATGTACACTTCTTCCTCAAGTATACCATTTGAGGATGCAGATTTGACATCCATCTGATATACCTTGAAATTTTTGTAGGCTAGCTATGCAAGCAGAGTTCTAACTCCTTCTAGTCTTTCAATAGGAGCAAATTTTTCTCCAATTCAACTCCTTCTTGAGCATGTCCTTTTCATACCAATCGTGCCTTGTTCCTTGTAACTTCACCATTTTCATTTACCTTATTCCTGAAAACCCACTTTGTTCCAATAATATTTTTGTCTTTTGGTCTAGGTACTAGGGTCCAAGCATTATTCTTCTCAATTTATTCAATTTGTTCATTCATTTCCTGGATCCAATATTCATTGTCTAAAACATTGTTCACTGATTTGGGATCAAATTCACAAAGTAAGCATGTATCATATCTGAGTCTCTTTCTTGTCATAACACTAGATTTAACATCACCAATTATTTCTCTAGGTTTATCATGTCTTCTTACATACTTGGCTAGTACAGGTGGTTTCCTTCTTTATTCTTCAATAGTTTCATCTTGAAAAATAATCTCAAGCTCATTATCATTTTTTGGTTTAGGTTTTGGTTCTAATTCTACATGCTCAACATTGCCTATCTATGACTCGAAATCTTCTACTTGTTGCTCAACACTCACTATCTATTTCTCAGAAATATGTTGTTGTACCTTAGCATTCCCTATATGTTGGGATCTATAGCTTTATTTTCTTGTTCAGTAGGAATGTTTAGAGTGCCATCATCCACATAGATGAATGTATTGTAATCTTCAGGCTCTTCCTTACATTCAACATCATTTCTCTTTGTAAATCCATCAACTTTAACATTTGCACTTTCCACAAGTTTGTTAGTGTTAGATTTAAAACACTTATAAGTTTTACTCTTGGTTGAATATCCTAGGATTATACCTTCACTACTTTTGCATAAAATTTTTCATTCCTATTATCTTTAAATATGTAGCATTTTCTTCCAAATATTTTGAAATATTTCACTTTAGGAGCATAATCATACCATAGTTCAAAAGGTGTAGCATTTGTACCTTTCTTGACTTGTACTCTATTTAAGGTATAGACTATAGTACTTATAGCTTCTCTCCAATATTTTTGTGATACATTCTTCTCCATTGTCCATGTTCTTGCAAAGTACATTATTCATCTATTTTTCCTTTTAGCTATCTAATTCTAAGGAGGGGTCTTTAGTGATAACATCTATCTTTTAATTCCTCTATCATTGCAGAAAGTGTTGAACTCATTGGAACTAAACTCATCACCTCTATCAAATCTCAAACACTTCAGACTCTTCTGTATTTCTTTTTCAACTCTAGCTAAATACCACTTAAATAACTGAAAAGCATCATATTTAGCTTTGAGAAACATCATACATCATACATCATACATCATCCTAGAATAGTTATCAACAAACAAAATGAAATACTTATCTCCACAATAGCTTTGAACATAAATAAGTCCACAAAGGTTAGTATGAACCAATTTCAAAATATCACTAGATGTGTATATTTTTCTCTTGAAACTGGACTTTTTCATTTTTCCCAATTGACATTGTTTACACATAGCATTGTCAAGCTTCTTTAGTTTTGGCAACCCTCTTACTTTATTCATTTTACTAATGTTCACCAAATTTTCAAATTTAACATGATATAACCTCTTGTGACATAACCAAACATCTTCTTGTTGTGCAAACAAACATGTCTCATTAAATAAATCTAGATAGAACAAGTTATCTCTTGTCTGATCACCACTTCTAAATAGTTTACCATTAGCATCACATATCTTGGCCTTTCTGTGATGGAATTCAATTTTGTACTTTGATTTGTTTAATTTTGAAACACTCAACAGATTATAGTTAAGTCCTTCCACCCAATAAACATTGTCAAACTTGATTTTATCAGTCAATTAAATTGTACCTTTACCTTTCACAACACATGGAATATCATTACCAAATTTAACATAGCCACCCTTGTATAGTCCAATGTCCTCAAATTTATTTATATCACCAATCATATGATTAAAGCATCCACTATCTATCACTTTTGTTCACATATGAAATTAAAGCAGTTTTCTCATCTTCATCAGAATCTTCTATTGTAGCAACATAGAAAACTTCATCATCATTACTTTTAGATTTAGTGCCAGATTCTTCTTCAGCAATATAACAAAATTTCTTAGTCAGATTCTTCTTTGGCAATATAACAATATTTCTTACCTTTTTCATCCTTGTTCTTTTTGTAATCTTGGTCATGTCTCCTTCCTTTGTACTTTCTTTTCTTCCTCTCATCCTTGTCTTGCCTATCAAGACATCTTGCAGCAATAGACAAACCTTGTTCCATGAAAAATAGATAATAGGTAATGTCCCTTTGTATTTAGCTCTACCACTTCCAAATATTTTTGAAATAAGTGCTTCAAGTTTATCAAGCTTATCATCAGAAGTGTCGTTGTCACTCTTCACATGTTTTCCTTTTCTTTTGCTAAGAACTAATTGTGACTTAAAAGCATATTCAATAGTAGCAGGTGTGTAGTTATCAAAGTTAGACATTTCAAAAGTAGTAAGTCTACCAATTACAACCTCCAAAGTCAAAGTGTTACCTAGAATGCATCTTAGCTCTTATATTGCAGAAACTCCAATGGCATATATAGGGAGTAGAGTTCTCAATAAATTTCTTATCATTGTTTCATCTTTAATTTCTCCATTTGCACCTTGAATAGAATTGACAACTTCCTTGATTCTTGTGCAATATTATACTATGTTCTCACCTTCCATCATTCTCACTTCATCAAATTTTCCTCTCAAGCTCTTTGATTTGGCTCTCAAGACATTTCCATCTCCTCCATATATGGTCTTCAGTTTATCCCACATCTATTTTGCACTACCACATTATTTTATATCATCAAACTTGACATAGGTTAGGGTTGAATAAATATCCAATATTTCTTAATTGTATTCATGTTTTTCTTTTAGTTGTTGAGCAGTCAGAGGAATAGTTGTTATCTTCACATATTCATTGTCCACAAAGTTTATTGCAGCATCACTAATACTTGATATATGTAGCCTCATCAATGTTTTCCATGTGAGAAAGTTTTCCTTGTTCAGCTTTGGTACCTCCCTTTTTTGAGTCATGATATCTAGCTTTAAGTACATTCAAACTTCTCTTGATAAGCACCAGATGTTTTGATACCAATTGTTAGAATATTTAGAATAACTACGGGGGGGGTGGTGAATCAGTTACTCAAGGTCCATAAGTACCATTAGAAAAATCAAACATTAAACATTATCTGTCCTACTTAATCTTTTGTAACTCAGTCTCTTCTATATACTAATAAACAAAATTACTAGTAGTTTATTGTCCTAAGATAACAAACTTGTTAAATGTAAACATTTGAAAAGTAAAACACCATAAAACATTGAACACAAGTTTGACACTAGGATTTAACGTAGAAACCCAATTTGGGAAAAACCACTAGCAACATGTCACCACTTTTTCACTCTTTTTAAGTGAGCCCTGTTAGGAGCAAACCCTTTTAAAAATTACAATACACATTGTTAAATGTGACATGGTTAGAGGATTTAATCACCTTTTTAGGAGTGACCTTGTCAAAGGACTTTAGAGCATTCCATTAGAATGTCACCTTGCTAAAAGATTTACACATACTGTTAAGTCCTTCAATGACGGTTAGGTCAACCTTTGATTAAAAGGATTTTAATACAAACTATTTACAAATATTAGAAAGAAAATGGTACAGTTTAATCTATATGATTACAACTCACTTTGCAATTTTAGATCTTTGTTCAATTCATGTGTTGATTCTTTAATAAGTCTTCCTTGTCACCTCTATCATTTAATTGCTTGGCCACCCTTCAAGCATTCACCCTTCTCTTCACAAAAAACTTAAGCCTTCTACTTAGATTCACTTATCAACCTCAATAGCTTCATTCCATGTCATAGGAAACATGCATAGATTCTCTATTATGTTCTCTTCTTCGCATATCTCATTCATGCTCATTCTATCCTTCACTATGCATAGTTTAAAGTTTGGTTCTATACCTCCTTAAATAGGTAATTTTGGTCCTTTGTCATTTTCCATATCCCAAGAAATCAGTTGAGATATCAGTCAAGTTTGTTATTAGTGACATACACTTATTTAGATTGTGTATAGCTACCAAGCTTATTGAATAATTTACAATGTTTTCCAAGCATTTATGTTGTTATCGAGTTCTATAGTTGCTACCGAGTCCTTTGGACAAATTCTAGTGGTTACCAAATAGATTTAGCCTGTGTGAAGTTCGGTAGTATTAACTAAGAATTTTAGTGTATACACCAAGTTTATCAGTGGTTACCAAGCATTGAAATGTCTACCGAGTTTGTAGTTCATGTGATGCAAAGCCAGTGTTAACCGAGCTACTTTATGCTAACCAAGTGATTCAGTGTTTTCAAAGTTGCAAAATATATATTGAGTCACCAGTGCAGACTGAATTCAAGGCTACTTGAAAGTGATCAGTATGGACCGAGCTTCTATGTCTATCAAGTGCATAATGATGTCAAGAATTGACAGTGGATGTTGAGTATCAGAACCTCACCAAATCAGTCTTCAAAACCCGAGTGTCTTCATGTGGGCTGACTTTGTAATATTTGTGTTAACTTGTATCATGGATGACTTTGAAATTATGTAATTTTATTTGGTATATATATGTAATGTATTGTACCATATCAATATGTTGAAGAATGTGAATATGATTGTGCATGAAAAAAGTTCAAGTTATGAATGCAACAGAAAAAGAGCAAATTGTAAAGGCCATAACAAGATAAGGAGTAGCAAAGACATATCTATCATAGAAAGGTGATTAGTACACAAAGGAATCTCTTTCATCACATCCAATTGCAAATTAGAGATCTACTATTGCTTCATCTTAATAGGTGATCTAGTCAAAATCCTTTAAAAAGGAGATCTAACATTTTTCATAAATCTCTTTACCAAGTCCATACTTCATTATATGTTTATAAATCCTCTCACAAGGTGGACCTAGTAGTCCTAATTGCTCCTAACAGGGTAGATAATTAGAAGTGATCGATGTAAGCCTTAACAAGCCAACTTTATGTTGCAGTACTAAAGTTTGTGGGTATCATCCTCACTCCAGCTTTACTTTCTATTTGGAAGGTTTCTGGGTCACCAAATATGTGTAAAAGTGTTATGGATGCTTTCATATTTTTAGTTTTTCATGCATGCAATTAGATTAGATGTGATGAATTAAGTGCTAATTGAATTATTAGATTAAGAATTGAAATTGTTAAGGTTTTAGAAGTTACTAATTCACCCCTCCCCTCTCAGTAACTTAACTTAGTCTTGAATATTTCCAACAATGGGTATTAGAGATTTGTGGTTCTCAAGAGAAAGTTTAACCGCTTGAGAAAAGATCAAGGATATGGAGATATTTAGACTTGACAAAGCTATTGACAATGAAATTTTGAATCTAGAAATGGCCATTGCCCAACTCAAGAAAGCTAAGGAGCAACTTTCCCAATCCCTAAAAAGAAGAAAGGAACTTGCAAATCAAATGAATGATCATCTCTACATTGAAGAAAGAATTGAAGACTTTCACCCTTTAAGTAGCTAAGATGAAGCAAATGATGCAATCAAAGAACTCTTAGAGAAGACCGGTTCCCTATAAGAAGAAGTAAGAAAGCTAAGAAGAGAACAAGAAATTCAGTCAGTAAGGTTATGTGAAGTCTTGGAATAGAGGAACAAGATAAAAGAAGAGATAAATGGAAGGAACAATGAAATCCAGAATCAATCCCTTCAACAAGAAGACCTTATTGATTAGCTCTCCAATGCAAATGAGGAAATCATGAGCCTAATATTTGAAAATGAAAGAATAAGGAATGATCTAAATTCTGAAAGGAAAATCAATGAAAGAATGAAGAATGATCTAAAATCTAAAAGACAAATCAATGAAAGATTGAGGACTGATCTAAACTCTAAGAAGCAAATCAATGAGAGAATGATGAAATCTCAAACAAACATGAATCAATTGAATGAGCAAAACCTTTATAGGAAAAAATGAAAAGAAGGAATTGGATAGAAAGAAGAAGGTGAATCCTTCAAACAAGGTGCTCAAAAGAATCAAAGGCCCACTTGCAATCACTATGGTAAGATAGGTCATACATCAAACAAATGTTGGTGCTATGGAAAAGAAAAATTCAATGGAAAATGCTACAATTGCAATCAGCATGATCATAGGGCTAATGAATGCAAAGAGAAACCAATATTTGAAGGTAATTGTCATAAATGTAAGAAACATGGATACAAGGCATCAGAATGCAAAACTAAGACATTAAATCTTACAGAGAAAAATGTGAAAGTAATATTTGGTTGGGACTACAATACCTGGTGCAGATGTCATTATTGTGGTGAATTTGGACACATTGGTATGAATTGTGTTAAACATGATATGAGGAAAAGAGATACTACCAAAAGATGTTTCATTTGTACAGAATTTTGTCATCTTGCCAAGAATTGTATGAATACTGGTAGAATTGAAGATGAGAAGAAGGCAAAGGCTGATAGCATCCGAAAGCAAATGAGACAACAATAGATTCCTAAGTCTACCAAGGATATTGGTATGATCAATGATGGTCAAGTCACTCAAGAATTGGGTGACTCTACCATTTCTAATTAAGTTCTCAAGGAAGAACTAGAACTAGGCTATCAAAGATAACATCCAAAATAGTTCCAATTGAAAGGTGACAAAGATCCAAATTTGTATACAAGATACAAAGGGATCACTAAGCAAGATTGGTAATAGTTATTACCAAGTTACCTTCTCTACCGAGTAAGGTCAAGTCATAGACTCTACCAAGCAAGGTTAGGTCATAGACTCTAATGAGAAAGGTCAAAAGTAATATAGATACCTATGGTTATCAAGTCACAAAGACTTAATCGAGTGATCAATACAAAGTAGTGGATGACAGTCTATCAAGCATAATGTCAACTCATCTACCTTCATACCAAGCATTATGGAAAAATTTTATCAAAAGGCAAGGAATTGAATTCACTTCTTATTGTGAATTTTTAAGTGCTATTGTGAAGAGCGATTTTCAATGCGAACAAAGTGATTTGAGCAAATTTCCAACAAATTTTTTTTGAAGTTCTCTCAATCTGCCAAGCAAAAATGGCATCTAGTAGCAGCAAGGTTAAAAGAGGATTTGGCATGTTAGTTTGAGGAGTTGAATGGAAAGCACTAGACTTTAAACTCACTCCTGCAGTTGTTGAAACCCTGGATCCTAGCAGAGCTCAATCCCAAATCCCTCCTAAGGTACTTCTTATCAATGACATTCATACTCATTTCAAATGTGTTATTCAAGAAATGGGTACTCTAGAAATTGAAGATTTCCTAGGTCAATTATGTGTAAATGGAGCCTTAAAACCTGAGCATCAACATCTAGAAACTAAAGGGTTGACACATATCCCCCATAGGCCCTGAGAATTTCAAATCAAATGGATTAGGTTTATCCTTAGTCAAGTGCATAACGGGCATCTATGGTTAGAACAACCAATTCTGATAACAAAGAAGATGATTCATCGAATCACTAGCCTCCCTATGTTATCCAAAGCCAAAATGATGAAAACCCTAGGTCAGGTAGAGTTGGAGAAAAAAACCGTAGCTAAATGGGATGGAAAAGGAATGAAAATTAGCAGTATCGCTAATGTAGAATTAAAGTTTAGAATTCATGTTATTACCCACAAGATATACAGTTCAATCTAACTTAACAATGTGTCATGTGAAGCCATGGATTTGGCATATAAAGTGGTTAAGAACAACCTGTCATATGACCTTACCGACCTATTGTTGAGACAATTCAATAAAAACATGGAAAGTATAAGAACATCAAAGAATAACCTGTGCAAATTTGGTTCATTGTTAACCTACCTATTCTTCTATGTACAGAAGTTCTTCCCTTCTAAAGGCACTATAGTCTAGAGAAAAGATGTGCCTATGCTTTATCGAATAAATGAATATATTATCGAGATGGGTGAGAACTCCAGTAGCATCATGGACAACTAATTCAATGCATTCAAGGAGAAAATGAACAATAGGTTCAAGATTCCAAAGAAGTTAGTTGAAGACTATAAGGATGATGTATGCTTCAAGGTGGACAGTGACAAGTTCTATATCCGGGCAATTAAGCCTAGAGCAGTGTGGATGAAACCTCTTGGCTATGAGGTGAATATTGATGAAACAAAGGATATCATTAAAACCCTTATTAATGAACCAATTGATCCGAAGGCCCCTTACTTTGGAACATATGATGAAGCCAATGCTAGGATTGAACTTGAGATAAAGCTCCCACAGGTAGTAAACAAAGGAAAGAGAAGGATAGAAAAGTTGAAATCAAGTGCACCTCTCTTGTTAACCAAGGGAAAAGGTGAGGATGAGCAAGGTGAAGAAGCAGAGGATGAGGAAGAATCTAAGAAAGAAGAAGAATCTTTGAAGAAAAAGGGAAAGGTGATCATCACCAAGCCAGCAAAGTCATCCATTGCAATCTTCACAAGGAGGTCATGAAAGAAAGGAGGTGACATTATATTCAGTAAACCTCCACCCACCTTCCAGGAAAGATTAAAGCTATTGGAAGAAGGAGTAGGGATAATAAATTTTAAATCATTGAAATGTGAAATTAGGACAGCAAAATAGCAAAAGAAAGTTGAAGACCTAGTGCTAAATAAAATGGGTAAGTGGAAATACTCATCAGATCAACTCACTTCTTAAGTCCCCAGTGAACTATTAGAACAGATAAAGCCAAGATGGGATTTTTCTATATAAACAATCAAAGACATATATGCACAAATCCTAAGGCAGTTATTACTTAGTATATCAAATTCTAAGGTGAAAGATTCATTATAAAAAAATGAAGAAAATTTGACTCTAAAGTTTAATACTTGTCTTGTTTTGATCAAAGACATTGAGCATGTTGTTAGGAATGCTACAAACACTTGGAAAAATATTTATCATCTTCACAAACCAAGTGATTTTCTAGTTGAAGTAAAGGATGGTGATGATGATGAAGAAGAAGATAAGGAGAAAGATGAGGAAGAGAATGTTAAAGTAGTGACTCACTTTGATAATGAAGAAGATGACGAGGATCAAGGACTAGAGGCTGCTAAGGAAGAAAAGACAGATGATGAGGAGACTTACCTAGTCAAGATAGCTATGGAAGTCATTGCATCACTTCCTGAGAAAACCATTGACTACATCAAGTATGGAGATAGATTCAGCAAGTTTGATTGTGACCACTAGTGATACATCAAATATCCAATCACTCTTTGCCCCTACTCATCTCAGCACATCATTGATAGAAGTAACTTCTACTTCATCTATCAAGCTGTAGACTCCTTCTTCATCAACCGAGTTGGTATCATCAACAATGGATACATTGGCTACTTTATTTTTGATTACATCAGTGATAAGCATGCCAATTTTGTCTACTTCAGTTTTGGGTACTACAATTTTGTCTTCACCAATTTTGGATTCTTCAAATATTTCTATAAGTATTCCTTTGGTTAGTATAGTATCAATCTTTACTACAAGCCCAAGTATGTCTACTATTGTTTTCATTCTGGATACAAAAGCAATATGTGTAAGGACAATTGAGCCTAAGCTTCAATCGAGCACAATTTTTTTTTGGGAAAGGAAAGGAGATAGAGGAAGACATCGATTTAGATGAGGAAATAGCAATCCCTAATTGGGAAATATACAAGCTTACTCCAGACCAAATGCAAATAGTTGGTGAACTCCTCTAGAAAAAGGCTAAATAGCAAAGACTGAGAGAGGAGAGAGAAAAAGAACATTTTGTCTAAGGCAATAGGAATTTAGGTTGATTCTTCTCAACCTATTTTGTATCAGCTAGCATAAGTAGTCTAGAAATTCAATGAGGACACCGATGGACAAGATAAGCCAGTGGAAAAGGCTGAAAAGAAAGTTGATAATAAAGTGTTGGAGCACATTACTCAGCAAATATCCATTCATCAAGTTGAGCTTTCCACAATTTTGGTCAATCTTGAATCGTCTTGTTCAAATGTGTCATCACTTTTTGGGAAACTATGTAATGTCTCTGAGTTCACAAAGGAGATAAAGGACAAATTTCCCAAAATAGACATAGATCTGAAGGCTAGTGCTTAGCAGTTGCAACTTAACCCTAGTTCAAGCTCTGCACATTTTAAGAAAATTAGATTTTTGTCAAACATGCAAGTTGAATTGCTTAGAGAGGAAGCAAGGATCAGATCAACATTGATTGACATACAAAATATGATCCTTCCAAACATGGATATGCAAAAATATATTATATATTCAAAAACTCTGATCCATGATAATAACTTCTCTATTGTGGACTATATGATTTAACTATCAACAGAGGTACAAATTATACTTCATACATGCAAGGTCCTGCAAGAGAATTGGGATAAATCCTTGGCAATCATTCTCAAGGTACATTCTAAATTCTTATCTCATTTTGGTATTTCTATGTAAATAAGTTAGAATAAGTCTTTGGCATTAATGTCAAAAAGGGGGAGAAAAGTTATATTAAAGAAAGCCATATATTATGGGGAAGTAAGACATGTACAGAGAGAGACATAGTATGGGGGAGAAATATGTTATGGTGGAGAGCTTGGATCAGTAAGACATGTTGTATATAGTAAAATATGTAAAATATGTATAGTGTATTGTATATACCTTACAAAATCAATTTTGAAAAATATCAAAAATATATAGTATACTCTATCGAGCTAGTATCATGTGGTGATGAATACAAGGTATTTAATTTTGGCTAATAAGTGTTTTTGTCACTAATGCCAAAGGGGTAGATTGTTGACATATCAGTCAAGTTTGTTATTAGTAACACACACTTGTTCAGATTATGTATAGCTATCAAGCTTATTGAATAGTTTATAGTGTTTGCCAAACATTTATGTTGTTACCAAGTTCTATAGTTACTACCGAGTCCTTTGGACAAATTCCAGTGGTTATCAAGTAGATTCAATCAGTGTGAAGTCCAACAATATTAATCAAGCATTTTAGTGTATACATTGAGTTTATCAATGGTTACCAATCATTGCAATGCCTACCGAGTTCATAGTTTATGTGATGCAAAGCTAGTGTTAACCAAGCTACTTTATGCTAACCAAGTGATTCAGTGTTTGTCGAGTTGCACAATATCTACTGAGTCACCAGTGCAAAATGAGTTCAAGACTACTTGAAAGTGATTAGTATGGACTAAGCTTCTATGTCTACAAAGTGTATGATGATGCCAAGCATTAATAGTGGATGCCGAGTATCAGAACCTCACTAAGGTAGTCTTCAGAACCTGAGTGTCTTCATATGGGTTGACTTTGTAATATCTGTGTTAACTTGTATCATGGCCAACTTTGAAATTATGTAATTTGATTTGGTATATATATGTGATGTATTGTACTATATCAATATGTTGAATAATGTGAATATGATTGTTCATGTAAAAAGGTTTAAGTTATGAATGCAGTAGAAAAAGAGTGAATTGTAAAGGCCATAACAACATAAGGAGTAGCAGAGACATATCTATTACAGAAAGGTAATCAGTACACAAATGAATCTCTTTCAGCAAATCTAGATGCAAATTAGAGATCTATTATTGCTTCATCCTAATAGGTGATCTAGTCAAAATCCTTTAAAAAGGTAGACCTAACAGTCTTTCATAAATCTCTTTACCGAGTGCATACTTCATTATATGTTTGTAAATCCTCTCACAAGGTGGACCTAGCATTCCTAATTGATCCTGATAAGGAAAATCATCAGAAGTGATCGATGTAAGCCTTAACAGGCCAATTTTATGATGCAGCACTAAAGTTTGTGGGTATCATCCACACCCCATTTTTACTTTCTATTTGGAAGGTTTATGGGCCATCAAATCTTTGTGTCAAAGTGTTATGGATGCTTTCATGTTTTCAGTTTCTCATGCATGCAATTAGATTGGATGTGATGAATTAAGTGCTAATTGAATTATTGGATTAAGAATTGAAAGTGTTAAAGTTTTAGAAGTTACTGATACTGATTCACCCCTCCCCTCTTAGTAACTTAGCATAGTCTTGAATATTTCCAATAGAAATCAACTAAGTGAACTAGAAATCATGATTTCTCATACGCACTCAAAATACTATCACTCAGCCATTACTAAGTTCTAACACTCAATCATCACTAAATTTCTTGATTGTTATAGAACTTCAAGCTTAGCATCAATACTATGGCTCGGTCGATACTGATTCTTGGTCAACACTAAATTTTCTCACTCAGTTGACACTAGTATCACTTGGCATGAACTCCAAAGTTCCTTAACCTTTTATTCTCTTGCTTAGTCAAGCTTGACATAAGTGATCTATCTTTAGTTTTATTGTCAAGGCTTGAACATCAACATGATTTAAATAATCACTTTGTCTTGTCTAAGTCTAACTAATCAAATGTCCATTAGATCTTTCTTTTCATAGCTCAACCTTTCCTCTAGGTGCTTTTGTTATGAGAAACTTCTCAAATCCTCTTCATCAATCAAATAGATATGACATTTAGATCAGATAGCCACATGTCTCATCAATAGATTTGATATCAATGACAATACAATAATTATTCCAATTGTGTTTTCCAACAAGGTAATACCTCCCATATCTAGGTCCAAAGTTACAGTGACAAATCTCCATCAAGATCTAAAGTTTGATCAATGTAGTTTATTTTGAAGTAGCCAATATTCTTGTACAGAGTCAAATGCATCAGCAATGAATAATTTGGAATTTGAAATTTCCAAGTTCTCCTCTTTGGGTAGCTATAATTTGTTCTTGCATTTTTTCAATGACATATTTTAGATAATAATATTAAAGATTTGTGAATAGGTCCTAAATATTTAGGGCTATTAGGTAAGGTCCTTCCTATACCATATCTAAACCATCATTCCTAAGTGCCTTAAATATGCCATAGGTTGTATTTTGCATATAATTTTGGAACTTATTTACTAGGAGCATCTTATCTACCTTCTTTGGGATGTCTCCAACTAACTTGAGCTCATATGGGATATGATGGATCATCACCTTGCCAGTATAAAACTTGATATTTCTTTCAGATTTCTCTTGAAAATCCAAGATATCAATCTCTATGCTCATCTAGCCTTCAAGACCAAAAGCTTCAATGAAAGAGGCATGATCAAGTGTATACAATACACTCCTATCCTACATATGAAAGGACTTTGCATAGGGTTATAGGATGCTATGAGGGTTTTCAAAAAATCCACATCCACATATGTCCTTGGGAATATGAACTTTTCCAAATTCTCCTACCATGGGTTTGAGGCTGGTGACTTCTTAAATCTATTGCTATATAAGAACATGAAAAGCTCATACCCATTTGTGTGGGCATATGGCATCTCTGTAATAGATAAATGGGTCTCTAAAATCATGGTCATTTTTTGAAATAGCATTCGATGACCCAAGTAGGAGTCGAGCCCATTCTTCTACATTTTTGTTTGGCTTTCTTTGCCTAGTTTTGCCCATTTTGGATGTTGATGTTTGGACTACCTCTACAACCTTTGATTTTCCTTAATTGCCTCCACTCTTACAAATTTTTACTTTAAATAAACCTCTGACCTTGAAACTCACAAGAAACAATTCAGAAATTTGATAGCCTGAACACACTGCAACTCAACAATTTCTCTAACTTTGGTAATTAGTAATATTTTCAATCATAGAGAATAGCTTTATGTACTCATGTGCTTCATCAACTTCATTTAATCCATTAAATGTCTACATGCATGAGGATTCAAAAAATGTAGTATCAGTGTCACTTCATAATTTGGTGGCATTAATAGAAAACTAAGCCTTCTTATTTTATGCCAAAATTTATGATTGGTTGGGAACCCTTGTCCTCTCTCAATTCAATGAAGTCATTTTATGCACTTTTGTCTTGTTAGGATTCTAGTATTATGCTCCATTGAATTTTTCTTTCACCGTAACCCTATGAACCTTGATACCATAGCCTTATGATCTTACGTTCCACGATCTATCATATAGTTGGAGGACCTAGCTATAAAATCTTCCTTGAAGCCATCAACTTATGTTGGCAATTATTATCATTTCATTGTAGCATCAGAACTATTAATGTTACCCCTAAAAAATGATCCTCCAATCTTATGGTTCACTTTAGTCATAGCTTCAAAAGGCACTGCAATAAACCTTAAAGTCTTATGCTTTCCTTTGAATTGTATCATCTGAACACTTCATGCCCTATGGGATTATGTTTTATATATTTATGCTTTAACATAGCCATATCATTGGATGACTCTTGAAACACAACTTATGCATTTACACTTTCTCTTTATTCATATTATTAGAATTCACTTTTAGACATAAGGACTTTGACTTACGACCCTACACTCAACTCTTTGAGTGTATGATCGGGAACACTTTAACCTTTAAAAGAAAAAACTTATGACCTTACACTCAAACCCTAAGCATAAAGTCAGGATACATTTTCACCTCTACAAAGATGGACTTAAGGTGATATGCTTTAGTCTTAGGTGTAAGGTTGAGATATTTTGTTCATAGCCTTTACAAATATGCTTCACCTTTAGTTGGGAGATTGGGGAAGTATAAGGAATATTCCTATTATGACTTATGACTTCCCACTTAGATATAAGACTTAGGAAAAGAAAAACTATCAACCATAGGATAAAATTCTTTAGTCTAGGTAAACAACATGGTTAAAATACTTAACATAAGCTTAAGTTATAGAAATCATTTATAACTTTTTTTTAAAAAACTTAGGGCATGGGTTAATCAAATTTTAGGATTTCTTTGCTAAAATTTTATGATAGAATACTTGAAACCCTAATTGAATCCATTTACCTAATTTTCACAATTTTGGTATGGTAAAAATACATGCCATCACATTGATGGCAAGGAGACTATCAAGAGGCAAGGGAAAATAAAAAGGTAACCTATCTATAATCTATTTTTCATGTAACAAAGTTGGTCATATTGCTGCAAGATTTTCTAACAAAGAAGACAAGGATGAAAGAAGGGAAAGCAAGTGCAGAGGAAGAAGAGGTGACCAATACATTAAGAGAAACAAGGACTACAAAGACAAAGGTAAGAAATCTTGTTACATTGTTGAAGAATAAACCAATAATGAGTCTAAAAGTAGTGATGAAGAAGTTGTTTATGTTGCTATGAAAGAAGATTTTGATGGAGATGAGAAAACTACATTAATTTTAAATGTGAGTAAAGGTGATAGGTGGATAATTGATAGAGGTTGTACACATCACATGACTAGTTATAAAAGTAAATTTGAAACCATGGAACAATACAAGGATAGTTGTGTTAAGTTTGGTAACAATCCACCATGTCTTGTGAAAGGTAAATGATCAACATAATTGGTTGACAAGTTCAAGTGTGACAATTTTTATTAGGTTGAAGCACTTAACTATAACTTTTTAAGTTTGTTACCATTGAAAAAATTGGGATACAAAGATTAATTCTATCACAAGAAGGCCAATATATTTGATACTATTGGTAAATTGATTGGAAGTGGTGATCAAACAAGAGGTAACTTATTCTATCTAGATTTATCTAATGAGACATGTTTGTTTGCACAAAATGAAGATATATGGTTGTGGCATAAGACACTATGCCATGTGAACTATGATAATTTGGTAAGAATTAGTAAGATGAAAAGAGGAAGAGGATTACCAAGATTAAGGAATCCTAGTAATTCTATGTGTAAACAATGTCAATTGGGAAAAATGACAAAGTTTAGTTTCAAGAGCAAGACATCCTCATCTAATGATATTTTGGAATTGATTCATACTAACCTTTGTGGACCTATCAATGTTCAAAGCCATTGTGGAGATAAATGTTTAATTCTATTTGTTGATGGCTATTGTAGAATGATGACTCTAATGTTTCTTAAAGAAAAATCCGATGCCTTTAAGTTGTTTAAGTGGTATTTGGCTAGAGCTAAAAAGGAAATAGGTGAGAGTCTACTGTTATTGAGATCTAATAGGGGACGAGAGTTTACCTCAAATGAATTCAATATAATCTGCGATGATAGAGGAATCAAAAGGTAGATGTCAGCACCTATGATCCCTCCCCAAAATGGAATATTTGAAAGGAGAAATAGATCAATCATGGACTATGCTAGAAAATTGATGATGGAGAAGAATGTATCTCAAAAATATTGGAGAGAAGTTGTAAGTACAGTAGTCTATAGTTTGAATAGAGTACAAGACAAGAAAGGTACAAATGTTATACCCTTTGAATTATGGTATGGGTGTGCACCTAATGTGAAGTATTTTAAAGCTTTTGGAAGAAAATGTTATATACTAAAGGATAATAGAAATGGAAATTTTGATGCTAAAAGTGATGAAGGCATATTTCTAGTATATTCTACTAATAAAAAATATTATAAGTGTTTGAACTCTAATACTAACAAAGTTGTGGAAAGTGCAAATGTAAATATATAGAAAAGAATGAAGTTGAATGCAAGAAAGAACCTAAAGATTACAACACATTCATTTATGTGGATGAAGGTGTTCCCTATACCTTACCTAAGTAAGAGAATGAAGCTACCAATCAGCAACAAAATATGAATGTGGAGTTGTGGCAGAAAGTTGTTGAGCAACATACTATAATTTTTGAGCATTAGTAGAATGATGTTGAGAGACATGTAGTAGATGTCGAACATCAGGAAGACAATACCAAGCAAGCAAACCTAAACTAGAACTTACACTAGAGACACAAAATGATGTTGAAATTAATTTTCAAGATGAACCTATGCAAGAAGAAATAAGGAAAGAACCTACACTAGAAAAGTATGTGAGAAGACATCATCCACCTGAGAAAATTATTGGAGACAAAGAATTTGGAGTTATGACAAGGAAAATACTCAAAAGTGATACATGTTTACTTTATGAGTTTGAGCCTCAATTAGTAAAATATGCTTTGGAGAATGAGGATTAGATTCATGCAATGAATGAGGAAATTGAGAAGATAGAGAAGAACAAAACATAAACACTGGTACATAGACCAAAGGACAAGAATGTTATTGGAACAAAGTGGGTATTTAGAAACAAGTTGAATGAGAAAGGAGAAGTCACAAGGCTAGACTGGTATGCAAAGGATATGCACAAGAAGAAGGAATTGACGATGGGGAAACATTTTCTCTAGTTGCAAGATTGAAATGACTTAGAACACTACTTTCCTATTATGCTTATAAAGGATTTAAAGTGTATCAAATGATGTCAAATCTACATTTCTTAATGGAATAATTAAAGAAGAGGTTTACATAGACCAACTTGAATGATTTGTGGATCCCAGTAGGAAGAATATGGCATGTTAATTGCATAAGGCTCTATATGGTTTGAAAAAATCCCCTAGAGCATGGTATGAAAGATTACATAATTATTTGCTAAAGACTAGATTTGGTAGAACTAATGAAAAAAACAATTTGTACTTGTAGACTAGAGGTAACAATGAGATATTGTTATCTAAATTTTTTGTTGATGATATCATATTTGGAGGAAAGGATGCATTATACAAATAATATGTAGATAAGATGAAGAAGGAATTTGAAATTTCTATGTTTGGTGAGATCAAATTCTTTGTTGGTCTATAAGTATATCAAATGAAGCAAAATATCTTCATTACTGAATCAAAATATATTAAGGAGATACTGAAAACTTTTGGAATGGAAGATTCAAGACCAATGAGCACACCTATGGTTATACGACATTATCTATCTAAGAATGATGATTCTACTAATGTGAACCAGACACTATATAGATCAATGATTGGGAAACTACAATATGTTATTCACAACAAACCTAATATTGCATTAACAACTAGGATTTTTGCAAGATTTTCTGCACACCGCAAGGAGAATCATATAATGGCAATGAAAAGGATATTGAGATATCTAAACAGATACTAGCAATGTAAATACACTAATTGGTCAGGCAATGTTGATGACAAAAGAAGTACAAATGGTAGAGCTTTCTTTCTAGGAAAGGGACTAATATCATGGACAAGCAAGAAATAGAACTGTATTTCACAATCAATAGTTATAGTTGAATATGTGGGAACAAAAGTAAATTATTCAAATATTATATGGATCAAGTAATTGCTGAAAGGGATGAAGGAAGAGATCACTTATCCAGTTGTTATCTATTGTGACAACACAAGTGCTATAAACATATTAAGGAATCTTGTAATGCACACAAAGATCAAGCATATTTCTATGAAGTATCATTACTTGAGAGAGCTAGTTCAAGGCAAAGAAGTAAGATTGAGTATGTAAATACCAAGGAGAAAATAGTTGATATTTTCACTAAGTCTTTACCTAAGGATGCTCATAAATATGTAAGAGGTAAATTAGGGGTGATTCCCCTAGACAAAGCTACTTAAGCTAAGATGGATCTCTACATCAAATGTGTTAATCAAGATTGTTGGAATTCTTTAGAATAACTGAGAGGGGTGGGTGAGTTAGTTATACAAGGTCCAAATGTACAAATAAAGATTTTCACATCTTAGTGAACCCATATCCATAAATTCGTTACAAGCTAAGATTGTTGTTGCATCAAAAGATCAAACTGTTAATGCCTGATACAACCACTAGACTTATAGAACACATGAGGCAGTTAAGCCATGTCACAAATCTCAAAGGGGAACATTGGTGGTTAGTAGCTTCCAATCTTGCACCATTGACCATGACCTTCTGATCATCTTGCACTCAAGCAATATGGTATGGACATGGATGTTTCTATCTCTTCAGCTTCAATTTTGTGACCATCATTTCTGACACCAAGTTTTTAGTACTTCCACCAATTATCACATCACAATACTTATCTTCACATCTGCACCTTGTGTGAAACAAGTTCCTTCTTTAATTAGGTTCAGTCTCACCACTCAGTAGGAATCTTTCGTTAACTAGGACTCTTTCAGCATCTTTAGAATGTGAGGATCTAGTATCTTCATCAACATGTGCAACTTTTTCCTAGCCATCTATTCTTTTATCTATCCTTCCTTGGCATTGGGTACATTCAAATGCTCTATGCCCTTCTTCTCCATAGTGAAAATATTTCCCACAAAAGCCTCCTCTTCCAAATCCTTGTCCTCTACCTCTTCCACTCTGATCTCTATTGTTCTGATCATGGAAATTATTGGAATTGTTTCTCCTTTGGTTCTTACTACTACTTCCAGCCTCATCCTTGTTCTTTTGATCATCATTATGGCCTCCATAAGCCAGATCTTCCACCATTTTTCTTGTTTAGTTTTTCTTCAACTCTTAGGGCAAACTGGTATGCCTCCTTAATACTGTTCATTCGAACTAGACTTGGCTCATCCTAAATGCTTGGCCTTAACCCATTAAGATAATGAGTTACTTGCTCCTTACGAGCAGTCTTGCTTTTCCATGCATGAATTCCACTTTGAATCCATTATTGAGTAGTTGTGCCACACTCAACAGATTGTGTTTTAGTCCTTCTACCCAATATACATTATATCACATACAAGTTCTTTGGTTAGAGAGATTCTTCCTTTTCCTTTTATGCAACAAGGTTTATTATTACCAAATCTCACATTGCCACCATCATAGTCTTTAAAATGTTCAAACTTAGTTTTATCACCAGTCATGTGATGAAAACAACCACTATTTATAATCCATGTATCATTTTTGTTTACATGAGAAATGAGTGACATTTTTTCATCATTATCATATTCATCCTTTACAGCAATGTAAACAATTTCATCTTCTTCTTCATCATCTGAATCATTAGAATCTTTAGCCATGAAACATGTTTTCTTACCTTTATCCTTGAATGATTTGAAGTCTTTCTTGCCATTGCACTTGTGACCTTTCTTCTCATCCTTGTTCTGCTTATTTGGGCACCTAGAAGCAATATGTCCAATTTCTTCACAAGAAAAATAGATTAGAGGAACCTTACCTTTGTATTTCCCTTTGCCTCTTAAATATTTCCTTGCTAGCAGAGCTTCAACCACCTCAAGATCACTGTCTGAACTTTTTTTTGACTCTTCATCACTATCTGACTGAGGATACTTTATCTTCTTGCCTTTTTCCTTGAGTGAAAGCTAGGCTTCAAATGCTCATTAAATGTTCTTGGTAGCTGGAACATAATTATCATAGTTTTCTAGCTTGAATGCAGTGAATCTTCCAAATATGGCCTCTAAATTTATCTTATGATTTGCTTCACATCTTCTTTCTTGAATTGTAGAAACTCTGATTGCATAAATAGGAAGTAGAGTTCTAAGAACTTTACTTCTAACTATTTCTTCCTTGATATCTCCTCTAGATGCTTTGATTGCACTAACACTTGCTTTAACTCTTTAAACATACTTTTCTATGTTTTCATCCTCTCTCATCCTCATCTGATCAAATTGTCCTCTCAAACTTTCTGCCTTGGCTCTTCTTACATTATCATCACTTCCATAGATCTCTTTCAGCTTGTTCCACATTTCAAAGGCAGTTTTTCAATCCTTGATATCGTCAAATTCTTCATAACTTAGAGCAGATGCAATATTTATCATCATGTTTTTGTGAGTCTTCTTTTCAGCAATATCATTGATAGATAATGTACCAGTAGGTTCTACATATTTTTCATCAAGGTACTTTAGCCCTGAATCACCAATAGAAGCCAGATGAAGTCTCATCAATCCCTGCCATGTTGAGAAGTTATCTCTGTTAAGTCTTGGAATTTTCCTCTTGTAAGACATCTTGATTTTTAGCTTAGATCCTTGAAATCTTTTCCTGAAAGCACCAAGAGCTTTGATACCAATTGTTGGAATTATAAATGAAGTAACTGAGAGGGGGGGTGAATCAGTTACCACAAAAATAAATCCAGATCCCTTAGATGTCTTAAATAACTAGTTAATATTGTCGCTCAGTAAAACACATCACAAAAATATTGTAACTCATTAGATTAACTTGTTACTGATCTTTAAGCATTTATAATTATTAGCATGCATGCAAAAGTAAATAACATGAACACAAGACACACCAAATTTAATGTGGAAACCCAATATGGGAAAAACCACCAAGTAACTAACTATCAGTTTCCACTCTTCTAAAGTGAGCCCTGTTAGGAGCCAACCCTATTAAAGGTTACAATACACACTATTAGGTGTGAGCTTACTAGAGGATTTAATCACCCTATTAGGAGTGGCCTTGCTAGAGGTCTTTAGAAAAATTCAACTGAACTGTCATCTTATTAGATGATTTACAAAATGGCTGTTAAACCAACTCTATTAAGAGATTTTGAAATCACTACTACAATGGTTAGAAAGTAACAATGAATTGATCTAAATATAATGCAACTGAATTTGCTGATTACAGATCTCTATTCTACACCCTTAGATCCTCCTTGATCAAATATAGCTTTGCTGCTTCTCAATGATCTTTGATCATCCTTCAAAATTTTATCTCCAATAATTAGTCCTCCTTCACACTCATATCACCTCAAAATCCATCACACACTTAGAATTCGCAACTTGACCTTTTATATATACCATTTAGATTATCAAGTCAGCTCATTCACAAGTTACATTTACCAATAAACCATACATTAGTTGGCTACATATAGTACATTAAGAAAATAAACTTTATTTCACAAAACAATTAAATCCTTCTTTGGTTGACCTTGCTCGATAAGCACTACTTCCAAAAATAATTTATTGAGTTAACCATCTTAGCTAAGTTAATACTGCAAAATTTGCAAAATCCTTTGGCTGTCGAGTGAACTCAGTAAGAACTGAATTTCCTTCATTGTCCATGAGAGCTCAGTAAGAACTATTTTTTGCACTATTTTCCTTTGATGACCAAGTTAGCTCGATAACAATTGTCTGCACAAGGTAAAGCTTGAGAACCCTCAGTAGACATTGTAAACCTTCTTTTCTAACCTTCTAAGCTCAGTAGACTTTGTCTTTTTCCTTACTGACCAACTGAGCTCGGTAGACTCTGTCTGATAACTGATATGAAATTTGTGTAACATCAAAGACAACACACAATTGAACAATTGTATCCAACAATCTCCCTCTTTGGTATTGATGGCAACACAACATGTCATAGCAAAATAAAATTTGAAAACAAGTCTTCTCTAACAGAATTCTTCTCCCTCTTATACAAAACTCCTCAAATACAGTAATTTCCCTCTTTCATAATAATCTCTCCCTCTTACATAAACTCTCTTTTTCTTGCAAATTTTAGAAAGATATGACAGTAAACTCTCCCTCTTTGACAACACATGCCAAAGACAACACAACTTCAAAATTAATTTCACTATACCTTAAGTACTTATTCATATGCAATGTCTTCATTACTTTACTACATCAACTGATAGGTCTTCAATTCTGTTTCTATTGATGCATCACTAAAACTGTATTTTAGTGAGCTTCAGATAGGGGAATGACCCCTAACTTACCTCTGAGATACAAGAATGCATCTTTAGGTAAAGGCTTTATGAATATGTCAGCAATTTGTTCCTTTGTATGGACATATTCCAATCTGATTTCCTTATCTTGTACCAATTCTCTGACAAAGTGATACTTTATAGCAATATGCTTGGTTTTTGAATGCATCACTGGATTCTTGGATATGTTGATTGCACTTGTATTGTCACAAAACATAACAACAGGTTCTTTGATTTCTTGCTTCATACCTTCTAGTAATTATTTGAACCACACAATATTTGAAGAGTTTATTGTTGCTGCAACATATTTAGCCTCTGTTGTGGATTGGGATGTACAGTTCTACTTTTTACTCATCCAAGAAACCAACCTCTTTCCAAGAAAGAAAGCTCCTCCACTTGTACTCTTTCTATCATCAACATTCCCTGCCCAATCTACATTAGTGAATACTTTTAAATCTATATTTCCTCCAAGTTTATACCATAATCCATAATCTTCAATTCCTTTCAAATATCTCATGAACCTTTTGATTGCCATCATGTGATTTCCCTTTGGTTTTGCTAAGAATCTTGCTACAATTCCTACTGCAAGGGCAATGTCTGGTCTTGTGTGCACTACATACTACAACTTTCCAATCATAGATCTATATAATGTTTGATCCACTTCCTTTGATTCATCATCCTTGGTAAGTTTCAATTTAGTACATATAGGAGTCCCAACTTGTTTGCAATCTTCCATACCAAATTTTTTTAATATCTCTTTGATGTATTTAGATTGAGTGATGTAGATGTCATTCTTACTCTGATGAATTTGAAGACCAACAAAGAATTTAATCTCACCAAACATTGACATTTCAAATTCCTTATTCATTTGTTCTAAAAATTCTTTGCAAAGATCATCATTTCCTATGAACAAAGTATCATCTACAAATATTTCTACCAAAACAATCTTATTATCTGGTCCTTCCTTGATGTACAAGCTACTATTATCATTAGTTCTTTGAAAACCAATCTAAATAAGATAGTTATGCAATCTTTCATACCATGCTCTAGGGGCTTATTTCAGACCATATAATGCTTTATGTAATTTGCAAACCATGTCCTTCTTGTATGGATCAGCAAAACCTTCAGGTTCTTCAATGTAAACCTCTTCATCCAATATACCATTGAGAAATGTTGACTTGACATCCATCTAATAAACTTTGAATCCTTTGTATGCAGCATATGCAAGTAAGGTTCTGACACCTTCCAATCTTGCAACAGGAGCAAAAGTATCTCCATAGTCTACACCTTCTTCTTGAGAGTATCCTTTGCATACTAGTCTAGCTTTATTCCTTGACACCTTACCATCTTCATTCAACTTGTTTCTAAATATGCACTTAGTTCCAATCACATTTTTGTCTTTAGGCCTAAGTACAAGAGTCCATGTTTTTTTTTTCTCTATCTATTCTATCTCTTCATTCATAGCTTCAATCCAACTTTCATTTTCTAATGCATCTTTGACATTTTTAGGTTCAAAATTAGCAAGTAAACAAGTGTCTTTCAACTTACTTCTTGTCATTGTTCCTTCAAATTTATCTCCAATGATCTGATCTGGTGCATGATGCTTTCTAACATATTTGGCTAACATAGGGTCCTTGCCTTTTGAGTGACTTGCATTGTTATCTTTCTATATTTGAACTTTTGGTTTTGGTTCTGGTTGCTCGAGCTCGGTAGCTGTTGATTCGGTAGCTTTTTTTTGCAGCTCAGGTCCTTGCAACTCGGTAGGAATTAGCTTGGTTTGAACTTCCTGCAACTCGATTATAGAAGACTCTGGAGTAGAAGATTTCTATTTGATAGATGTGCCTAGCACTGTATCAAGTTCAATGAAAACAAATCTCTTGTAGTTTTCAAGTTCCCTTTTTCTTTCTTCTTCAGTTCTTTCTGCAAACTCATCAACTTTTACATGTGCACTTTCTATGGCTTTTTGAGTAGACAAATTCAAACATCTATATGCTTTACTTTTGCAAGAATATCCCAAAAATATTTTTTCATCACCCTTCACATCAAATTTACCTTTTCTAGATTCTTTCAAAATGTAACATTTGCTTCCAAATACTTTTAGGTAACTTACATTGGGTTTGTAGCCATACCATAACTCATAGGGGGTTTTGAATGAGTCCTTCTTCAGTTGTACTCGGTTCAAGGTATGAACTGTAGTGCTGATAACTTCCTTCTAGTATTTGATAGAAATATCATATCATTATCATTATCAATTAGTGTATGCCAAGCTCACTTAGGCAGTGAAGATAATTTTATGTGTCTATTGAGTGTTCCTGTGTTTACCTAGTTCAAAAGGCAGTATCTACCAAGCTCACTCAATTAATTAAGGAAATGTTGGATGGAATCAATGTTAACTAAGATCACTCGGTTACCAAAGGATCTTCATGAATATGCAGTGTTACCCGAGATTTTGTTGGTTAACACAGGAAATGATTTCTAAGTTAGTGTCTATCGAGTTGGGTTGACTAACAAAGGATTTTCTTATTTTGGCATATTAACCTTAATTGATTTATCCATTGGTTCTAGCTGACTGGGGAGATAAATATTAGTTATTCTAAGTTGTATATGAGCCAACTTGACAATATGAATGATATAAGTATAAGGTTAAGTTGTAAATTTGAAAATGTGTAAGAATGTGAATGCATGGATGATTTTGAAGACCTAATGATGTAGTAAGATAGTGAATCAAAATAATAAGCACAATATCCTTTTGGAGCAAAAAAGATATATTCGATCTGAAAGGATCAAGTACAAGCCAAAACAGAGATCTATAATCAGCAATTCAGTTGCATTCAAATTAGGTCATCTCATTGTTACTCTCGAACCTTGTAGCAGTGATCTAAATCTCTGAACAAAGTTGGCTTAAAAATTATTTGTAAATCCTCTAACAAGATGGCAATTCTGTTGAATTGTCAAAAGACCTCTAACAAAGCCACTCCTAATATGGTGATTAAATCCTCTAATTGGGTCACACCTAATAGTGTGTTTTGTAACCTTTAACAAGGTTGGCTCCTAACAAGGCTCACTTCAAAAGAGTAAAAATAATAACTAGTTTTAATTGGTGGCTTTTTCTCAAATTGAGTTTCCACGTTAAATCCTAGTGTCAAATGTGTTCATACTATTTTCTTCTATGTGTTTGCATCTAAGTTAATATAATGGTAATCACATATAACATTTAAATATTTGCATAATCAATATTTACCGAGTTACAACATTTTATGTGTATTTGCTAAGCATCAGTAGTATTCAATTCTCAAATTTATTTTGTACTAACATCTAAAGGGATATAGGAAATATTTTAATAGAAATTGATTCATCCCTCCCCTCTTAGTTACTCCTCTTATATTTTCGATAGGTGACATGGCAGCTAAGTAGGTCGATACACCAGATGCTACCACGTGTCAAATCTGACGGATGTTGCTTCCTCGCAAATTGAAGTTGCTCGATCGTCAAAGAATGTGGAGAAGCAACATATCACCATGTGGTAATGGGCCTAGGTGGTAATGAAAAATTTTCAGCCAATTAGGAGGTACCATGTGGCAGTGACGTGGCAGGTGCTCGACAGGTGTTGTAGCAGTGACCAAGCAGCAAGAGAGCTAATGAAATAGTGACTTGTGGCAATGTTAGATGATAAGTGGTAAATTGGTAGACTAGTCAAAGGGTGCCTAGGTGGAAAATGACAGTGAAAAACTTGACCAATGGCGAGGTGACATGTGGCACAAAAAGTCAAATAGGTTTGACTTGGATAGATAATTGAAGGAAATTTTCAAAAATGTAGAAAGCATAATTTTTTAATCATTTTCATTAAAAATCATGTATAGTGCCATTTTAAATTCAAGGAAGTTTTATCTTTAGAAATAGTTAAAATTTTTGAAAAAAGTAAAATGTAGACCTGTGAGTTATACCAGGGACCTAATTTTCAAATGAAGATTTTGGGCATCTCCAATGCGCAAATATATGACTATCATATACCATTAGAACCGAGAGAGAACAAACTTTCCAAATTTGAGATTTTTTTTTTGCACATGAGGTAGTATGTTGGAGTTATTTAGGGTTTTGTTCTAGGTACTCATTTTCCAACCACATTCAGGTATAGTAGTTCAAATTTGATTTTTAGCAAGATGGTGAACTAGATGTGTGCCAAAGGCAATAGGGATGCATTTAGGGGAAAAAAATTCTGACCTCCATGTCACTTTAGTGAAGGTTTTATTATCATTTAAAATGCATACATGATGTTTTTTTCAAGACAAGTGTTTCTCATCAGTTACAAGAGATATTTTGAGTTTGTTGAGACACAATGATGAGATTCCTTTTAGATTTTGGTTGTAGAGAGAAGAGAGATGCTTTGCAATAATAGGGGATGGAGATTCAAGTGGACACGTGTCATTTCCAAATTAGATATGGCTTCTTCTTCCTTTCCTATATCTTTCTCTTTCTCTCTCATTATAAAGGTTTCCAGTTTTTTATATTTTTCATTGATGTGATACTAGGGTTGGTTCCAGTTTGTTTGTGACACCACACGGTTGGATCCAAAGCTATGATTCCACCACTCTTTAGTTTTCTCCCTTGTATGAGCAGTAGTAATGAAGCTAATATAGATAATTCTGATCTATTTAGTGATTCTATGAGATATTTGCATGCATCTTGAATGTATAGCTTCAAAGAAATGAATACAATGAGTAGCAAACTTCTTAGTTTCATTTTAATTCTCATCTCCTATCTTTGTAATTTGTAATATTTTGTGCTCTAGGGACAAAGAACTTAAACCCTTTTGCAGCCCATTACGGTTGTATGTCTTGTGTGTTTTGTTGTTGGAACAAAGAGCCAAGTAAATGCTTGATATATTTAACAGGGTGTTGGAAGCATGAATGTTGATGATACTTCTATCAAGGAGTATTGTAGAAACATGATTAGATCATTACCATGATGATATGTTATATTCATGATTGTGTTTGTCATTGATGTCAATATAGTAGTTTTATGTGGTGTCTGACAAAAGAACAACAGTAAAAATCAAGTTGGTATGGATAGATCGTTGAGAGTTTTCACTATGCGAGGTTAAAGGGAGATACTACTAAGTGTCTAGTATATGAAGCTAACCTTAGAATCATAAAACATTAAGTCTAGAAGAAGTGATGCAAGTTTTGGTGAAGACTATTCTGAGATAGAGTTTATAGAAGCATGTTCTGGTAAACTTATTATATCTCTTAGAAGAGTTGCTATTCTAAGAAGCAAGGTTAAAGGTGTATAGAAGACATGTTGGATATGACATGGCTAAGCTTGCTCATCATAATATTACACATACAAAAATTTATTTAAGTTACAAGGTGATAGATTAATGTGATTTCTAAGTATAACGTGTTCTTAATGAGGTCCTATAATAATTAATTGAGAAGGTGTAATAGCCAACTCAAAGAATTATTTTATGCTTTGGGTATAAAGGAAGGACATTTTCCTTTGTTATGTATGAATGAATAAATGATTGCAAGAAGCATGAAGAGTGGAACACAAGAGAAAAAAGTTGATATGTGAGGGTACACAGAATAGAGAGAAGTTGGAGAGAACTTCATTATCAAGGTTTTGTTTTGAGATCTAAGGTTTGATATTTGGATCTAAGGTTCAGGACCTAGTCTACAAGGTCTAACAGTGATTGGTCCAGTTGACAAGATAGAAGAATGAGGTTAAAGCATAGTACAAAGATGTATTCTACAAGGAATAGTTGAGAGATCAATTGGATAGTGAAGTTCAGTGCTCTTGCCCCAGAAGTTGTTTGGACAGTGGGTCCTTTTTCCTTCTACAACTCCTAACAAGGTTGGAATCTCCTAACAAGGATCCAAAGTCTCCTAACAAGGACTCTTATGTACTGAATGTGTTTATAGACTCCTAACAGGGTCCATCCTCTAGAAAGGAATATATATATCAGTATATCTATGTGGGCATCATTCCCACTAGGATTTTCCCTCTGATCAAGGGTTCCCTAGTTAACAAATCTGGTGTAATTGTGTATGTGCATCTTGTTATGGTTGTTTTTTACTTTAATTGGATGGTTATTAAGGTTTGGTAGACTATTATTTCTAACAATTGGTATCAGAGCATCAGGTCCTTGAAGATAAAGTTAAACTTTGGGAGATCCATGGTGAACATATTTAGAAAAGATAGTTTGAAGTTTGATGGAACAAGTTATGAAAACTAGAAGGAAAAGATGAAGACACATCTGTTGTGTATGGGTCTAGGATATTAGATCTTGACAAAATTAGAAAAGACAATTATTGCTGAAAGTGCTTTGGAAACTTGTACCGAGGATGAGAGCTAGAGAAGCACTATTGTCTACATTTCCTAAAATTGAGTACAACCAAATAAAAACACTTGATACTTCTTACAAGATTTGGACAGCTTTAGAAAATAGTTTTGAAGGTGATGAACATTCTGAGAAATTGAGGCTACAAAGCTAGATTTGTGCATTTCAAGATGCTAAAATGATGGAAGATGATTCTATAAGAACATATGTAGGAAGAATATTAGAAATTACTACAAATATCAAATCTCAAGGAGGAACCAAGGAAGATAATGAGGTGATCTGAAAGATATTGAAGAGCTTAACACCACCATTCAAGCAAGCAGTTCAAATGATACAGTTATTGATCTCTTGTACAAAACATTTCACAAAGGAAACATTACTTAGGAGACTTGAAGCAGTTGAGAATGAGCTTAGACATTTTGAAGAATTATCCAGAATAGAGACATCTTTTAGTGCCCTAAACATTTGACCTAATCTATCAAGGAGCACAAGTGCTAGAGGAGATTTTGCTAGTAGTAGCAGATCTGATGAGGATAGAAAGATAGAAGGAGTAGCCCTTCTGGTAAAAAGAGAAAAAGATGGTAAGAAAATCTTTAAATGTTGGACTTGTAATGAATTTGGTCATTATGCATCTAAGTGTCCTAAGAGAGAGAGAAAAGTATAAATGAAAGTTCAAACCTAGAAGAGATAGAGATTGTTTGTATGCAAATGAAGAAGATGATTTTGATGAACAAGAAGTAAGTATTAATGATGATGAAATAGGATTTGTAGCTATTAAAAAAGAAAGTCTAGAGAAAATGGCTTTGGTATCACAGGTTGAAAAGAAATCTGATTGGATAATTTACAATGGTTGTTCACATCATATGATTGGTGATATGAACAAGTTTTTTGATTTAAAAAGTTATGATGGAGGTATCGTCAAATTTTTAAACAATGCAGCTTGCCATTTGAAAGGTATTGGATCTATAACTCTTGATGGTAAGACTAACACTAAGGATGTATATTTTGTTTATGGTTTGAAACATAATCTTTTGAGTGTTGGACAACTAGTGGATAAGGTTATCAGTTATAGTTAATAGAGAAGGCATGCATGATCAGAGACAAAGATGAAAAGGTAATTGGAACAAGAACCAGATCTAGAGGTAATGTATTTCTGTTGAATCCCACTAAAATGACATGTTTGGTTGCAAAGGTAGATTATAGTTGGTTATGGAATAAGAGATTTTGTCATATAAAATTTGACAGTATTATAAAAACTAGTAGTATGTTTGCAGTTAGAGATTTTTCTAAGATTGTAAAGCCTACTAACACAATTTGCAAGGAGTTTGTATTGGAAAAGCATACCAAAACTGAGTTTGTATTGGCAAAGCATACCAAAACTTCTTTTCCCAGCAAAAAGTTTACTACTATAGCAAAGTTAAAGATTGTACGCACATATGTTAGTGGTCCTATGAAGACTAAAGGATTCTATGGTGAAAGGTCCTTCATGTTTGTTGTTGATGACTTTTCTCGAATGATGTGGGTTGCATTTCTTAAAGAAAAATCTGAGGCATTTGACAAGTTCAAGATATTCAAGAATATAGTTGAGAATGAATCAAGTATGAAGATTAAATTTTTAAGATTAGATAGAGGAGGAGAGTTTACTTCAAATGAGTTTAATATATTTTGTGAAGCTAATGGAGTCAAAAGATAGTTTTCAGCTCCTAGAACCCTTGAACAATATGGCATTGTAGAAAGAAGAAATGGGTCAATGACAGAAGCAACAAGAGCTATGTTAGCTGAGAATGATGTATCCAAGATGCTTTGGAGAGAAGTTGTGAATACAGTAGTCTACACTATGAACAAAGTACAAGTCAAGAAAGACATAAAAAAGACCCCTTATGAACTATGGTTTGGTCTCTCAATTACAGTTAAATATTTCAAAAATTTTGGCAGCAAATGTTATATCAAAAGAGATGATGATGCTAGTAAATTTGATGCTAGAAGTGATGAAGGTATGTTTCTCAGTTATTCATTGAAAATTAGAGCTTATAGATGTTATAATTAGAGAAAAAAGACTATTTTTGAAAATTTGTATGTAAGATTTGATGAGAAATTCAAGATATAAGAAAGAATAGTTGACTATGATTTTGATGATGAGAATGTTGTTACTAAACCAAGGAATGATGAAGTATTCTTTGAGAATAATAATGATTTGCAAAATGAAGGAGAGAAAAGGTAGGAAAAAAGTTTGGAACCTAGGATAGAGCTAAGAGTTGAGATAACAACTCTGATATCTAGTAAGAATATGACAAAGAATCATCCACCAGAGCAGATCATCGGCAACAGAGATAAAGGTGTGATGACAAGAAGTAGAATCAATGAAGAACTATGTTTGATATCTCAAGTAGTACCAAAGAATTTAGATTAGGCATGTATACATAACTATTGGAAGCAAGCTATGAAAGAAGAATTGGATCAGATAGTGAAGAATGAGACATGGGAATTGGTCCCTAGACTAGCAGACAAAAATGTGATAGGAACAAGATGAATAAACAAGGTGAATTTGTAAGGTAAAAAGAAAGATTAGTATGTAAAGGTTACTATCAACAAGAAGGAATAAACTATGACAAGACCTATGCTCTTGAGGAAAGAATTAAAGTAGTAAGGTTATTCTTAGCCTATGCAACACATAAGAAATTCGAAGTGTATCAAATGGATGTCAAGCCAGCATTTCTAAATGGAGAACTTGAAGAAGAGGTATATATAGAATCGCCTAAAGGTTATCCTTTAACAAATGACAAGGACATGGTCTATAGATTGAAGAAAGCATTGTGTGGCTTAAAGCAAGCACCCAGAACCTCATATGCAAGGTTGGACAAGCATTTGACAAAACTTAAATTTAGCAAAGGTATGGCAAACAATAATCTATACTGGAAAGAAATAGATGATGAATTGATGATTTTGGTAATTTTTTTGATGACATCATATTTGGAGGAAATGATGATGAAAGTGACAAGTTTGCAAAAGAAACCAAGAAGGAATTTGAAATAAGTATGATAGGAGAGATGAAATACTTCCTAGGATTACATATTGTGCTAGATAAAGAAGGAATATGTATTTCTCAGACTACATATTTGAAAGATTTATTGAAAAGATTTGGTTTGGAAATATGTAAACTAGTTAGAAAACATATGTTAACTAGACATAAGTTATCTATAAAGGATGAGACACCTACTGTTGAGTAGAAGAAGTATAGATCTATGATTGGAGGATTGCAATATCTGACTCACACAAGGCTAGATATAGCAAATGCAGTTGGAATTTTTGCAAGATTTCAAGTTGATCCCAGAGAAGCACATTATGCAGTAGTTAAAAAGATATTTAGATATCTAAAGGGAACACCAGAGTTTGGATTGTGGTATGATAGATCTAAAGATTTCACTTTATATGCTTATACTAATGTTGATTGGACAGGCAATATGAATGACAGAAAGAGCACCAGTGGTGAAGCTTTCTTTCTTGGAGGAAGATTGGTTTCTTGGTTAAGCAAGAAGTGGGACTATATCTCACATAGTATAGTAGAGGTAGAATATGTTGCAGTAGAAAAAAATTGTAATCAAGTTGTTTGGATGAAGCAGATGTTGAAGGATATAAGGATAGAATTCAGTGAACCTATTGTCATACATTATGATAACACAAGCATAGTAATTATGTCTAAGAATCTAGCATTGCATTCTAAGACTAAGCACATTTCTATCAAATATCATATGTTGAGAGAGAAAGTTGCTAAAAAGGAAATTAGATTGGAGTATTTAAGCACCAAAGAGAAGATTGTAGATGTTTTCACCAAGCCTCTTCCCAAATAGACTTTTGAAAATTTTTGAGGTATGCTAGGGATTATGCCCTTAGCTGCATCAGAGTAGATGATGCAAGAGTGCATTAGTCCAGTGATATAGAGCACTATTGTTTTTCTGGACTGAATGTTGATGCTTCCTATATGGGGGAGTATCTGTGATGGATAGAGTCATCTAGGACTCTTGATAGTTGTTATTTTGAACAATGTCTTTGGACACTTGAGCAAGTTAAAGATAGATGGTTGTTGAAACCTTTGACATCAATGTCAATGGAGGAGAGATTACAACATGAAAAATAGTTTGATATAGAGTACATTGAGGTATATCAATGGGGGAGAATGATTGATGAAGAGGATTTGAAAAGAAAGGATAACAGTCTTTTACAGTTGGTATTCTTGAAACTAAATGTTTTTCATCTATGTTGTCATCAATGCCAAAGGGAGAGATTGTTGGAAGCATGAATATTAATGATACTTTTATGGGGGAGTATTGTAGAAACATGCTTAGATTATTATCATGATAATATGTTACATTCATGACTATCTTTGTCATTGATGTCAACATAGTAGTTTTTTGTGGTATCTAACAGAAGAATAGCAATAAAGATCAAGTTGGTACGGATTGATCATTGAGAATTTTCACGAAGAGAGGTTAAAAAGAGATACTACTAAGTGTCTAGTACTTGAAGCTAACCTTGGAAGCATAAGATATTAATTTTGGAAGAAGTTATGCAAGTTTTGGTGAAGACTATTCTAAGATAGAGTTTATAGAAGCATGTTGTAGTAAACTTGTTATATCTCTTAGTAGAGTTTCTATTCTGAGAAGCAAGGTTAAAGGCATGTAGAAGACATGTTGGAGATGATGTGGCTAAGCTTTCTCATCATAATATTACATGTATAGAAATTATTCAAGTTACAAGGTGACAGATTAATGTTATCGCTAAGTATAATGTGTTCTTAATAAGGTCCTATAATAATTAATTGAAAAGGTGTAATAGATGACTTAGGGAATTGTTTTATGGATTTGGTATAAAGGAAGGACATTTTAATTTGTTATGTATGAATGAATAAATGATTGAAAGAAGCACAAAGAGTGGAATAAAAGAGAAACAAGTTGATATACAAGGATAAGCAAAATAGAGCAAAGTTGGAGAGAGCTTTGTTATCAAGGTTTTATTTTGAGATCTGAGGTTTGATATTTGGATTTGAGGTTCGTTACCTAGTCTACAAGGTCTAACAGTGATTGGTCTAGTTGACAAGATAGAGGAAAGAGGTTAAAGCACAGTATGAACAAGTATTCTACAAGGAATAGTTGAGAGATCAGTTGGATAGTGAAGCTCAATGGTCTTGCCCCAGAAGTTGTTTGGACATTGGGTCCTTCTACCTTCTACAACTTCTAATAGGGTTTGCACAAATCCTAACATGGTTGGAATTTCCTAATAGGGATTCAAAGTCTCCTAACAGGGAATCTTATGTATTGAATTTGTTTATAGACTCCTAATAGGGCCCATCCTTTAACAAAGAATATATATTAGTATATCTTTGTGGGCATCATTCCCACTGGGGCTTTCCTTATGACCAAAGATTTCCCTAGTTAACAAATCTAGTGTAATTGTGTATTTGCATCTTGTTATGGTTGTTGTTTACTTTGATTGGATGGTTAAGATTAATTAAGGTTGATAAATGTTTTAATTGGATAACTAATTCACCACCCCCCCCCCCCCCCGCCCTCTGAGCTATCTTGGTGGACTATGATTTCTAACATAGGATTGTTGGTTATTTGAGAAGGATATTGCATTAGTATGAGGTCTTTATGAACATTAATGTTTGATTCACAAAGTGATAGGATAGATCTAATATCTTGATGTATAGAATGTCACTGGTATCATAGATGTATGTGTGTGATATATAGTACTACCCAATAGATAAGGCACTGATCAGATATAGGATCAATTTATTCTTACTGTTGCATATTTGGGATCTGTTGAAATCAACATCATTAATCAAAATCATTCCCCTTTCATGTTGAAGAGCTGAAAAGAATTGCCTTCACTCAACTTATGGATTTCATAGGATTTGCAGTTTACTACTGCACATCTTTGTTATTGCATAAGTATAGGAGAAATAAGGGTTTTATCTGCTTTATTTAGATTCAAGTGTATGCTTTGAACACTAGTGCCATATAAATTAATTTGAGGTACACCTGCCTAGGTTTTGCAAAGCCTAAAGTAGAAGAAGGGTCTAGCCTTATAGTTAGCCTAGTGTTTGAAAGGGTATGTTGTAGATGGGAAGTAGCTTCCCCTAGATGTATTCTATTCTCATTGGGATAATTTGAAACGTAACATTTTAAAATACCAACAACATGAAATGTAAATTCCTAATGAACATAAACCATGGTAATAACATGTCTATGATTTAAATCGTTGAAAAGATCAGGTAGGAAACCAATGAAAGTAGGAACAGTACTTCATAAAATCCACTAATGCAATCATCAATGGGAATTTAGTAATATGAAAGATGTTTCACTTCTTATCTAATCATAAGGCCATAGAAAGTGTGCTCATGCAAGAAAAGAACCTATGTAGGAACAATAGGATTATCTCTTCTCCAACTTGGTATGTCAGCGGAATTCATCAACATGTGGCAAACACCAAAACCAAAAGATCACACAATAAAATCAACACAACAAAACCATTGGCTCCATTATTATCACAAACAAGAATCCACAAAAATAACACAATCTAGAAAGAATGACTAATCTTAGAATTAGATCACCAATAGCATATATTATTGCATCAAAATAATAGCCTAGAATACATGTTACATTCCTGAATTTATAAGAAATCATCTCCTCAAATTGTGTTGAGAGTGAGAGATCTCTTTATGCAAATGTATGCTTAGAACTAATCAAACAAATATAATTATGTACAAAATGACTCACTAAATGGTGCTAAGTATGACTTTACCCTTGTTTATATCAATTAATGGGTGCATAATCTTTTACATATCTTAAAACAAAAAGAAGAAGTAGTAGATAAGAAAGAGAAAGCTATAAGAAGATCTAATAGTCCTTGAAAGTTCTAAAAATGGAAGCTCAACCTTCTCTAACTGTTTGTAGGAGTTAAACTATTGTCAAAATGCATTTTCAATGTATGGAAAGCTCTAAATTTGGAACTAGTAGTTAACTGTCAGTGCACTTTTGGAGTAGCACACCTTGCGCACCTTGGTGGCAAGCTCAAAAAATCTAAAATTTTCCCCCAAGTGTCAAAACTAAATTTCTAGCTTCTGTGTTTTCTTCCCCTTTATACCAAAGCTATGTCTAGATGTTTGCTCTTGAATTTCTTTATAATCTTTGCCACTTGGGAAGCTTTTGAAAAATCCAATTCTTTATACTTGTCTTTAACTATCTACTAGTAGTTATTAATTTTCATACGAATATCCACAAAATCATCTAGTTTAATGTCTAACTCCAATTGTGCCTCTTCTGTCCTGAATGCTTGTCTGATATCTTCTTTTGAGGAAGCATCTTCAAAGGCTTTTTAGAACTATTGAACCACTAATTTTATTGGAATGAATTTATTCCTTGACTCATCTTCAAAAATATCAAGGCAGGCATCGATGTAATACTTCTTAGCTTCCAAAATCTACTCTTGTGTTTGGTCTTTCAACTTTTAAATATCTTCATGAAATCCTTCCATTACCTTATTTTTGGTAGCTATCTTTTTTATCCAATCTTCCATTTTACCAAGTCATCCATTGTATAAACCTTTGTAAGTGTACAATACATTTAACCCTTTATTGTTTGAAGCACTTGAAGGTCTTTTCCCTAGGTATGTACCTCTTCCATCAACCCAAAATCCTATTCCACTATGGATACTAGTTTATCCCCATTAGTTTGAACATGGAGTAATAGGTTCAAAATAGCCTATATAATTTGTACACCTTTATCCTCAAAATTATCATGCCATTTTTGACATGCACCCAAAAATGAATCTAATTGTACACTTTTCTTATCTCTTCTCTCCAATGTCATAGCAAGAGTGATTCCCAGATTATCTAGGTCGATGGGGCCCACAACTTCATGCAAATAGCCTCTCAAAAGATCTTTTTCTTCCTTAGTGTCACCAATTCTAACTCATATCTATCCACTTGCTCAAAGACCTCCTTTATGCCCATACTGATCAAAACTTTAGCAGTATCTACTATGGGATTTCCTAAGAGGACCTCCTTGATTTGGTAATCACTAGGAGTCAAATCCTCAATGTCAACATGTGGAGGAGGTATGGAAACATGTGCAAACAAGTCCTGATGTTGGTTCTATATTATGAAGGCCAATGTTCATGCATCACCCATAGGTGGCTTAAGCTTCTTAACGGCTTCCACTAGCTCATCCATACTCTCCTCTTTGTTCAAGTTCAACTGTCTCTTTTGTCTCACCATAAGCTCCCTCTTTAGTTAGGTTGGTGTAGTGTCCATAGGAGACATGTATTTGGATGAAGAGGGAGTTTGACTTGTAAGCCCTTTTCCCTTATCACTCCTTTCCAGAGTCTTCTCCTTCTAAGAGAGATCTATATTTGGAGTTTATGTATATGTTGTAGCCATAGTTCTTGCCTCTATATCTTGAGAATTTTGTTGAGATTCTTCATGTATTTGTGGCTCCTCTAATACTTCATTAGCTAGCCTTCGTTCTGGCTCTTCTCCATGTACTACTTGTCCTTTCTCTTCTATGATAGGAGGAAGAGGAGTAGCTAAACCTTTGTCCAAGAAAGACAAGTCCTAAAATGTTGGGGATGATGTACCTAGAAATCCATGTGATCGACATGGAATTTGGTTCCAATCCTCTCCCAAGGGTTGATTTGTAGGTGTGTCTCATATCTTATCACCCACCATTTCAGTCCCTATGGGCATAAAATCAAAATTAGATATGTTGAAGACATTTGTTTCTTTCCCTTCCTACTCATCAATCCATTGTTTTTGCTCATCTTCAGAAATAGTAACCTAAATAGGTTCCTTAGGAATGGATGGTGATGTTATGGTTGAGTTCCTTCTTCTTTCTTCTATTATTGCCTTGGCTAAATGAGTCCTCTAACTCAAGGGGAGATTATCTTCTTCTTCTTCTTCATCATCCACCTCAGGGATGGTTTTAGGCACTAAAGGGATAGGAATAACCTTCTTTTGTATCTTTTTCTTTCTTTTCCTTCTCACAATAGGTTCAAATCTATCCTTCTTAGGAGCTAAAGGAGAGGCTTATTACTCTTGAGCTAGTGGTGTCACCTCTTGTGCTTCCTTCTCTTGTTCTTGTTCCTGTTCAGGTGGGGGCACTTGTGTAGTATCTTGAGCTTGAGTCACTTCTTCTTGAGGTTCTTCATTCTCAGGTACTTGGGTTGGCTCTTCTTGAGGTGCTTCAGATTTAGGCACATCTTGTTTTGGGGAATCTCTTTTCCCCTTATTTTTGCCTTTATCTGCTCTAAAGTACCCAACATCCCTATCATGTTTATATACCATTTTTGGCCTAACTGGAGATTATGAAGGGAATTTTGGCACTGTAACTTTTGCACCTTTACCCTTTACCATTCGTTTTGTGGCTTGGAAGGTGACAGTTTGTGCAACTAGGTCAAGATTAAAAAGCTTATTGATCTAGTCCCTTGTCAACTGAATTATGTGCCTAGCCCTATGGTTTATATTTGCATTTTCATCCCTGTCAATCTCTGCATTCATAATAGGTCTATCATTTATCTTGTCTCTATTATACAATGAATCCAAGACATATTGAGTGTCTTGTTGAATAGCCTTGAGAAGGACCTCTATCTTTAAAGCACTCCCTGCCAAATATAGAGTCACCCTAATGATCTTCAATGACATCTTCATACATAAATTATTTTCCTACCAATGTTGAACTCTACCAACATTGTCAAAATAGGGATGAGGGGAGTTGTAATCTTTTAAGGGATATTGATCCCACTCTGAGTCAAAAGTCATGATATCCTACTTTTGCTTCACCTCAAATGGACCTATAGTAATATGCCATACCCATTTCTTCTTATGTTGTTTTCTCACTCTGTCATACACAAATGTGAGTTGTCTTGCAATCTCCAATAGAATGAACCTATATGATGGATATCTCAGAAGTTTCTTTGGATTCACCATTGTACCAGCTACCCTTAGGTAAGTGAATTTTTTTAATTGGATGTAATAGGCGTTGATCTCTGCAATCCTTGCTATTACCTCTATTGACATCCTCTTAGCATAATCACCCTCTATGAAATGGATGATTGAAAATATGAAAGCATCATTCACTATCCAAAATTCTTTACTCTGATCTAAGAGCTTCTTCTTTACCAATTGAGGATATACTGCATAGGGCCAAGCATTGGCAGCTTGCATGCTTCCCTTCTTGTACAGTCCTAGATAGTCAGTTGCCTTTGCCACTAATAAGTACACCAAATATGATGTCATGTAAAATTTGGGATTGGCTTTAACTTCTACCAGTTATTCACCTAAGTTTTCACTTAGTCTTATGGCCTAATCAATTGGAATTTTGGTTGTTTTGGTGGTCCCTATGAAATGTACCATCCATATGTAAAGGTGCCTAGCTACTAGTAGACCCATGATCCTACTCAAAAGTACAATAGCATAACCGATGTTGTCCTTCATATACCCTTTATTCATGTCTACCTTTCCTTCTCTCCATCCCAACGATGTTCTATCAATAAAAATGATAATTGTATTATCTTTGTGACCTTCTTCTCATTCTCCCTATACCATCTTTCTACTTGATGATAAGTTATCTTCACATATTGATCCACTCTAGGAAGATGGAAAGCTTTCTCAATATTCCTCGGTCTTAGGTCTAGGACTATCTCATTTGTGACACTTTTAACAACTCTTTCCTCTAACACATAGTTTACTGCCAATGTCATGATAAGCTCTAAAGATTGCACTATCATAGGATGAGATAACGCATTGACCAACCCTGATCTAATAAGTGTCGACACCATTGAGGACCTCTCTTTAGGTTTATTGTGGAGTACAAGGAATGTGTTCCAGTCAATGTGTCCCAACTCAGTATCTTTGATCTCCAAATGTCCATCTTGAAAATGTGATTTCTTTGGTGCTCCTTGGAATTTGAATACTATGGGCTTTGGAGCAATTTTTTCTATAAGTGAGGATGATGAGGGAGCCATCTTATCTACACATAATAGAAAATTATTAGTCTAAAAATTTATAAATTAAACTTTAAACAAATCCTAATTACCAAAAAATTAGGCACAAAACACCAAAACTTAAGAAAATTAGCTCAATACCCCTTTAAAAGCCCTAAAATGAAATTTAGCACACCTTGATAGGTGTACTAGGGGCACTTAACAACCTTGAAGAGGTTATTTGGTGCATAGTTGCACACATGCACATGTGCGCTACTGTGCACATTGCATTTGACCATGTGCAATGGGGGACTTGAGTTAGTCTTCAAAATGCACTAAGGGTGCACACATGTGTACCTTGATGGGTGTAGATGTGTGCACCCTTATACTTAGTCTTTGTGTTTTATGTTTATAATAATGGTCTCCAAATGTGCACCTTGACAAGCTACACATCTATGCACCATTACCTTAATGTTCTTTTAGGTGTGTTTTGCATTTGAAAGGTGCACATGTGCACAACTTTACTTAGGTGTCTTTTTAGTTTGTTTAGTTTTGGAGATGCAAAGAAAGGTGTGCATGTGTGCACCTTAGATATGTGTGTACATGTGCACCTTTGTAATGCCTTAACTTGTGTGTGTGTGCTCTTGCAAGTTGGCAGAGATTGGAGTACCTCTAAAGGTATGAAGGTGTGATACCAAGAGCTTTGAAGGAGAAAATGAAAAGAAGAGGAGAGGGGTCTCGAGTATTTATAGACCTGGGATAGTGTGTACCTTTGGAGATGCACACCTAGGCATGTGCATAGGTGTGCATCTCCAAAGGCAGATAGAACTGAACTTGCACACCTATTCGAGGTGTGCATGTGTGCTAGGTGCACTAGTGCGCATCTTTGAAAAAAATCATCCTTTCTCCTCAAAATTTCTCATTTCTAGGATCTGGGTTTTTTTAGTAAGAGAACTAGGTAGGACCCTAACTCTAGGTAGAGTCCCAAAAATGACTCAAACCCCAAACTAGGGGTCTGGGAGAACCAAAATTTACTAGGGGTCCCTATTTCTAGGAGAAATGGGATGTGGATTGTGAAACCCCAATAAAACCTATAAATCTTTACTATTGCAATAATAAAGTTAACCTATTAGGGTTATAGTGTTTGATCATGATATATGATCTACCTTGTGAGGTATCTCCCCTATTAAAATCTTAAGAGAATATTAGGTCTCACCTTGTTAAAGGATTTTACACTCACAATGAAATAAGGACTTTGTTAGGAGGTTTACATAGGTCTATTAAAACTACTTTGTTAAGAGATTTACCTTATCTCAATTAACAATAATAGATTCAGTACCTAACCCTCAATTTTCTCTATAGGTTGATCTTGGGTCTCCTCTTTGTTGTATCTCCAATCTTATTTCCTAATCTAATAACTTTGCTCAGTCCTTCACTACTCTAATTTTTCTCTATCTAATCGGCTTCCAAACTTAGTCTTCTCTTCTTCACATGCACATACACTCATTCATTCCTTCCTTCATACTTCACATAAGGTATACGCTTCTCTCCTTATCTCTCATTTTACATTTTTTATTCTAGGGTTATAATCCTCCTTAAATAGATGTTCTATGAAGGTTCTACATCTTAATCAATGGTTTACACTTCATCATCTTTTGTCTTTTCTATCCCATTTTCTAATTGGTTGAATTGCACACCTTGGGATCATTATCTTCTAAAATGAGACATGATCATCTTCTTCGTTGGCTCTAAAAATATTAAATATCATATACAAGTCAGCCAAAATAGTTTACATATGTGTTTGTGCCATTACAAACTTATATGTCAAAACTGAACTGCTTGGCACTTGAATGTTTTAACGCTTGATCATGTAGATTTCTTCATGTTGTCACTTGGCTTCTGTATACCTTCTTTTTTGGCAATCAATGACTTGTCATCATGCTCAATGTCAACAACATTTCTCAGTGCATACATCTTCTTAGTCACTACTGAATACTCAACAATCATTATCCTATTTAGTATAAGCTTGGTATGATCAGCTTATACTAGATAAATTGGTTGCAGTGATTACTGTGTAATCTTGCCTAGTAAATGATTATGTATTTGGACACTAATCAACAACATAGGCTTAAAGATCAAAAAATTGTTCTTCACCACTTTAAATGCCAAGTCAATTGCCTCATATGGTACATTGTTCAGCCTACTAGAACTATAGATCTTGTGGCCTATCACATGAATCCCAAATTTGATCTCCATGTTTGTTATATTGGTGAATTTCATGCCTCTACCATCCCATTCTACTACATTTTTCTTCACAAGCTCACCATGAGCTAGGGTTTAAGTTGTCTTAGGTTTGTCCAGCATTGGGTAACCCATATCTCAATGAATCATCTTCTTCGTGATCTTGATAAGTTGCTCAAGCTAGAAGGACATATCGTGAGCCCTACTTAAAATGTATATGGTCCATTTTACTTGAAAATTTTGTGGCATATGCAAGGCATGAGTCAAATCCTTGACTTCCAAATGTTTGTGCTTAGCTTTCAACACTCCATTCTTACATAATGCATTATAAGCTTCATTCAGCTCAAAAGAACCTAATTCCTGAATTGTGCAGTGATAAAATGATCTAATATCATTCATTAATAGTATCCTTGGAGGAATAGGTGAGTGGGCTCCCATTGGGTCTTGTTGCTCAGCAATCATAGGATAAAGCTTGAATGTTGATGCTTTACATGCCAAATTCTTCAACAACATCTTAGAACTCTTCTTTGTCTTTGCATTAGAGTTGGATGCCATTTTCACAGTGAATGAAGAATCCTTAACAAAAGATAACCTTTCCCACAACTTTTCTTCTAACAGTAATTCTCTTTGGATCACCTGAGGGCTCAAAATTGCTCTATACAATCTGAATTTTGAATGCAAGGTGAAAGATTAAACCCTTGATTTTTCCTTTTATGAGAAATTTCAAATTTTAGAGCCTCATAAATGCATCATACATGGGTAGGTGAGATGAATCGGCAAGGTCTTTGAATCATAAGGTTGGCATGCACTATTCATTGAAAAGCTCAGTTATAACTAATTTCCAACCTAACTTTGCTCAAAGATGATTGACAACTCAGTTACAATTGGGTTGTAACTTAGTTAAAATGTAGTTGTATTACTTGACCTTGTGCATCTAAATATGCAGGTTTGAACTATTCTTTCTTTCTTATTAGGAATTGATGTGGGATCTTCCTTGAATGCTTAGTTCTAGCCATCTCCTCAACTACTTAGTTGGATGTGGATGCCTCACCCAACTTGTTGGTTTGGATTATAATAGCTTCATTGCCTTGCCCTTTTTTTTCCTTTGATTTCCTTACCCAATTCTAAGTAATATGATTTTTGATCTCTTCAATCTTTGAATTCCCTTTGTTTTCTTCACCAAAATTTTATGTGGCTCTATTCATACAATTTCTTGCCAAATGACCTATCTTTTTGCATACATGGCATCTCACATTAGTATGTTTCTTCTTGAAGTGAGTCCTTACACAATTTACTCCAATGTGACCATATTCTCCAAATAGATGACATCTTCCCCATGTGTTGTACTCTCGACTAATAAATTCTCTTTGTCTAGTTCTATTGTGTTGATTCTGTTGATTTTATTTGCACTCAGAAGATTTGTGACTATGCTTGAGACATGAGAAATTATTCCCTTCAAACTATGATCTAGATCTACATTCATTTTCCTTGTGTTCATAATTGTTGCAATTATAGGAATGACCTTTGAACTTGGGTTGCATATTATTGCTCCAAAAAATCTTTGATGTATGACCTATTTTTCCATATTTGTTACATGTAGGCCTTTTTTCTTCTCCTACAATGATTCTCCTTGAGTTGTATACCCTAATCCAATAGTGCCTTTAGGTCTATTCAAGGTTTGTTCATACAATTGATTCACACTTTCTTGTGACCTCAATCTTCTTTCATCAAGTTCATTTTCATCTCTTAGTTCATTTTGAAGTATTTCATTCTCTACTCTTAGATAGGTAATTTCATGATTTGTGCCATCTAGCTAATTTGCCATGTTGGCCTAATGTTGTGATAGCTAATAGACTTCATTGGTCTTTTCTTCTAATCTTGTTGAAAGTAATGTTTTGTCTTCATCTGCCATTTCTTTATCATTCACTGCTTTGTTCTTTCGTTCCATGACTTCACATAGCCTGACTAAGTAACTTTCTTGTTCTCTTTTTAATTTTCTTACTTTTTCTTATAGAATAGAATTTCTTACTAGTAGATCTTCTATGGTTATATCTATTTTTTCTTAACTTCTTCCTTTGTAGAGGTCTTCTATTCTTTCTTCTATGTATAGATTGTCATTCATCTGTATAGCCAATTATTTTCTTCTTTTCAGAGAGTGAGTGAGTTTTTCCTTGTGTTTCTTGACTTTCTCCATAGCCATATGTAAATCAAGTTTGTCATTCTCAATAGCTTTTTCTAACTTATACACTTCCATTTCCTCAAATATTTTCTCTCAAGGTGTTAAGCCTCTGATAGGAGAACCTTGCTCTGGTACCAATTGTTGGAAATGTAATGAAAAACAAGTGACTAAGGTGGGGGGGTGAATCAGGAACAACTTCAATCTTTTCACTTATAATACTTTTTCTTCACTTCATTAGATTATCTAATCTATTGTCATGCATGAACATAAAGAAATCAACACCATAACACTTAGAACAAGTATTTGGTAACCCAAAAACCCTCCTAGGAGAAGGTAAAATTGGGGTGCAAATGACACCCACAATGCTTCACTACTGCAATAATAAATTTGGTCTATTAGGGCTTACAATTGATCACTTCTAGTGATCTGCTATATTAGGAGTATGAAGGACTATTAGGTTCACCTTGCTAAAGGATTTTACAATATAATGAAGTATGTACTCCGTTAAGAGTTTTAGCAAAGGATTGTTAGATCTACATGGTTAGAGGATTTGATTGATGCATCTGTTAGGATGAATCAGTAGGATGATCCTTGTTTGCAACTAATTTTCTGACATAGGTCCTTTGAAGATCTCAATCACTTAATTGTGATAGATAAGACTCTGCTCTACCCTTTATACTACTTGGTATCTTGCTTACTCAATCTACTCTATCTCCCTTTTGTATTCCATATTCATTCCATATATGCTTAGACAAATAATTTTCCTTCTTTATCCATCCTTCAAAGAATGTCTCCATTCCAAGTTGGCTTAAACAAGAGATATATTTACAATGACCAAATTATACCTTCTAGTCATCCAAATGTTGATGCTTGGCACACACTATGCACTTTGTTGTTGCTTGGGAAACACTTTGCACTTTGCTAATGCTTGTGCAATACAGTAAGCTCGGGTGATACTTTGGTACTCAAGTAATAATGGATGCTCGGGTAACACTCTGGCACTTGGGTGACACAAAGACATGTCTGATTTGAACTAGATGCTTAGTTCATACTAGGAACTCGACAAATACTGTGAACTTGGTTCACACTGAAACTTGGTTTATACTATGAGCTTAGTTAACATAGGATATTCTCAATCTACTTGGGCTACACTAGAACATGTTGAATGAAGGAAATCTTGGTTGCAATATTAACCAACCTTCTTAGATGACTTAAGGGTTAGCATTAGCATTAGGGTTAGGGTTACAATTAGAGTTAGAGTTAGAATTAGAGTTAGGGTTAGGGTTAGAGTTAGAGACAAAGTTAAGGTTAGGGTTAGGGTTAGGGTTAGGGGTAGAGTTAGGCTTAGGCTTAGGCTTAGGATTAGGGTAAAGGTTGGGGTTGGGGTTGGGGTTGGGGTTGGGGTTATGGTTAGGGTTAGAGTTAGAGTTAGAGTTCGAGTTAGGGTTAGAATGAAGGTTATAGTTAAGGATAGAATTAGGGTTACAATTAGGGTTATGATAAGAATTAGGGTAAGGGTTAGAATAAGAGTTAGATTTAGGGTTTGAGTTTGAGTTAGAATTAGGGTTAGAGTTAGAGTTAGGTTTAGAATTAGAGCTAGGTTTAGAGTTAGAGTTTGGGTGAGAGTTAAGGTTAGAATTAGGGTAAGGATTAGAGTTAGGGTTAGGGTTTAGATTAGAGTTATAGTTAGAATTAGAGTTAGGGTTAGGGTTAGGATAAGGGTTAGAGTTAGAATCAAGCTCAGGGTTAGCGTTAGGGTTAGGGTTAGAGATAGAGTTAAGATTAGAGTTGGGATTAGAGTTAGAGATAGAGCCAGGGTTAAGGTTAAGGTTAGGGTTCAGGTTAGAATTGGGGCTAGAATTAGGGTTAGGGTTAAAATTAGGGTTTAAGTTAGGGTTTGAGTTAGAGTTAGAGTTAGAGTTAGAATGAGAGCTAGTGTTAGGGTTAGAAATAGAGTTAGAACTAGAGTTAGGGTTAGAGTTAGGAATAAAGTCAAGGTTAGGATTAGAGTTAGGGTTAGCATTAGGGGTATAGTTAAATTTTGGGTTAGCATTAGGGTTAGGGTTGCAATTAGAGTTTGAGTTTGAGGTTGAGTTTGAGCTTGAGCTTGAGTTAGAGTTAGGATTATAATTAGAGTTAGAGTTGGGGTTAGAGTTAGAGCTAGTGTTAAAGTTAGAGCTAGAATTAGGGTTAGGATTAGGGTTAGGGTTAGGATTAGAATTAGGGTTAGAGTTAGGGTTATATAGAGGGTTATTATTAGGCTTAGGGTTAGGGGTAGAATTAGAGTTAGAGTTAGGGTTGGTGTTAGAGTTAGGGTTACAATTAGAGTTAGATTTGGAGTTAAACTTAGAGTTAGGGCTAGAGTCAAATTTAGATTTAGAGTTGGGGTTAGAATTGTTAGATTGTGGTGATTGATCAGGAAAGTACTGTACATACTTCATAATTAGTGGGAAAAAAAATTTGGTACTATTCGCCATTCGTAGATTCACCACTAAAGTTATGGCTAATTTATGGCCGACATGTTATAACCCTAAAGTGGTTTAATACTTGTATAAAAGAGTTTAGGGTTGGGTATTTTCATTATGTTGTGATGCAAGATTGGTTCTTGTGGCGATATTGAGCTATAAGGGATTACGGTTTATAATCAGGTTGTAATCACTGGATTGTAATAAGATCGGACTTGTTGTTTGGTGGATGTAGCCTAGGGATTGGGTGAACCACGTTAAATCTTGGTGCCTTGTGTTCATTTCTATGTGATCTATTATTCTCTGTTATTGGTCATATTTGCATGTAGTTTTTATTTCTGTCTGTGGTTTATCCTAACAAGAATAAGGGTTAGGATTAGGGCTATAATTAGAGTTAGAGTTATAGATAAAGATAGAGGTAGGGTGAGAATTAGGGTTAGGGTTAGAGTTAGGGTTAGAATTAGTGTTAGGGTTAGGGTTAGAATTTGGGTTTGAGTTAGAGTTAGGGTTTAATTTTGAGTTTGAGTTAGAGTTAGGGTTAGGGTTAGGGTTAGAGTTAGAGTAAGAGTTAGAGCTAGAGTTAGGGTTAGGGTTAGGGTTAGAATTAGGGATAGCGTTAGAATTATAATTAGAGTTAGGATTATATAGGGTTGGGGTTAGGATTAGGGGTAGAGTTAGAGTTAGGGTTAGAGTTAGAGTTATTTTTGGAGTTAGAGTTAGAGCTAGGGTTAGGGTTAGCATTAGGATTAGGGTTACAATTAGATTTAGAGTTAGGATAAGCATTAAAGTTAGAGTTAGTGTTTTTGTTATTATTGTGGTTAAGGTTATTTTTGGGGTTACTATTGCTATCACAGTTGATGTTAGTGGTATTGTTAAGTTAATGTTATGGTAGCTATTAGGTTAGTGTTTTATGTGGGTTAGTCCTATTAAAATGCTCATGATTAGTGCTATTGTGACACATTGTTACATTTTTATAATGCAATCACTCCTTCTCCCATCCCTTCCCACTCTCTCTCTCTCTCTCTCTCTCTCTCTCTCTCTCTCTCCCTCTCTAGATTCACCATCATGTGTCTATCTCTACCATTATCTCTAATATATATATATATATATATATATATATATATATATATATATATACTGAAAATAAATCTCTATAAAAAATTAATATGAGCCCCCTCTTATCTCTAAATATGTCCCCCAATCTCCCTCTCTCTCTCTCTCTGTATATATATATATTTCCCCTATTAAAAATATAATATTATTTATATTTAGTAGTAGATATAGGGTTAAGGTTAGGTATATAATTTACTAAATGCTTAGTACAGTCACATATAGAGTTAGGATCCAAGGTTTACAATTTCATTTATATGACACTTGTGTGCTAAAATGTTGACACATTTCTATGAGTCATTATATCCAAGATTGCTCAAGAATGAGGTCTCAAATGGTGACTCATAGCTCTCTATTCATGGAGTGCAAGGGTTTCTAATGGAGTCTCTCAGTTTAACCTAGTTTGTGCCCATGCAAGTACACCATAAAATGAGAGATTCAAGGATCAAAATATAAATGCAAATGAAGATGTAAGCTAATATAAATGATAACAATGCAAAGCAATGCAAGAAAGGAAATCTAATCTATGAAAGGAAATAACAATGCAATATTAATCTATGAAAACAAATATGACTCTAAGATAATATGAAAATGCAAGGATGAAACCTGATGATGGAAGTCATGGATGCAAGAGAGAATAAGACAAGAAGAGAGAAGTTGCAATGAAGCTCCAATGTCCAAACCCTAATGCTCAAACTCCTTCTCCAAAATCACTCTCCAAACCTATAGCATAACAATAAGATCTTCCTCTATATTTCTCTATATTTCTCTCTATATCTCTCTATATGAAAATAAGAAGGAGAGGGCTCCTTATAAAGGAAAATGTGAAAGTGGGAGGCTTCTCACAACCAATATGGGATGATATAGTTTGATCCATGTGAGACAAAATTCCACCAATGAGAAAAGAGGAGTGTTTCAGAAGAAAGTGGAAAGAGGAAAAAAAAGAAATTCCACTTAGAGATATGTTCATTTAAGTGGAGAGAAAAAAAGGATTTATTTATTTTTATTTAATTTATTTCTTTTTTTCATCACAAAGAGATATTTAAGTGGGGATTTTATTTATTTAATTAAAAGAGAGATTTTCTTTTAATTAAAAGGGGATTTAATTTTATTTTATTAAAAGAGAAGTTTTATTTTAATTAAATAAGACTTAGAATAAGATGATCAAACCTTACGACATATTGAAATAATTAAATTAATTACAATTTGATCAACAAAAATGATTTGAATTGACTTAATAAAATATTGCAATGCCTTGATTTAGGAAATTGATAAATTGAAGAATGAAATTTGACAAATTGAAGAATGTGGGCCCATAGTCTAGGTGATTATTTTAGGGTGCATACATTTGCCCCTCTTTGACTAATGTGTGATCATTTCAGGAACACATGTAGTCAAAGAATGCAATTGAAGTGGGAGGTCAATTTGGATGTGTGATCAACTTAGGAACACATCAGGACAAAGAATTTTTGGTGTCAATACATATTTACTATTTACACTTTACTTAATTTTACTTAGGTGAGACACTTAGGAGTTTACATACTCTTATGAGTTTTCATGTTGACAACACTAGAGTAAGAAACTCTAATTCAACACATGGTGTCTACAACACTGGAGTTTGCATAATTAACTGAGTTGTCATGGACAACACAATTATTAGCACTCCTAATTTAGCACATGGTGTTTACAACATAATTTTGCATGCTACACATTTGTAGGCTTATCCTCTCATCATTGCACTAACTCCTGTGCTTAATGGAGGATAATCCACTTCTGATGGACATGTGTCTGGTTGTATGACTTATCAGTATGTTGATTTCTAGGCATTCTAGAAGCATTCTAGAGGCCTTTATATAGGCACTCCTAGTGTACTTTCACATTGAATTGAATACATATCATTATTTTGATCATACTCTTTCTGGTCTACTGTTGTGCTTGTGCTTGAGTTCCTTGATCTTGGGTGAATTTTTTCCTGAGGCAAATTCATACATGGTATCAGAGCTTAGAGAATTTCTCTTCACATAGTCATTCGAGACCATTGTTGCTTCATCACCTTGACCTAGATTTGGAGTATCGTTGTCATTGGGAGAGTCTAAAGCCTAAACAGACCTCACCATTACGTCTAAAATGTTGATTCAGTGAAAATCAACTATAAATTCACCTATGCTGGGCCAAATTCAATTTTGAGGCAAAAAAAATTGCAAACCGGCATTGGAAGGCCTAATTTTCAATTTTGGTATGATCATTATTTAGATCTACAATTTTATTTTCAGATTGAATTTATATTTTCTCTGCTATTTCTGTCTTTTTTCGTGGAAATTTTCAAAAAAAATTTGCCCTTCGGGCCTGTAGAGAAAAAATTTGCAGGATCTGGGCGATCAAACCCTAGCCCCCATAGGGAATATTCCCTATTACTTCAAAATATTCCATTACTTTTCAACATTGGTAGCATTTTATAAATTTTTCCATATTCTGATCGCGAACTGTACACAACACGAGCCTCGAAATATTCAATAAACCATGACCTCCACACATAGCGGCCCAACTTGTCTTTGTTATTGGTACTTCTGTCGGCCTTTGTTTTCAACATTGGGCAGGTTGTACCCATGACCAATGTGGGATTAAATTTAAAATAACCTGTCAGCACAACTTTTTGCAACCCTGTTCTAGCATCAATTACCAATTTCCAGCCCCCAATGCCCCGTGTTTAACATTTTGGCACTCTTTATCACCAACCACCCATGCATGGTCTCCGGTAACTCTCTGGTCACTAGCCCAACTTTACTAGTACTTTCTCACCATGTGGCTCCTTGCAAACCTGCCATGTGGCATCCCCAAACAATGCTACCAGTTGGCACCAACTCTGTAAACCTCCACATGGTCTATCCACGTTAGTTCTATATTTTGAAAGCATTGCAATGCCCACCTCATCTGCACACATGGTTCCACGCACACTTGACACATGGACCAATGATTACTTGCCATGTCGCACTCTGCCACCAAAGCATCTATCCCAATCAGCGAGCAGACCTAGACCCATGACACATTTTTTTTATACAGCTTCCATAAATCCATACAACACACACAAGCATCCATAAAATTTTGATGTTAGCATGACATCACCTACCACATCAGCCCGAGGATCCGAGTTTTCACTAACATCAATAATTCACAATATTAAATTTGATGGTCGTATGATCATCATTTCTAGGCACTTTTGAACTATTTGCAATTCTAGTATGATCGTTATTTAGATGTGCAATTTTATTTTCAGATTGAATTTATATTTTCTCTGCTATTTTCGTCTGCTTTTTCGTAGAAATTTTTAGAAATTTTTTTGCCCTTCGGGCCTATAGACAAATTTTTTTTGCAAGATCTGGGCGGTCAAACCCTAGCCCCCATAGGGAATATTCCCTATTATTTCAAAATATTCCATTACTTTTCAACATTGGCAGCATTTTACAAATTTTTCCATATTCTAACCACGAACTGCACACAAAACAAGCCTCAAAATATTCAATAACTGATGACCTCCACACATAGCGGCCTAGCTTGTCTTTTTTATTGGTACTTTCACCAGCCTTTATTTTTAACATTGGGCAGGTTGTACCCACGACCAATGTGGGATTAAATTTAAAATAACTTGTTAGCACAACTTTTTGCAACCTCGTTCCAATGTCAGTTACCAATTTCCAGCCCTTGGCACCCTGCATTTAACATTCTAGCACTCTTTATCACCAACCACCCATGCACAATATCTAGAAACTCTCTGGTCACCGGCCCAACTTCACTGGTACTTCCTCACCACGTGGCTCCTTGCAAACTTGCCACGCGGCATCCCCAAACAACGTTGCTAGTTGGAACCAACACTGTAAACCTCCACGTGGTCTATCCATGTTAGTTCCATATTTTGAAAGCATTGCAGTGCCCACCTCATTTGCACACATGGTTCCACGCACACTTGACATTTGGACCAACGATTACTTACCATGTGGCACTTTGCCACCAAAGCATCTATCTCAGTTAGCGAGCAGACTTGGACCCATGACACATTTTTTCTGTATAGCTTCCATACATCCATACAGCACATGCAGGCATCCATAAAATTTTGATGTCAGCATGACATCACCTGCCACGTCAACCCGAGGATCCAAGTTTTTGCTAACGTCAACAATTCACATTATTAAATTTGATGGTCGTATGACCATCATTTCTAAGCACTTTTGAACTACTGCAATGGTTGTTTGACTGTCAAATTTAACCTCTTAGTTTGCTGCCTAGACCCCTCTCCAGATGTAGTTTTGATTTGATAGTCTAACTTTGGGAGGCCATAACTTAGTCATCAGGACTCCAAATCAAGTGCAATTTTTTTAATTTTGGATAGAATTTCCTAAACTTTTCAATGGTGTGATTCTTTTCTAGTTTTGGTGCATGGATTTGTCAGAAGTTTCATTTTTTGGTGACTATAGTTGTCCAATCTTGCATTTTTCAACTTGAAATGCTCCATATTGGCTCATCTGGACACATTTTTAGGTTCCTTTTTTTGAAAGCGCTTAATTTTTTGTCTACTTTCCAGATTTGCAATCAGATTATAGGGTTGTGTGGACAAAAATCTCACTTTCAGACTTAGGGCCTTTTCTACATTGTGATGCTTTGATTACTTTTCAAAATTGTTATACATCTGAGCTACAATGCTTAGTGATAGATTTGAGCCTCAAAAGGTAGTTATAAACAACAAAATCAGAAGTCCACTTTGTACATTTTGACAAGTGGCCTATTGTACATGCACTACATATAAAGTGCCAAAGGCAACTTTTTTTTTTTTTTGTGGGGGGGGGTGGGGTCTTTAATTGAGTGAATAGGGGGGTGTGTATTGTGTGTTTGTATCTCTCTCTTGTGCTCTTTTTATTTTATGCATCATGGGTTCGCCTAAAGGTCCACTTCTAACTTCACACAAGTATTCTACATGGAAAGATATTGTATGGAGTAGATGAATGGAAAAAGGTCTAAATCTTTATGTTGATGGTAAAATTTCCAAACCCATTGATTCTATAGCACTCTTTGATTGGCAAATTAAACACCAACATGCTTTAGGAATTATTAGGAGTTGTGTACATAGAGATCTCTTCTTCCACATTTCCAGTTTCAAGGAAGCCAAACCTACTTGGGAAAAACTTGAATCATTGTATGGTAAGTTGGATGAGGAAAAGTGATACTAGATTGAGGATGACCTACTTCTCTTGGATCCAAAGAATTTTGACACAATTCAAGATTATATCAACAAAGCCAATGAGTTTAGAGCACTACTTAAAGATTGTGGTAATCCCATGAAGGATGACCAGTTGATTCATCACATCCTAAAGAGGCTACCTTCAGAGTATACTTCCTTTGTTTCAAGTTATAACACTCATAGGTTAAACATGAGAAGTGCTTTCCAAAAGCCTACATTTGATGCATTTATAGAATGTTGATTTTTGAACAAACCAAGTTGATAGATATGGGACTTCTCACGTCATCAAAAATCAAAGCATTGGTGGCTAGTGATGAGAACCAATCAAGTCAAAGTAGAAAAAGTTCTAACAAGAAAAAGCAGTGGAAGCAAAATTCACAATCTGAGACACAACATTCCTACTCACACCAAGGCAGTTCTTCTTCCAACAAGAAGGTAAACAATGAAAATAAGGATAAACTTTTTCGTGCATATTGCAAGAAACCAAATCGTGATGAGCATCATTGCAAGACAAAGAGAATCGATGAGTTCAAAAACCTACTCAAGAAGAACAAAATCAATGTGCCAAATGCTTCCAAGGATTCAACTCCAACCACTTCAAAGGGAAAAGGGCAAGCACTTATGGAAAATTCAAGTTCTTCATCAAAATGGATTCTTGACTCAGGTGCCTCATATCATATGGGTTCTTCAAAGGGAAACTTTTCTTCATTGGAGCAATCATAGGTATCACACATCTTTGTAGGAGATGATACAAAAATGGAAGTTGAAGGGATAGGACAAGTGGAGATGGAAAAAGGAGAATTAAAAGATGTTCTCTATGTTCCAAACCTTAGCTCTAATCTCCCCTCAATTTACCAAATCACTCACCTTGGAGATGTCAACAAAGTTGAGTTCCTTCCTAATTCCGTAATGGTGCAAAATCTAAAAGATGACTCATTGGTTGTAGTAGGAAAACTCAATCATGACAAGAGGCTTTATTCCTTCTCCCACTTTGTGCCTAAGTCTCCTTCACATGACATGTTGACTCAATCTAATTCACAAATCAAATTATGGCATGAGAGGTATGGTTATCTTGCCTTCTGCTATCTTCATCAACTTTGCTGGCATGAGAGGTATGGTTATCTTGCCTTCTGCTATCTTCATCAACTTTGCTCAAAAAACATGGTCAAAAGTTTACTTACAATCAACTTTTCTAAGGATGAATGTTCAACATGTTCAGTGGATATGCATCTCAAGGAGAAGTATGATAAAGGGAAGTCTTCAAGAGCAACAGTTGTTCTTTAGTTAGTTCACATTGTTTTAACAGGTCCTTTTGCAGTGACATCAGTCAGCCAGGGTCGCTACATCCTTACTTTCATTGATGACTTTTCACACTACATATGGGTCTACTTTCTTCATCAAAAAAATAAAGTGGTTGATAAGCTTCAAGCCTTCAAGAATCATGTTGAACAAAAATCAAGGAAAGCCATCAAGGTTCTTTGAATGGACAATGAAAGCAAATATGTGAACATAAGACTTAAAGACTTTTGCAAACTTGAGGGTATTGATCTTCAAAATCCACCAGCATTCATTTCGCACAAGACAGATGTTGCAGCACTGAGGATACAAACTCTTAAGACCATGGCAAGTTGCATGATATAAGCCAAGTCTCTTGATCCAACACTTGAAGTCGAAGCAATAAGCAATGCCAATCACATACTCAATAGGTCTCCTCATACTACCTTAGATGGAAAGACATCTTTTGAGGCATGGTGTAGCAGAAAACTAGTTATGAAACACTTCAGAGTCTTCGGTTGTCTAGCATGGGCAAACATTTCTTCTAGGGGATGCAAGGCACCACCACCAAGGCCTTGTACTTTCATCAAATATGAAGACAGTGTTAAGGCATACAGACTTATGGATCCTATGACTCATGAGATTTTCATAGAGAGGGATGTATACTTTGAGGAAAGTTCACCTAGCCTATCCTCTAATCCTCTCTGCACTTCATACATTGTGGAAACTGATAGTGACACTAGCAATAGTGATTCAATAGATTCAGATATGTGGGATCCTATTGACAGTTGCAGTCTACGGTCACATCATCAACACATTCCACATGCATGCATTTCCATAGTGATACGTCCAGTACAGTAGGGTACACCTAGTCTTCTAGCTCCAACATCAGAGGATGACTTCTTCACAGACATTTCGAGTTTGTTCATGGAGTCATACATAGCAAATTTGGGAGACATCATTGATGATATACATCTTCCCTTTGATGATGATGATCCTTCTTCAGTTGTTGCGAGGGCTCACTCTAACCCTCGTGTCCATTCTCTACATGATCGATCTTCACAAGTTGATATGATTGTGGATCCTTATGTACAGTAGTTACAAGAGGTCTCTTTATCATTTGAGGAGACAATTGGTTCTTTGGGAATTGTTCTACATCCATCTTTGCTAGATCTGCATTTGTTCTTTTCAGTAGTGTTGAAAGGGGCAACCATCAGTATCGAAATAGGGACAGATGAGCAGGTTCCAGAGACACCATTCATCATCAAGATTCTTTCTACACACAGGGGAAGCATCTCACTTGTACCTTTGCCATTGTTTCTTCTAAAGGGGAGGAACATTATTCAGCACTCATGGACCAGCTTCTACCTTGGAGCAGCTATCATTGATCGACACTCTACATTAGGGGAGGTGGGGTGACTATCTTGTCTCTCTCCTTCTTCTTTCTTATGGGGGGACTTTTTCCTCTTATGGGGTTTTGTTCTTCTCATACTTCTCTTTTTCATATATTTGATGTATGTCGTAATGGGGGGGTCTTGATTACTCCATCCATCCATGCATCTTGTCTTTTCATCTCTCTTTTTGGGGGAGGATTTTTCCCATGAGGTTTTCCCTCTTTCTCCACTTTATGAGAGATTGAATTTCATTATGTACATGGGTACCTAACATGCCCCAATAGATGGGACCCATCATGCATTTCATCCTTGTTTTGGTGAGCTCAAGTGCATTCCCCTAAGTTGCACTTAAGGAGGGGTGTTGTTGTCAATACGTATTTACTATTTAAACTTTACTTAAGTTTACTTACGTTAATGCATTATTTTATTATTTCTTAGGTGAGACACTTAGGATTTTGTGTACTCTTATGAGTTGTCATGTTGACAACACTAGAGTAAGCAACTCTAATTCAACACATGGTGTATACAACACTGGCGTTTGCATAATTAACTAAGTTGTCAAATAGACAATACACTTATTAGCACTCATAATTTAGCACATGGTGTCTACAACATAATTTTGCATGCTACACATTTGTAAGTTTATCCTCTTATCATCGCACTTACTCTTGTGCTTAATGGAGGATAATCCACTTCTGGTGGACATGTGCCTGGTTGTATGACTTATCAGTATGTTAATTTCTAGGCATTCTAGAAGCATTCTAGAGGCCTTTATATAGGCACTCCTAGTGTACTTTCACATTGAATTGAATACATATCGTTATTTTGATCATACTCTTTCTGATCTACTATTGTGCTTGTGCTCAATTTCCTTGATCTTGGGTGAATTTTTCCCTAAGGCAAATTCTTACAAGAATAAAAAAAATTATAGCATTTTTTTCTTAACAAAGACAAGGTTGTCCCAAGCAGAACAAAGATTTATAAAGTTGAATCAAGGATTGAATTTTAATAGGTACTACCCCCTCATGATCAGGACAAAGAACAAAAAAAATTATGACAATTTTGTCTTAACAAAGACAAGGTTGTCCCAAGTAGAAAAAATGTTTATGAAGTTGAATCAAGGATTGAAGTTTAATAGGTACTGCCCCCTCATGATCGAAATCAAAATGAAATAGAGGAGAAATAAAAAATTGATAAATTTGATCATATCAAACTAAAGATAAGGTTCTTGATGTAAAATGAAAAATATAAGGGTCACAGAACCAACGTAGATCATCAAGCATAATAAATTATACCCCAAAGTTGAATTAGAAGAAAAGAAGAGGGGTAAAAGAAAATGGAAGATAGAAGTTTGGAAGAGGTGGAAAGAAATGAAAATAAGAAAGAGAATTTGCCTCAAGAAAGAGAATGTCTCAAAATCAATCAATTTTTTAAGAGAGAAAATTTTGATTGAGATCATGAAAGAAGATAAGGAAATGAAGACAAAAAATGACCACAATTGATTAAAAGTCCACAATAAAGGTGAAGGAATACCCTCTCAAACTCATAATGCAACTTAAAAATGCAAATTAACATGAAGTCTAATAATGAAAGCTACATAAAAATGCAAAGGTGTACTTGCAAAAGAGTAACTATAACATAGGATTTTGTGTTCATCATTCATTAGAGAATATTAAAGAACTTATTTTCATCATTGGACCATTATTAATGGACATTGAAAAATCACACAATCATCACTTGTCACAAGCACAACTATGAAGATATGAATGTGATATATATCAAATTGGAATGTGGAAATATTCTAACATAAGCATCAAAGACATAAAGATCAAGATGACTTTGATGTTAGCTTACCCAATTTAATGTAGCAAAACCACACTTGCATCAAGGCACAGATGTTGGAATGACCATAAGAATGGTTGTGCAAAAAAAAACAATCAAGATGACTTTGATGTTATCTTACCCAATTTAATGTAGCAAAACCACACTCGCATCAAGGCATAGATGTTGGAATGACCATAAGAATGGTTGTACAAAAAAAAAAATCAAGGATGATGCCTCAAATCTCATAAGTGTTTCAAGGGGACAACAAGAGACTCTCTAGAGTTTCAAGACCACACCCACAAGAAAAAAGAAAATTAAAACATGCCCCATGCCCCAAGTCCTCTAGTCCACAACATCCTTGAGAGACTATTAGGGAGGGAACACTCAAAAAATAAATAATCATATACAACACACAAAAGAAAAATAAGCTAACAAATCTCAACCATTTTTAAGTTTATGTGAGTGTGTGTAAGTCACATGACTACTTTCCTTAGGGCATCAATTATGTCAGTGAGAAGCATTGCAACATCCTAGATTGTAGAAAATGTATCTAATAAGTGTTGAGAAACACTCAATGTCAAGGGGAAGTTTTGAAAAACATTATTTGCAAGAGTTTCCAAAGAAATGCCAACGCAACAAAGAGACCCTAGATAAAGCAAAGAATTACCTATGCTCCCTAGATCTAGACCAAGATCAACTCCAAAACTAGGAATACCAAAAGGAAATATGACATGAAATAGATTAAGCTCAGAGCGTAAAGAGATACACTAATAGACAAAAGCAAAAGGGTCTCAAGTAACACTTGTTTCTAGGTTTTCACCACTTTGCAAGATTTTTTTAATATATTTTTCAGGACTTTTTATAATCCTTTTTTGTATTTTTAAGATATTTGAATTTTTTTGGTGATACATCAAAGCTCTTATTGCTAGGGTTTCACTAAAATGGTCATTTTTCTTGGACATTTTATGCTTTTTAGGATTTTTTTTGGATTTTAGAATGACTTAGAGATTACCCACTCTCAAGAAAGATCACATCATTTTGTTCCAATGTCTAGCAAGGTGTGAGGATATGATGGAGGAATAAGCTAGTGGATATGATGGCTAAGAAAGGAGTGTATGAAGCAAGAGAAAGGTGATCCAAATGGACTGACTCCTCAAGGGTACCCAAGCTAGGGAAAGATAGCCATATGAAGCATGTGTTGGAGAGCCAAGAAAGCCAACAAAGGAGATAGCATGTGGGATAAGTAGTGGAAACTAATAAGAAAGGTATCATGAAAGCATGTAGTCCCAAAAAAATTAGGAATGTCAAGAGGCCTATGAGAGCCATGTTTTTTATTGTGGGATCAAGACCAAGGGATCAAATGGATAGGATAATGGTAGGATAGAGAAATAAGAATGAAGCTAGATGTGAAGGCTATGAATGAATGAGAAAGCACAATAGGCAAGCTGACAAATAAGATAGCCAATACACAAGGGTAGCTAAACATTGTCAAGATCAAAGAGGAAATATGGGATAGATGGATTATGGAAGAATTATGCACGATGTTTGTTTGCTAGGTTTTCATCACAATACTTATCCAAGGCGCCAGAAGAAGTGGTTTTCACCATAGGAAAAATTTATTTCTCTTTACTCTTGCTACCAAGATGTCACAAGAAGTGGTTTTCACCAAGGCACATTTTTTCTTTTTTCTTTTTTTCTGTTTCTTTTTTTTTTAAATAAATTTTCAGAAAGACCTCAAGTTGTTTGAATTTGGATAGTGCTCCTATAGGAAGGATAAGTCATGATAAATTAAGACCATAGATAAATATATTTAAAGATGCTAATAGGGTGATGGAAAGGAGATGGTAGATAATGTATATGGAGGACAAGGTTTTATGCTTTGGAAAGCTAGAAGAAAATATTGCATAATGGTAGGTGAGAAAGTGGTTGTGAAATGATGGAGTAATCATGGAGTAAATAGCTTGAGTTTTAAATGTATGAGGAAGTAAGATAATTTTGGAAGGGGATGGAATGGAAGCCTTTGGAAGCTTCTTAGGAAGATTTTTGGAAGAAGATGGAGTGGAAGCCTTTAGAAGCTTGAATGTCAACTTTGAAGTATTTTCAATATTCAAGTCTTTCAAAAGAGACTTGGGAATCCATATAGCTTTGGATTTTTCTTTTCCTTTGGATGCTTTACAACACATTTCTTCAATGATGAATTTGGGAACCCATATTTTCTTTGATTTAGCTCTTTGGGTAGTAGACCTTTGTGGTCTCTTGAATAATTGTTCTTTCTTTTCATTCACATGTCGATTAGATGGGACATAGTTATATTCATTTTTCAATGGATTCTTATGTTTGTTCTTAAATTTATCATCCAAATTTCTTCCAAAAGACTTGGGATTAATGGATGAATAAGGATTATATGACTGGTTCATATGGATAGATGAATGAGAATTCATCAAGTATGAGTGTCTTTGTTTATCTCGAGGTATGATAGGAGAGCTAGGAGATGAGACAAGAGTGAAAGTAGGAGATGGAAGAATATAGGTTCCCAATATAGATGGAAGGTTTGAAGGTTTTAGCTTTGACAGATAAGGACCAAGAATAGATTTAGGAAATGAAAAGGAATAGTGGATAGGGATATTAGCATCTTTAGAGTGAGAAATGTGACCAAGGCCATCAATAGACTCATGAGTATATTTAATAGGAGAAACACCTTTTATAGGAGTATTTGAAGCTTGAGTAGAATTTTGAAGTGAATATGGAAAATTAGAACAAGGGATACTTTGATCTTGACAAGTTTCTTTGGATAAAATAGGCATAGAACTTTGTTCACAATTTTCAATAAGCTCAAGGGAAATAGTGGAAGTAGTGTCTTCATCATACTTGGTAGGTGGATATTGTAGACACCTAAATTTGATTACACTATTTTAGTAATCCTATTTAGTTATCTAAAAAAGGCATCATTAATTATATTCTTATTTAATTAATCCTTTGCCATCCCTAGTTGATTAATTTAATTAATCATCTATAGTCCTAATTGATAAATCAAATAATCTATTATTTATCAATTAAATCCTATTCTTCTATCTAATTCCAAAAATCCCCATTTATTAAATAAATCTATTTGATAAATGAAATCCTCAAATTCAAAAAACCCTAACCTATCTCTAATCCTCCATTTAGCCTAATCCACCCCATCCACCCATATTAACCAAGCTTAGCCACTAACTCACCCACCCTCATTAATGCCATCCACTTGCACATCTCTAACATCCCTAATCTAATCCTAAACCCAAGCCTAATCCACCCCCTAATGTTGTCACATTCCTTAAACAAGTTTAAGACTTTCCTAATCCAAACCAAAGTCTCCCCTCAAAAAAACCCAACCACTAAGTCATGAGTGCTCTTACAAAACATAAAAGACTCTTACAAGCCCACTCATGACTCTTACACCCATCTTCCACACTCTTCCCTCTTCCACACTCATTCCTCTTACATCCCTCTTACATACTCAACCCCACTCATCATGACTTTAACCAACCCTTTACCCTACCCTCTCACACTCATCCTCCTTGTGACAAGTGTCACCTTCCCATTGGTGCTAAACAAGCACAATCCATGTGCTCTCCTTTGAGTGCATCCTAGCCCTCCTTAAGCCTTCATCCATCCTTGCATCTAAGCCCTCCATCCCTCTACCCCTTAGCCTATAAATTGAATCCCCTCCCAAGCCATTTCATCAACAATCTTTGAGCTAAAGTTACCATGCTATTTTGAGAACCAAAGCCATCAACCATACCCTTATAATGCCAAATTGAGAGCTCACAAAGCTACCAATTTGCCATTACCCATCTCCATTGAAGCAACTTTTGAGCATCTTGAGCATACATCCACAGCAAAAGGACACATCTACAGAATCAAGAAAGCATGGAGTGCTTTTTCTTGTGAGGTTTGCACTTCTTGTTTTCTTCCTTTGTCTAAGCATATATGTGAATTTAGTTTTTGGTTTGTGAATGTTTACTTCATTTGTTGATGTTCTTTGCATACTGATTCTGGTTCTACAAATATGACATAGGATATGGAGGGGTGACATCTTGAAGGAGATGAAGGTGTGCTTGATCTTGATCTTTCTTGACATTTTTACTTTTATCTTTTTTAGAGTCCTCTTGAGATGGAGCCACTTCTAAGGACAAGGGAGTATATGAGGTTTGCATGATAGGATCTTGAAGGGGTAACAAAAGACTAGCCAAAATGGGCATAATAGACATAGCATCACATGAAGGTTGAGGATCTTTAGTCTTAGAAGCATGAAAAGGGCTTTCAGCGAAGTGTAGATTAGCTTGAGTTTCTTAAGAAGTGGCCTTTGAAGATAACTATAGGGAATTGAATGAAAAACATTAGGACCTTTTTTTGATGGAATAATGTTGGATAGCTTTGAAGTCATGGGAGATACATAAGTATTCAAAGAAATGGAGGTATCAAGGAAACCATCACTAGACATGGGTTCAACAACATGATCTTGCTCAAGGGAGGCATCTTCATTACATAAGTCTTTAGGAATTTCAACATCAATGATTCTGTCATCAATAAGATCTTGAATTATACATTTCAATTCAATACAATCTTTACTTTTATGACCTTTGTTTCTATGGTAGCCGCAATAGTGATCATCTCTCTACCAATAAGGTTTTACCTTAGGTTCATAAGGTGTAGAATATTTGTATGGTAAAGTAATGATCTTTTTCTCAACTAAGGTCTAAAGCACCATGTCATATGAAAATCCCAAAGGATTAAAAGTTCTCTCAAAAGTATGTCTAGGGCTATTTTTGTCATTCTCATCTCGGTCAAAGATAGGTCCATTTTAAAATATTGGCATATTCTCAAAGAAGTTATTACTCACTTTCTCTCTCAAGAGGTCTTTGGATCTAGAATATGAAGACAATTGATGTCTTGGAGTAGAATATGTAGACCTTAAAGAAGATGATTCGCATTTATGAAAAAGTATTAAGTAAGATTCATGTAATGATGCAATCTCTTTTTCTAACACTTTCTTCATTTCTATCATGTGTCTAGGGAGACTAGCACATAAGTCTTGATACTTTTTAATGACTAAGGTGAACTCTATTATGTGTCTAGGGAGTCTAACAGGTAAGCCTAGATACTTTTTAATGGTAGAGGAGAGCTTATGATCATCTAGACTTGACTGAGGTTTGGTAGCATAGGGTTTGAAGCCCATGGTGGTTTTGAAAGCATACAAAAGGAAAGAATCCTTAAGGCTCAATTTGATGGACGTGGCCCTTTTTGTTCAAAGTGGGGAAGGTTTGAAACATTCAAGCACATCAAACACAGTAACAACCTATTCAAGTTTCTATAAGGATGCACAAGCTCAACTAGGGGATGTCCTTGATATACACAAGGTACGTGAGGCCCAAATCCATAAGTGAAAGAAAATACTACTAAATAGCCAAGAGGAAATAGTAATCCAATCTCCACCTTTACTTCCCAAAGGTATAAATTTCTTTGGGGCTTAGCAAATATTGACAATATTACTACTTCCAAGAGGCTTGTCTTTAGATTCAAGCCACACTATTTATACTTTGTCGAAACAGGAGTTGAGGTCATCCCCTAGAGTGATCACTTCTTTAAGTAGGCCCCCTAACAAATAAAAATCAAGATCTCTTATTTATGTTCCCATAAAACTCCTTAACAAGGATACAAAAAAGAAAACTTCAATAAGAAAAACTTGGGGATTAAAAGACAAAAGGGGTGTTTTATTTTAAGCTCAAATCCAAATGTGAATGATTCATTTTAACCCCTTTTTTCAATGTTGGGAAGATACACCAAACAATTTCAAAAAAGAAAGAAAAATATTTTACAATGAGAAAGAACACAATAATCACTTTTTATAATCCAAATGAGAATGTTTGGAATGTGTGCACCTTGATTTCATAATTTCCAATTTATTCCATTTTTTGCTCCTTAGACCTCCAAGTTACCTTCACAAACTTCAATAAAGTGTATGAAATCATGGAAAAATAGGAAATTTCACATGAAAATATATTGAACTATTTGATTCCATGAAAAATGACAACTCATATCATGTATTGAACTTCATGCAAATAAGGTGCAAGTTAATCATGATTTTTAACCTTGTCAACAAGATTGAACCTTTATGCCATGAATTCGGACCCAAAACCCTAAATTCAGAAAAGAGAATCCTATTAAAAAACATAGACCTTTCCAAAAAAATTATCATTTGTGCCCTAGGGATCCATTTTGTCAAAATAGACCAATTTTTGTAAATCGAGTGTTTGAGCCCTCATATGAGCTCTAAACTCAAAACACAAAGAACTAGACCTATTTAGAATTCAATGACCTTTCCAAAACTATAAAAATTTCCAAAAAAAATTCTAATTTATGCCGAAAAATAATTTTTCGTTAAAAATAAATAAAACAATTTAAAAAAATGAATTATATTGGAAAAATCTGAAATTTTAAATGAAGCTTCTTTGACATGTTGCCAACCTATGAAAAAAAACTTAGACCAAAAAACCAAGCCATTTTGGAGATATGATCAGATCTTTAAGATCTAGAGTTTTTCGTCTCCAAACAAAACTGCACAAGGGAGTTAGCTCCAAAAATAGCCAAAACCAGCATGTAAAGGTGGGTTGCCCCATATTGGTGTCAAAAATGTGTGTTAAAATATTTGACACACTTCTATGAGTCATTATATCCAAGATTTCTCAAGAATAAGGTCTCAAATGGTGATTTGTAGCTCTCTATTCATGGAGTGCAAGGGTTTTTAATGGAGGCCCTCAGTTTGACCTAGTTTGTGCCCATGCAAGTACACCATAAAATGAGAGATTTAAGGATCAAAATATAAATGCAAATGAAGATGAAAGCTAATCTAAATGATAACAATGCAAAGCAATGCAAGAAAGGAAATCTAATCTATGAAAGGAAATAACAATGCAATATTAATCTATGAAAACAAATATGACTCTAAGATAATATGAAAATGTAAGGATAAAACTTAATGATGGAAGCCATGGATGCAAGAGAGAATAAGACAAGAAGAGAGAAGTTGCAATGAAGCTCCAAACCCTAAGGCTCAAACCCTAATGCTCAAACTCCTCCAAAATCACTCTCCAAACCTGTAGCATAACAATAAAATCTTCCTCTATATTTCTCTCTATATCTCTCTCTATATGAAAATGAGGAGGAGAGGGATCCTTATAAAGGAAAATGTGGAGGTGGGAGGCTTCTCACAACCAATATGGGGTAATAGAGTTTGATCCATGTGAGACAAAATTCCACCAATGAGAAAAGAGGAGTGTTTCAAAAGAAAGTGGAAAGAGGAAAAAAAAAGAATCCCACTTAGAGATATGTGCATTAAAGTGTAGAGAAAAAAGGATTTATTTATTTTTATTTAATTTATTTCCTTTTTCATCGCAAAGAGATATTTAAGTGGGGATTTATTTATTTAATTAAAAGAGAGATTTTCTTTTAATTAAAAGGGGATTTTATTTTATTTTATTTAAAGAGAAGTTTTCTTTTAATTAAATAAGACTTAGAATAAGATGATCAAACCTTAGGAAATATTAAAATAATTAAATTAATTACAATTTGATCAAGGAAAATGATTTAAATTGATTTAATAAAATATTGCAATGCATTGATTTAGGAAGTTGATAAATTGAAGAATGGAAATCGATAAATTGAAGAATGGTGGCCCATAGTCTAGGCAACCATTTTAGGGTGCATACAACACTTAGTGTTATGGTTAAGGTTGATAGGTGGTTGAATGCTACACTAAAACAAGGGACATGGTTAAGGGAAGTATGCGATTTAGGTGTAGTGTTGGAGTATTTAGAGTAGAACTGTGATTAAAAAATGGGATATAGATTTTTAAAATGACTCGAATAGTGGAAATTTTTTAATTGTATCTTTTTCACGAAAGGGGAATTATAAGCCCCAACACAACTATTTAGATGATGTAAAAAGTGTAAAAAATAGATAAGAATCAATTTTATGAAAATTATTTCTCCATGATGATGTGAGAACATTATATATTATTGAATTTTTAATAATGCTAATGCAAGTTTTATTGCAATGATTAAGAATTGTAATCAATAAATATGCCTATCATGAGGGACATCTATGTAGACTTATGATTTTCTTTCTTAATTAACATATTTAGTAGCCATGTCCATTGAAGACATATTTTATAAAAATAAATTTATTTTTTCTTGTTCTCTTCTTCATGAAAGTTACATAGAACAATGGGGAAACACAATTCCCAATACAAGTAATTAGAAGAAGTAAAAGAGTGAAATCGGAGACAAGAATGAACTATATGCATAGCATTTATCTGTAATGGTGTAAATACATGTCACATTCTTCAATGATTAGAATTGTATTGCAACGTTTATTTGACCAATGGTTGTGAAAGACTTCTTTCGTCATTGAGGGAAATCCATCCGCTTTTGCAGATGTGTCAGGTATGAATTTTTTGCACCTTTCATCTACATTATTTCCATTTCCTCAACATAGTCAATTGACAATATTATGTTCTCCACAACTTTAGTTATAGTTGTGTATGACTCCTTAATTATTTGTAGGCATTTTTCAAACTCAATTTCAAAGAAATCATTTGAGGCCACTGAAGTAGTCAGGCTAGTATTAATAATGTGTGATTCTTTCTTCAAGGCATCCATAACTCAAATATTAACCTGCAAAATTATAAACAAACACCAATATTATAAATAATCAAAATAAAAAAGTATTAGAAATTAACATAATTTCTTTCAAATGAATAATGTTCAAAATAAGATAAATAAAAATCAAAACTATTTTGAATGAAACATTTAGATTGCAATGTTTGAAATATGTGGCATTGCCTTCCACTTTTTAAACATTACAAACATTTACGTTATCTACATATTTTTTAATGAAAACTACTTAAATAAAATACATATGTAATCTAATTAAATAATGATAAAATATAAACTAAATATATTATTTGTCTATTTTTAATAAATTATTAACTTTAATGAAATACAAATTCCATTGATATGGCGACATTGTCATCCAAAAATTAATGATACCATTTAATTATGAAACATGAAAATATATTTTTTTTGAAACATGCAAATGTAAAACTTCTCTGAAACATACAAATCTAAAATATGCAAACCAAAACTATTTTGAAATGTGCAAATTTAAAACAAATATGAAACATGCAAATCTAAAACTAATTTGAAACATTCAAATCTTAAACTAATTTGAAACATGTACATTGAAAACATGCAAATGAAAAGTATTATCAAATATATAAATCAAATAGATTTTGAATGCAATTTTAAATCTAAATCAAACATGCAAGGCTAAACTATTACATGCAAATCTAAACAATTTTGAATGTAATTCTAAATCTAAATGAAACTAATTAAAATTGAAATCTAAATCAAAGTTTAATATTATAACTAATTTTGAAACTAAAACTACATCTAAATCTAAATCCAAATGAAAAACTAAATTTAAAATAAGTTTAAAATAAAAGTAGAAATCTCACCTGCAAAAAAATACTCCAAAACTTCAATCAACTCCTCTTCAAAAACTTCAATCTCTTCCTACAATAATCTTCACCTCTTCCTCCCTCCAAAAACACAAAATGAAAATGAAATGATGAGCCTTTTTTAATAACTTGTAAGAGGCTCATCATATCCCCCAATGGATGTCCCTTCACATTCCATGAATTTGTTTCAAATTCCACCACTCCCCAAAAAAAATAGGCATGAATGCGCATGCAAAAACATATTTTAAAAAAAATGTTTCATATTTAAAATTTTAATGATATTGGAAAAAAAAATTGAAAAAATGGCGAGCAGATGAAAAATTGTGGAAAAAGTGAACTTCTCTAAGCAGACGAATTTCATTAACCCCTACACAAATAAAAATGCAGAACGATATCCATCCTGGCATGCACAAACAACTAGACACTCTTGCCAGGGGTTACGGAGCCCTCAAACCCAGATTAGGAAGAGGTAGACAAGTTATAAGGGCAAAGCGAGGGTCAATACTTTGAACTATTTCGCTCCTTTGGCAGAACTGCAGATAGAGAGGATGGAAAACATGACATTAGGATCCAATTGGGATCTATATGATGAAGTTAGGGATATTGCCCCAACCAAAATATACTCGATATCTAGCCTGGATAAGTAGATTTCAGTGTTCAATTCCACCAAATATGCTAGTCATAACTTGAATCCTCTCTACCTAACAAGAGGGTTTCACTCTCCATCTGTGCACTAAGGTTACATCTCGTTCGTTGATTCACCCTTCATTGTTTTCCCCCTCCATTTACATACCTCCTCACCGTAGAGAGACTGTGCATCTTCATTTGGACCCTTTGCCCTCTCAAACCCTCCATCATTCCATGACAGAAAATGAAAACATTGTTCTCATCATCAACAATCAAGATAGTGAAGAGCAATGGGAAGAATGCCAAGAGGTAGGCCTTTTCACCTTTTGGAATGATCCCATAGCAGTAATGCACAAATTGATTGATCGGTTTGAGGAGTTTTGTGGCTCCCAAGTATGTATCTCTCAGTATTCTAATAGAATTCTCTTTTTTCATTATTGTGATGAATTGATTAAAAAGGATTTTCTTAGGGTTTATGACTGTATGTTTAGAGGTCATGTTGTACATTTCTTTGATTGGATCCCTAATTGAAATGAAGGAAACTTACAGTTTACAAGCCCAACCTAGTTTGTAGTTAACTCAATACCTCCAGAATTAAACCACACAAGCATTTTAAAAAGGATTGGTAGATCTTTAGGAAACCTAATTGGTTTGGACTTGGCATATGAAAAAAGCAATGATGTTAAACTCTTAATCAAATGCCAAATTAATAAAAGTAATATCAAACATTTAAAACTCATTACAAATAGATCTAAATATGACTTAAAATTTCACAAGTATGAGGGCAAAATATCAGATATCATTAGACTTGATGATGAGAGAAGGCATTCCTTCAACATGTCATCAAAAACTTGAGATCTAAATAGGTCTTTACCTCTAATAAGAAGAAGGCAACTTAGGATGAACCTAGAAGATTAGGATTTAGAAGATTGCTTTATAAGAAATGATTTAGATATGCGAAAAGCAAAGACTAAAAAGAAAAATTACAAAACATGGCAAAAGGAAGGGTGTCAATAGGGCAGTCCATATAGATAAGCAAAAAGTGATGATTGGAATCTTCAATTAGACAAGACCAATCTTGCAATAAGTGGCAAATCCAATCTATCCCCACAATAAGAGAATTTTGTTGGGGATAAGAAAAAGTCCCCTAAAATAAGCAGCAGACCTAGGCTTTAGAGCATTGTTGTGGATAACAGGAAATAGAGAAAGAATGATAAGAAAAATAAAAGAAGGAAGAATAGAGATAGAGAAGATTAGTCTTCATAGGAACAACAGGTATCTATGGAAAAAAGGAAAAGGTCTCCTAGTTCTATATCAGCCTATCATAAGAAGATAGAGGAGATGTCCAATGAGAAAGATACAGAGGTCAAGTTAAATCATATTTGTGAAGCTAACAATCATGAATTGAATTCAGAATTTCAGCAAGCTAACGATCCAGGAGTTAATCAAGAAGGCAAGCTAGAGGAGATTGAAAACTATATTTTGTTTACCTCCAACAAGAAAAGTAAAGAGAGATATTCAGAAGGATTCAGACCAACGGGAACCTCATCAGCCTCAGGTGCTAGATAGTAACATGGTAACCCCAGTCATTAAAAAAAAGTTTTGGCAAACCCCAGCTACCACAATTAGCTAACCATTTACACTTATCAACACGCATAAAAATAGGGAAAGGTCTAATGAGCAAGCAGATAAGCTACCAATTAAGAAACTTCATGAATTCCTAAATAAGGAAAGTAATTTGGATCTAGTAATGATTGATTTGAGCATATCAAAATTAGAAGAAGTTAACCTTGATCAACTCAGGGATGAACTAATCCAAGTGTTTTGCTTTGAAAGTATTGACAAAAGCATGGATGCTCATAAGAAAGAACTTATTCAGAGGATTCTCAAATTAGGTGGGAACAACTGCACCTGTGAAGATCTTAAAAAAGACCTATAAACTATTGAATGGGAGGATAATTATGCAAGACAATCTCAGATGATAGTATCTGATTCAGATATGAAGCAAAAGAGTAGTGGTAACAACAATGATAGCAAAGTGGGACATGACTTAGAACTAGAAAAGCAATTTGGTCTCTTAAATCAGAATTTCATAGAATCTGAATGTAAAGAATAGGAACAAAATTCAGCAGAGAAGATTGATATTGTTCAGAAGGTGAGATCTAATCTAGGTCAGTTAGGTATTTATATGATTCAAGAAGGGCTCAAATCTCCTAGATGCGGAAAATTAAAGGGCAAAAGAGGAAGAAGATCACTAAAGGAACTTAGGGAAGTAGATGGCCACAACAGAGAACAGTAAAAGATAGATAAAATTTTCAACAATGGGAAAGGGAAGTGCCTTCCAGAGTAGGTATGAAGATCACTACTTGGAATGCTATGGGTCTCAATTCCCCTAACAGAAAGAGGTTATTAAAACATAACCTCAAATCCTTTGATTTTGATTTTTTTTAATTCAAGAAACTAAATTAAATAAGTCAAAAAAAGCTAAAATAGATCAGATGATAGGAGTTTGGAGTTTTATGTTTCAAGAATCAACAGGGGCTTCCTAGGGTTTAGGTATTCTTTGGGATCCCATGAAGGTTTGTATAATTATTCTAAATAGTAGCAGTAATTGGATTAATGGTAGTGTTCAAAGCTTAAAATTAGATCTTAAATTTACTCTCATTAATGTTTATGGGCCGATTAGCAACATTGGTGAAAAATTAGTTTGGAAGGACATTGGTTCATTTATGAATAGACATAAGGATAATATGTTTGTGTTAGGAGGTGACTTTAACACAATCTTAAATATTGATGAAAAGGTAGGCGGTATTGAGTTAGTATCTCAAGCATCTAAAGACTTCAACGAGTGGTGTGTGACACATAACTTGATTGACACCCCGACTAATAATGGAATATACACATGGAATAATAGGAGAAAGGATTTTGCATATATTACTGAAAAAATGTGATAGGTTCATGATAAAGGGAGATCTAGATGTTAGCAATCTAAATATTCAGTCTTCTATTTTGCCTGCAGCTGGATCCGACCATTTTTGGATTAGATTCAAATTCTTAGAGCCTCACAAACCAACTAGGAACCCGTTTAAATGTGAGAAAATGTGGTTCTTAGATCCAAACTTCATCAATAATATCAAAGAATGGTGGGCTCAAGATTGTTGTGAAGGCTCAAAGATGTTTGTTTTTGTCACCAAATTGAAAATGCTTAAAGAACGTATTCTTAGGTGGAATAAGGACCATTTCAATAACATTTTTAAAGAAAATTTGGATATAGAAAATCAATTGAAAGATTTAAATTATGAAGTAATTAGTAAAGGCATGAATAATGATAGTTATCTATTAGAAAAAGAATTGTTAGCTAGGCAAGAAGATATCCTTTCCAAAGAGGAGATATTCTGGAGACAAAAATCTAGAGAAAGATGGCTAGCCGAAGGGGATTGTAACACAAAATTCTTCCCCAACTCCACATTATATAATAGATCTAAGAGCATAATAGCATGCATCAAAAATCATTTGGGTGTTAAAACTGATAAACCAGGTGAAATTGCAGATACCTTCATTAAAAACTTTCAAAATATTTTAAATAACCATGAAGGATCGAACAGAGCAGCACAAGCAAATCTTCTGAAAGTAATTCCAAAAATTGTTACTCACGAAGATAATAAGAGTTTAAACAAACCCATAACCTTGGAAGTAGTTAAGAAGGTAGTATTCAATATGAATCCAGATAAATCTCTGGGTCTAGATGGATTCTAAGCATTCTTCTTCCAAAAATGCTAGGATATTATAGGTTCTGATCTGTGGAAAGCAATTGAAGCATCCAAAAATGGGGGTTCTCTTCTATCTGAAATCAACCATTCAGTTATTACGTTGATCCCTAAGAAGTCTGACCCCAAATCCCCAGGTGATTTTAGACCGATTGCTTTGTGTAATATTGTGTATAAATTTTTTTCCAAGGTCTTAGTGAACATGCTTAAAGGTATACTACCTAAAATTATTTCAAAGGAACAAACTAGATTTATGCTAGGTAGATCTATTCTTTATGGTATTATTACCATCCAAGAAACTATCCATTCAACATGCTCAAATAAAGAAGCCTGGATGTTCATGAAATTGGACATTCAAAAAGCATACGATATGGTCAATAGGAGGTTCCTGTGTAAGAATTTAGAAGCTTTTGGGTTTTTCCATCAATTGATCAACCTCATTTTCAAATTTATATCTACCCCTAAAATTTCCATTCTTATTAATGGTACGCTAGAAGGTTTTTTTGATATATCAAGGGGCATCAAACATGGAGATTCATTATCGCACTCACTTTACATCATCATGGCAAAAGAATTTGGGAGAGTAGTGATAGACGCATATAAAAAGCAAAGGATTTTAGGAGTAACGGTCACCAAAAATGTGTCAAACATTACTCATCAACAATTCGCTAATGACACTATCTTACCTGGCAAAAGCTCGATCAAAGAGGCTCTTAGTTTAAAAAAATCAAGAAAATGTATATGGAAGCCTCTAGATAGAAAGTTAATGAGCTCAAATCTAATATTTTCTTCATTAATACTAGTCCATTCATAGAACAAAAAATATGCAAGGTAATGGGTTACAAAAGAGGTGCCTTTCCTTGCAAATATCTAGGTATTGCTCTCGAGAAAGGAACGAAATCAAGTAAAGTTTGGGTTAATACTTTGGAAAAAATGGATTCTAAGCTTAGTTGTTGGAAGGATAAATGTGTTGGGTGATGCGACGCGCTCCCTTGCCCATAGGTGGTGACGCTATCTCAAGCTGATTATGTTGAGAAGGTGTTGCAACGTTTCTCTATGGAGAATGCTAAAGCTGTCACCACACCTTTACTTGGTCATTTGAAATTGACTAAGGAGATGTGTCCCAAGACACAGGAAGAGGAGGATAAGATGTCCAAGGTACCCTATGCTTCAGCTGTAGGAAGTTTGATGTATGCTATGGTATGCACTAGGCCAGATATTGCACATGCAGTGGGAGTCGTTAGCAGGTATATGAGTCATCCAAGTTTTGAGCATTGGAATGCTGTCAAGTGGATTCTCAGATATTTGAGAGGAACATCCAATAAGTGTTTACACTTTGGGGGCTCTACTACTGATTTACAAGGCTATGTTGACTCAGATTTGGCTGGGGATATTGATACCAAGCGGAGTACTACAGGTTATGTCTTTACTGTTGGTGGGGCAGCCGTGAGCTGGGTTTCTAGGCTACAGAAGATTAATGCTCTCTCCACTATAGAGGCAGAGTATGTTGCTGCTACAGAGGCCGCCAAAGAGATGATATGGCTTCAGTTCTTCTTGGAAGAATTGGGACATCCTCAGAAGGATAATTTTTTGTTCACAGATAGTCAGAGTGCCATTCATCTTGCTAAGAATTCAGCTCTGCATTCTAAGACCAAACACATACAGTTGCGGTACCATTTCATTTGGTCAGTTTTGGAGGATGGACAGTTAAAGCTGGAGAAGATACATACCAATGAAAATCCAGCAGATATGTTGACAAAGGTTGTCACAAGGGAGAAGCTGAACTCCTCTTCAGCTTCAGTTGGTCTTTTAGACTAAATGTGAATAAAAGAACAACAGAGTCCAGGGTGGTTTGATCCAGTGGGAGCCCCATGCGGTAGTTGTATTGCTACAGGATCAGTCTCCAAGTGGGAGATTGTTGTTTAGTGTGGAGCCTGATCAGTCCCCAAGTGGGAGATTGTTAGATTGTGGTGACTGATCAGGAAAGTACTGTACATACTTCATAAATAGTGGGGTTCGGGGCATCGGCCCGAAAAAAAATTTTTTTGGAAGTAGCCGACATCGACATGGTAGCCGACATATTATGGCCGACATATGGCCGACATGTTATAACCCTAAAGCGGTTTAATACTTGTATAAAAAGGGCTTAGGGTTGGGTATTTTTAATTATGTGGTGTTCCATGTTCACTAACAGTCATGGCTTTTGGTGCAACGGTAAATGGGCCCAACAATTGGTATCAGAGCCTGGTTTTGGCCTGGTCATGGGTTCAAATCTCCCCGGTGCCTTCCCGACCCGCGTAAGCACCTGGTATGCGCGTCGAGGGGGAGATTGTTGGGTGATGCGACGCGCTCCCTTGCCCACAGGTGGTTAATTATGTGGTGTTCCATGTTCACTAACAGTCATGACTTTTGGTGCAACGGTAAATGGGCCCTACAAAATGGCTAACAAAGGCCAAAAAATGTACCAAGGTCCCAGTAGTTTTATCAGCCATTCCAACCTTCCCTTTATCTTGTCTTCCTTTAACTAAGCAGAATTGCCAGAAATTCGATTCCAAAATGCAGAATTTTCTGTGGAGGGACCATGAAGAAGAAAATAAATTGGCTCTTATCAAATGGGATAGCATATGTAAACCCAAGGACTTGGGTGAATTAGGGATCAAGAACTGGGCAAAACTTATTTGGCGCCTCTATAACGAAAGAGAGCACAAATGGGCTAAGATTCTTTATAATAAATATCTTAATGTGGATGATCCTCTCTCAATTTTTAGAGTAATCAACCCACCTAAGGGATCAAAAGTTGGAACTTTATGATAAGATGTCATAAGCTGATCTGCAAATATTTAACTTGGGATGTAGGCAAGGGTGATGAGGCCCTCTTCTGGGAGGATTCCTGGGATGGACAACCTCCCCTCCTCTAGAGCAATATCTCTACGGACTTCGAAAACAAGTTGATTGATCTATGGGGTAACAAAGTTAGGGATTACAAGACCCTGGGTATATAGATGGGGCCCCTAAATGGACGTGGAAATCTCTAGAGGGTTTGGGCTTGAATGTTGAGACAGTTAAAGTTTTCAAGAAGTTACTAGAAGATAGGAAGCTTAAACAATCAGATAAGAGAGATGTATTAATCTATGAAACATCTAATGCTGGTAAGTATAATGTTAAAAATGGACATAGGGTTATTTTAGAATCCCAAAAATTGGAGAAAGTGGGTATCTTGTTAAAGCTTTGCTAGGATACTTCATACCATCCAAAAGTTGGATTCTTTTTATGGTTAGCTATCCAAAATAGGATCCTAACCAGGGATAGGTTATTTAAACTTGATATTCAGGGTCCATCCAGGTGTGTTTTATGTAAACAAAATTTTGAAGACGCGGACCACATATTGTTCAACTATCATTTTTCCCAAAATTGTTGGGAATGGCTCAGGCATATGTTGGGTTGTTCTATCCCTTTCCCAAAATCCCTGTCTGATCTAATTAAAGGTTGGCCCTCAAATTTGGTTAAGGGTGTATACAAAAAGTTATGGAATATTTCTCCATCCATTGTGGCATGGGAAATTTGGAAGGAAATGAATCGTCACATTTTTCGCAACGTGGAAATGAAGCCAAAATATTTAATCTCTAAAATAGAAGCTTGTATCACTGAGATGACCAACTCATACCTTAGGAATGTTTAGTTAGAGGAAGGATCCTTCTCAAGTTGGGACAAGCTTATGAAGAAGCATTGGTCCAATTTGATCAATCCTCCACTATTCTATATGAAAAACAATAAAGAGGCCAGAAAAAATTGCAGATAGGTGCCACCACCAAATGGTTGGGTCAAATTAAATTTTGATGGAGCTGCTCATGGAAATCTAGGTATAGCCGGTATCGAATGTATCATTAATGATGATTCTGGACACTAGATAGCTAAAAAAGCTATGGCTATCAAGCCAACCTCTAACAATCTAGCAAAACTTGAAGCTTTGTATCAAGGTCTTCAACTATGCCTCATGCTTAAATTTTATAAAGTTGTAATTGAAGGAGACTCACAAATTGTCCTCAATGCTATCAGAAAATGATCTACCCCTAATTGGGTTCTCAATTCTCAACTAGAAGAAGTCCTCATTTTATTGGACAAGCTTGAAGACTGCAGGATTTGCCATATTTTTAGGGAAGGAAATCAAATAGTGGATCACTTAAAAAACTTGGGGGTGGACAGAGTCAATTCCTTGCTCGTTAGTAACGCTACATCTCTCCTAGGATAATCCTGGGCTCCTAGCTTAGATTTTGTTTTGTTCCTCACTCTTTTCTTAGCTCTCAAGTAATAATGTATATTAGAATTGAAAGAACTGATTCAAAGGGATTCAAGGACTTTTTGATCTATTTTGATAAGGGTTAGTTCATTGGGGTTGTAATGCAAATGCAATATAGTTAAGATAGCTATGTAATAATCCCTAATACTTAACGTTGTATAAGTTTTCTAAGTTGTAACTCTATTTTTTTAGCAAGGAACCCTAAGACTTATTTGAAATGTTCCTTTTTTTATCAATATTATATATATTACTCTGTATCGCGAACGCTCTTTTGTTTAATTTCATCTCTGTTTTAAATTTGTTTATGAATGCTCATAGGGCTTTTAGTTTCTAGGTTCTCTACTCCATGGTAGGGTTTTTATCAGCATGGTTGGATCTAGTTCATTTACTTCTAGGGTTTTCTTTTATATCCTAGCTATATAATTTATTCGCTTAAGGTAGGCATTTCATTTAAATTCTTAAAATGGATGCATTTATGTGTTGTATTTGGTAGTGGATTGTCAATGTTTTCTGGCATCTCCACCTTGAATGGTAACTTTCTCATCTGGGTGGAACTCTATATAAGCAGTTTCCTCATAATTTTGTCTACATTATCATTATGTCAAATTTATTTTGCCTTGTTTTAGAAATGATCTATTAAGGATTCTGTAGGTGAGCCTTTATGGGTTTGGCAGTACATATCTAAACTCTAGTTAAGACATTCAGTTCAATTGTTTTTAAATTAACTGGATTTTGGTATGTAGGCTTTTAGAGCTATTTAGGATCCCTCTGTCTTATAGCCCTTATCATATTATTTTAGCTTATGGTTTGATTGGTATTTCTTGGAAGAATAATGGTGGTTTCTTCTTTTAAGTTAGTGAAACATTTAATTCTAGTAAATATATGTTAGTATAGTAGTTAGATCTTTTCTCCAATCCCTTTTTTAGTTATTAGAAATGCTAACAATTTTTTGAGTGGCAAATATCAAAGGCAATGATACAGTTATCATTTGTCTCGTAGGCTCATTCGTTGTATTATTTTCCTTCTCGAATCTTTGAACTATGTGGCTCTCTATGTTCTTGTTGTAGTGATTATATGTATGTGGAGACTTCCTTTTTTTGATCCATTTAGTGGTTTCATACCAAAGTATGGTTTACTTTACTGGTTTTCATAGATTTATTTCCTTTTTTGTTTATGTTTCTGATTCTTGGGCATGGAAGTAATGGCCTAACTCTGTTTATTATGGGTTTAGACTGTTCTGGATTATTTTTTATGTCAACAAACAAATGTATGTTATTTATCTTATTGGTCCTGATATTATCTTGACCTCGTCTTATCTTCCTTTCATTCTCTTTTTCTCGAATTGGTTAGACATTTTTAGACATAGATATTTACATTTTAGAGGAGATATTATGGTATTAATGATGGTTAAACTACTTAGAGGAAGTCGAGAGTTTTTCATATTGTATCTTTTTGGTTTCTTAGTGAAGGATTTTTCTAATGGTTTCTCCTTTCTTGTTTATTTAATTCATTAGATGTAAATTTATGATCTTTATAAAATTGGTAATTTAACATTAACAAAAAAAAGATAGTAGATCCTCTTGAATTCAAGGATGGATGGCTCATTCCTTTCAGTTTTATATGTGTTCAAACCTATTGATTGATTAAGATGAGTAGGAGGAATGTGAGTTCGGCATGGGAAGAATGACTTCACATAGGTGGTTTTCGTCTCTAGATCTGGCGAATCATAACAAATGTATTAATAATTGTGACATAGTAGTTGAATCCTATTAGGGGTATGCCCCTATACATGATGTAATTTAATTTTGTAGTGATATCTGGTGATTTAACTAAGGTATGCCCCTTTTAAGATGTAATAATAAAGGACGTCTGTCTCGGGCTAGACTGGAGGTTTTCTTCTCCGTTCTTTACTACCAGTGCCCATTTGAATGGAGTAAAGCTATTGTAATTCTTTATTAAACTAATAAAATTAATCAAGGCCTTGGCCCTTTATCAATCAAAAATAAAATAAAATTAATGATATTATTTTAGCCCCATCTTTTTGGGTCCTATTTTTTCAGACCATATTTTTTCGAGCCCTATTTTTTCAGCCCTTTTTTTTAGGTCCTATTTTTTCAAGCCTAATATTTCAGCTTTCATTTGGATTCCTATTATTTTAGCCAACTATTATTTTGGGAATGCGTTATTATTTTATTATTTGATAATTTTATATTTAATAATAAATTTTGTAACTACTCCCTTTTCTTTCTTATTGACAAGGAATCTATTTTAAACTAATTTCTAAATATAAATTTTGTTTGTAACTCCCATCAAATTTATTTTCTTTGCCTATTGTTAATAATTATGATTGCCAAATGACATTACATATTTTAATTTGGTTTTTAACATTTTTGTGAATGTCAAATGACATTTACAATTTTAAATTAATTTTAAAAAGTAAATTTCATTTTAAACTCTCATCCAATATTTTTTCCTTACATAGATTATTCCTTGGAATATTCTTGTGCTGGGAATTGTTGCTCCCATTGTATATGCCTCTTGGCATAATTAACCTTGAGTGTAATCTAATGTTTTCTTGAAACAATGTCTCTAATATAAATCTAAACCACTTAGGGGATCATAATGTGTCATATTCCTTTCTTATTCAGAAAATCCAACATCCCTTATGAACTTTTATTCTTTGATGTTCTTTCTTGCATGCAATTGTTGTATAACAAAAAAAAATTATGTCCCAAGTTGCAACCTTATGCTTTCTCAAAGGTGCATTTTTTTATAAAAGATCTATTACTTTGGGCATATATTGAATATTATTTCTCATTTATCTAACGGATCCCTTATCTCTTTGTTCTTTATCATGTTAGTGGATAATGATGATTACTTTCTAATGATAATGAGATATTTTGTGCTTTTAGTTGAAGGTTAGAGATATATTTATGATGATATCTTACTATGTACTTTCAAATGATAATTATAGTTATATTTATGATAATACAGCTTATATGTTAGGATATGATGTTATTTATATTCATAGTTATTAGTTGTACTTGCCTCATACTTGAATGTGTATGGTGCACATGTCTATTTTTATTTCTATTTAACATGCCTAATGTGGTTGAGGGATGGATGCATAGTCACCTATAAGTCAAGATCTACACAATGTATCACTTCTCATCATTATCTATTATATATAGATATATGTTGGAAATAACAATGGGAAAGTAAGTTCTAAGAGGGGGGTGAATCAACACTTAAAACTTTTGCCTCTAAAACATATCACCAATATCCATCTCATAACTTAACATATAAACTAAAATAACTTAACATGCATCACATCCATAGCATAAAGTAAATAACACATAACACAATAAATTGGTTACCCAGAAACCCTCCAATGAGAAAGTAAAACTAGGGTGGGGATGACACCCACAAATCTTCACTATTGCAATTATAAAGTGTGACCAATTATGGTCACAAAGTGTTTGATCATAAACTATGATCTACCCTGTGAGGGGTTTGCCTTGTCAAAGGCTTACAAAGACTATTAGGTCTCACCTTGCTAAAGGATTTCAACTCACAATTAAGTAAGCACTTAGTTAAGAGATTTACAATAGCCTATTAGGACTACTCTATTAAGAGATTTACTCTATATCAGCTATTAGAATGATTCAACACCATGATCTTTCAGTTAGCACTTTGATGCTTAATGTCAGATGTTCTCTTTGTTGGTTGTCTCTTGATCCTTTTGATCAGATCTATCTTTCCTAATCCTTTCATTGTTTGTCTATGTTCCTCTTAACTACTTATGCATTACATAACTTTGTCATAGCCACCATAGCCACCATGAATGCTTTCTTAATACTTAGTGTTTGCCTCCTCTCACAATGATAAACTTCTCAGGGTTTTCCTTTCTTAAATAAACAATGGTGGAGATGGGCTAGGTCAAAATCAACAGCTAAGTTTGCTTCCAATTGTTGCCTAAAACTCCCTTGATATGATTGGTTGCATGAACTAAATAGGGATTTGCAATATGATTCCATACTTATCTCTTATAATCATAAATTCATGATTATGTCAGCCAAAAATAGTTTACATAGGAGTTTGTGCCATAACTAACAACTATGCCAAAAACTGTTCACTCGGCATCCAAAGGCTCTGATGCTCAACCTTCACTATGCTCTTAATGTTGTAACTTGGCTTCTAAATAGCTTAGAACTCACTGTTTACTTAGAACCTAAATCACTTGGCATGTATAGACTGTTTGACACTATAATTACTTGACACATACTATCTACTTGGTACATACTGGTGCTTGACACTAACTAGTCATATTGCTCAGCATGTATTGTTTGACAACTTATGTTTGGCATGCTTTGATCACTTGGCTCACACTGATTACTTGGCTCACTCTAATCACTTGGCATGCACTATGCACTCAACTTGCACTATAATTATGTTGGATAATGACTAAGTGTTTTTTCGCTACCTTGTCAAAACCAAAATAAGATCAACAATCTCCCCCTTTGACATGAGTGGCAAAAACACTTTGTCATGGGATATACATCCTTATTTTATGCATAAGTCAGACAATGTATCTTCATGACTCGGCTTCCATACAAAACTTTCAAAATCTCAAAATTTGAAAAATTGTTGTCTCTTCCATACCTTATTTCTCCCCCTGAGTAAATGCTTTGTTTCTCTTTTTTCTTATATTATTCCTATTGAGTAGATATCTGCCTTGACAAACATTTTCCTTCAAAATTTCATAATCCTCCTTTTTTGACACTTATGTTATTTGGGTGGTACACTAACAATGTGTTTGTCCAAAATGGCTTGTGAAGCTCCATTATTATCTCCAATGTTGCATTCCAATTGTTGATGGTTGCCTCTAGGGATTGATATTGGATGTCTAGCTGGGCAACAAGGTCGACTAAGTCATCATGGGTAGAAAGATGGGAATCTTTCTTCATCAATTTCTCTGTATAGGCTAGTTCCTTGTGCAATACTTCAATGTGAGGTGTCAACATGGATTGGATACTAATCAAGGTAGATCTGATATTTTCATCCTATTCTTACAACTTGGCAAGCCTACCTTGAGTGGATAGTAACCTGTGAAATGTAACTGGCTTTGACCAGGAGATAGTTGTAATGTAATACCTGTGAGTTGCAGATCTCCCTGTAGGTGGTCAATAGCCCTTTGTGTCTCTTTTGTAAATAGCTTAACATTGCATTACTTCATCTATAGAGAGAAAATGTTCTCTAACACCTTCTTCATACTATCCATTTTGGTTGTTAGATCAACCTGTCTTAGTGCAATAGCACTAGATATCCTCTCTAGTACATTGGTATGAAACTTACTTTCTAACCATTCTAATAATTTGACATTAGAATCTAGGTCTTCATCCTTTATCTTGTCCACAATATTGACAAGTTGTTGTATTATAGGTTTTTCTTCTTTTATTTTTGGGAGGCTGAAAGCATCAATGAGTATGTCTTTGATTTCATCCAAGACTTGCTTTTGCCTATACTCCATCAATATTTATTGCCTCTTTTTCCTTTGTAGAGCTTCCTAAAGAATGCTCATTTCTTCAATAGTGAGTGTATTCAAATCAAACTTTGGTAGCTTAATCACTTCATCTAAACTTACATCACCAAATGATGTAGCATTAGCACTCATGGGTGTGTTGGAACTCGGCCTTGATAGGTCGACACTCATTGTTTACTCTACACCTAAATCACTCAACATGTATAGACTACTCAGCACTAGAGTGACTCAACACATACTATCTTCTCGGTACATATTGGTGCTTAGCACTAACTAGTCATATTGATCGGCATGTATTGTTTGGAAACTTATGCTTGGCATGCTTTGATCACTCGGCTCACACTAATTGTTCAGCTGACTCTAATCACTCAACATGCACTATGCACTTGGCTTGCACTATAATTCTGTTGGATAATGACTATGTTTTTTTACTACCTTATCAAAACCAAAATGAGATCAACAATCTCCCCCTTTGACATGAGTGACAAAAACACTTTGTCATGGCATATACATCCTTATTTTATGCATAAGTCAAACTACGTATCTTTTTTACTCGACTTCCATACAAAACTTTCAAAATCTCAAAATTTGAAAATTATTGTCTCTTCCATACCTTATTACTCCCCCTGAGTAAATGATTCATTTCTATTTCTACTTCTATTACTCTCGCTGAGTAGATATCTACTTTGACAAACACTTTCCTTCAAAATTTCATAATCCCCCTTTTTTGACACTTATGTCATTTGGGTGGTACACTAACAATATGTTTGTCCAAAAATGGCTTGTGAAGATCCATTATTATCTTTAATGTTGCATCCCAATTATTGTTCGTTGCCTCTAGGGATTGATATTAGATGTCTAAATGGGCAGCAAGGTCAACTAAGTCATCGTGGGTAGAAAGATGGAAATCTTTCTTCATCAATTTCTCTGCATAGGCTAGTTCCTTGTGCAATACTTCCATGTGAGGTGTCAACATGGATTGGATACTGATCAAGGTAGATATGAAATTTGCATCATGTGCTTGCAACTTGACAAGCCTACCTTGAGTGGATAGTAACCTCTAAAAATGTAACTAGATTTGACCAGGAGATAGTTGCAATGTAGTACCTGCGAGTTGTAGATCTCCCTATAGTTGGTCAATAGCCCTTTGGGTCTCTTTTGTAAATAGCTCAAAATTGCATAACTTAGTGTATAGAGAGAAAATGTTCTCTAAAACCTTCTTCACAGTATCTATTTTGGTTGCTAGATCAACCTATCTTAGTGTAATAGCACTAGATGTCATCTTCAGTACCTTGGCATGAAACTTTCTTTTTGCCCATTTTAATAATTTAACATTAAAATCTAGGTCTTCATCCTTTATCTTGTCCACAATAGTGACAATTTTCTCTATTATAGGCTTGTCTTCATTTATTTCTAGGAGGTTGAAAGGATCAATGAATATGTCTTTGATTTCATGCAAGACTTGCTTTTTCTTATACTACCTCCTTAAATTTCTTGTTGCTTTTTCCTTTGTAGAGCTTCCTGAAGAATGCTCATTTCTTCAATAGTAATTGTATTCAAATCAAACTTTGGTGGCTCAATCACTTCATCTAAAGTTACATCACCAAATGATGTAGCATCAACACTCATGGGTGTGTTGGAACTCGACCTTGATATTTGTCATGGAATATTTTGTGTACTTGGCCTCTGAAGGGCTTGACTACTAATAGGAGATGTAGAGACTGGAAAAGTGACCAATTTCTGTATGGAAATTTGCTCCTCAGTTGTAGTAGTCAACTTGTCCACTTTGGGCTTGTTCCCTTCCTTCTGGACTTCACCCTATGATGGTGGAATAGGTATAGGACTTGCTTCCTTACCTATGTGCACTTCTATTCCATCCTTGTCAACAATCACTACAGCTGGTAGACTTGAACTATTTAGACTTGGCATTGATGTATCTGTAGGTTGTGCTTATGCCTCTTTCATCTGAATGAAAATTATTGGTTGCATATGGTGTCTCAGTTCTAACATCCTTCCATTCCAGGTTTATACTTTGATCTATTTGAAGATCATGTGGCTCTTTTTCCTTTACCTCTATAGTTTATGGGGGTACATTTAATGTGTCTTGTTGTTTCTCCCCTGTAGATGCAAGTTCTGCATTTTGAATCTCATCCACTCTCACCAATATAGGATTAGTGCATAACATTGTTGCATTGGTAGAGTCTTGTAGAATTTTATTCAGATCATCCTCAGTCAAAGGATTCACATTTTGTGTTGTATTATCAAGAATATCCTTGATAATAACTGAGTCCTTTTGACTCTCTTGGTCTGTATGTGGAGGACTGACACTCGACACTTGTGCATCCTGTGCATCTTGTTGCTCTTCTTTAGCTGTGGTCTCCTCTGTTGTTCCTTCATTTCCCTCTATAATACCTTCCTTGACTAGGTTCTCTTTTATAGTATCTACAACTTGTTCACCTTTCTCAGTTATTGCTTTATTGGATGACCCATAAATAGATTTTCAAATTGATGTACTTTGGTATACCACATCTTTTATGTTCTTCTTCAGAATATGGAATGCCCTATATTTGGGAGCAAATTTCCCTTTATTCTTCTCCATTGCCTTAGCAGTCATCTATTTATCCAATTCAGGCATTAATTGGGCTAGTGTAGTTTCCCTAATTTGTCTTTCGATTTGTAAGTTGAATTGCCACTTTTGCTCAACTCATTCATATAAACTCTTTGGTAATGAGTTGGCAATCTCTAGAGGAGTGGTCTTAAAAGTTACCATCATGTCATATATGGCCTCCTCTATATCATTTTTCTCTACATTTCTCGACTTATCAAAATCAACATGTGTAAAACCTAACAAATCTGCATTGACCTTAATATCTTCACACAAGTTATCAATGTTAGAAGAGGGATTGTGGCTTACCACCTTGAATTGACTCAAGTCATTAGACTCTGTCTTCTCCTCATTTGAATCTACCTGTGGCTTGGATTTCTTCATCAATCTCTTGTAAGTCTTCTTAGCAAGCAAGCTCGGTTCTACTATGTCACTTGCCCTTTTGCCTTTAGGCTTTGTAACTTTTGTAGCCTGTACAGGGGGAACCCTTGTGCTTGACCTAGTTAAAGGTACAACATGCTTTTGTTGTGACTACTTCATAGTCTTCTTAGGTTTCTCCACTATCTATTCCTTTTCTTTCCTCTTTTTCTTAGTTTTCTTAGGTGCTTCTTCTTCTTCAACACCATCACCTTGATCTTCTCCTAGGCCTTGTGTTAGTTCTAGTAGTGGTTGGCATTGTTCTTCTTATTCTTCTTCATCTTCTCCTTCACCAAATCTCTCTTGAGTTTCTTCACCAATTGGTTCTTTTTCTTGATCACTGAGGCAGCTTACAAGTTTATTGTTATCCTAAACTTAGCCTCATCATAGTTTCCAAATGATGTTGCATTCTTGTCAAATTCTTCTACTAATAAAGTTATGATTTTTGTTGAGGCTTCATCCACATTGATCTCATATGGAAAGGGTTTTAACCATTTGACCCTAGGTATTGTTGCTTGCACATATGTGTAATATGCATCCACTAGGAAACACACATCATTGTAATGTTGTTCCACTAATGATATAGGAATCCTCATTCTCTATTTCATGGATTTCTTGAAACCCTCAAAGTAACTAGTCATAATTGACTCAAAGTTATCTCCAAGCTGCTCAATGAGCTCTACAATATGTTGTGTCACTGGCCTCTTTGTCTTCCAAGAAACTTTACGAAAAGTGGGGAATGTGTTTTGCACATAGAAAAATATGCAAATAATCAAAGATCCAAACTTACATGATGCACTTTTGGCTTTCCTTATGGCTTCCAAGTTTTCTAATAGATGTTGTAGTTACAACTCAGCAGGGTCATAGGAATGGTCTCTACAATTTTATAACCTAAAATCTACTACCATATAGGAAATACTATTCAGTCAGCTTGATTGAAAGAATTTGTGAGTTATCACTTTGACTACAAAGGCAACTAGGGGATCTGAAATAGTATATATTGACATCCCTCAATTGTTCCACACAACACCTATATTCTTATCAATAACCTCCTTTGCATCACTTCATATACTCTTTGGTCTATCTAGGGTAGGGTACCTTGATACTCTATGCACAATCCTCTCTTTGTGATTCTGATTGGTCCATTCTTTAACCAAATTTGATTGTCATGTATGTGGCTTAAGACAATCTTGATCCATTCTATTTTAAACATTTGAGGAAATTCCAAGGGCATGAGTTAACCCTTTCTTCTCGATGATTTTATTCTCTTCCCTCAAAAATCCATTTATCACATAGCTTACTATAGATGTTTCTAATCTCCATATCTCCTACCTATCCTACCTTGCAAGTATAACAACATCTCACATCTTGAACCATTAAAACCTTTGGTGGTATCATGGATAACACACTAGATAGATCTCCCTTATATGCAATTTCAGGAATAGCACAGAATGGGGGATGTCTTACTTCATTACTAATTAATTGAACATTGAAAACTTCCTTTCCCTCTTTCCTAACCATTGCAAAAGAGCTAGCTATCATTTTGACATCCTAGGGTTTGCAAAAAACAAAACAACACAACTTGGCACAAGCTAAATACCTCTCAAATATGATGAATGATGTTGAGTTGCAGTTGAATCTATTTCGCAAACACTTGAAACTCCTTTTGCAATTCACCTTCATGTTCTTCATGCTCTTCAAACTCTGGTAAGTGTAAATGAGTTGAAACTCAACTATATAACCCTTCAAATTTAGCATTAATTACTTAGTTCTTACACAACTATAAGCTCAGCTATCATAGGACTTTCAATGTACTCAACTAACATAGCAAGCTCGATACTCACTGCCATAACTCCTTAACTTGACTATAATTACAATTCCTTCCATGCTTGGCAGCAACATAGAAAACAACAAAACTTTAGATTTTCTCTAAGTTCTAATCACTTCATTGCATCTTAATTCATGCATATATAATCTTTTTAGATCTTAGATTCTTGGAACTGATGCATAATATAACTTTTCAAATATTAGTTCCACAAATACCTTTGATTCCCTAGTTAGAGGTGATGTTATCCCCTGATCCATTAGATGAAGTGGCCTTATTTGCCCTTGATGTACTACAATCTTCCTTCTTTTTCCATGTCTTGCTCTTCTGTATCTTCACCTTTTTTAGTATCAACCTTTCCTTTTCCTTTGTTGACTTCATTGCTCGATATAGGTGACTGAGTTTGGCAGTTTCTATTGACATGACCAATCTTAAGATAACTAAAGCACACAATCTCATTCAACCATCTATTGTAGTTACCTCTAAAATGTGCTCTTATGAAATTTTTAGGAATGTGACCATATTCTTGGAAATAGTGACAATTGTACCATGTGTTGTAATCCTAATCATAAGAGTTTTCATTGTGGTGTACCTTTGTCTTTTTTTTGATGTCTACTTGGATTTGGAACTGCATGCATATACCTTATGTCCATACTTTTGATAGTTGTAACAGTAACCTTAGAATCTTTGAGTGTCAGTGGTCTCGGTCCTGCATTCATGTGCTTGATGTCCTTTCTTCTTGTAGTTTTGACAGTGTCCATTGAATTTCTTCTTAGGGTTCTAATTTCCAGTGTTGCATTTGCAAACTTTTGTTGTATGACCCAATTTTCCATAGTAACAACAAGTGGTTTTATTGTACTTTCCTTTTTGGTTCCTTTGTTCGCCACTCCTAGATGATTCTTCTTATTTAGTAGTAGAATATCCAAAACCAACATTGTAGTTTTTTAGCCTTGGTGCTTCCATCTATTTTTCAAAGTATTTGATGATTTCACCAGGCTTGTTAAGCTTTTCTTTCTCAGCCTTTAATTCATTTTGTAGTAGGGTATTCTATGTTTCCAAAGTTGCAATCTCAATGTCTTTCCAATTTAGTTCTTGATTTGCAATCATCAGTTGATTCATTGTATCCAATTGCATGCTTGCAAGCTTTTCCACATCTGATGTCTTCTCTTCAAGTATGGTAACCACTAGTCTTTTGTCTTCTTAAATCATTGCTTTGTCTTCTTTAGCTTTCTTCTTTAGTTCAATTGTCTCACACAACAATATAGATTAACTTCTTGTTTTATTTTCAGGTTCTTGACTTCTTCACTTAGGGCATTGTTCCTTTCCATCAAATTTGTCATTGTTGCATCAAACTCTTCTAAGTTTCCATCTATAAATAATCTAGTAGTGTTAACTTCTTGATATTGAGTGTCATCTTGTTGAATAGCTATTGCTTTCCTTCTCTTTAATGAATTTTGCAGTTCATCTCTTACCTCATTGAGTTGATGTAGGGAAATTTATTTTTCAATCTTCTGGTTCTCAATAGTCTTTCCCATCTTGTAGATTTCCATCTTCAAGATCTTACCTCCAAAGTTTTAAAAACTTTCCTTTCTAGAGAACTCAACTCTGATACCAATTGTTGGAACTAACAATGGGAAAGTAAGTTCTAGGTGGAGTGGGGTGAATCAACACTTAAAACTTTTGCCTCTAAAACATATCACCAACATCCATCTCATAACTTAACATATAAATTGAAATAACTTAACATGCATCACATCCATACCATGAAGTAAATAACACATAACACAATAAATTGGTTACCCATAAACCCTCCAATGAGAAGGTAAAACTGGGGTGGGGATGACACCCACAAGTCTTCACCACTGTAGTTGTAAAGTGTGACCAATTATGGTTACAAAGTGTTTGATCATAAACTATGATCTACCATGTGAGGGGTCTGCCTCGTCAAAAGCTTACAAAGATTGATAGGTCTCACCTTGCTAAAAGATTTCAACTCACAATTAAGTAAGCACTTGGTTAAGAGATTTACAACAGCCTGTTAGGACTACTCTGTTAAGAAATTTACTCTGTATCACCTATTAGAATGATTCAACACCATGATCCTTTAGTTAGCACTCTTCTTCTTAATGTTAGATCTTTCTTTGTTGGCTATCTCTTGATTCTTCTGATTAGATCTATCTTTCCTAATCCTTTCACTACTTTTCTTTGTTCCTCTTAGACTGATTTTGCTTTACATAACTTTGTCATAGCCACCATAGCCACCATGAATGCTCTCTCAACACTTAGCATTCACCTCCTCTCACAATGATAAACTTATTAGGGTTTTCCTTTCTTAAATAAATAATGGTGGAGATGGGCTAGGTCAAAGTCAATGACTAAGGTTAATTCATATTACTACCTAAAACTTCCCTTAATCTGATTGGCTTCATGCACTGCATAGGGATTCACAATATGATTCCATACTTATCTCTTATAATCATAAATTTATGATTATGTCGGCCAAAAATGGTTTATATAGGAGTTTGTGCCATAACAAACAACTATGCCAAAAAATGTTTGCTCGACATCCAAAGGCTCTGATGCTCGACCTTCACTATGCTCTTAATGTTGTAACTCAGCTTCTGAATAGCTCGACACTCATTGTTTACTCGGCACCTAAATCACTCAACATGTATAGACTACTTAACACTAGAGTGACTTAGCACATACAGGTGCTTGACACTAACTAGTCATATTGCTCGATATGTATTATCTGGCAACTTATGCTTAGCAAGCTTTGATCATTCAACTGGTACTAATTGCTTGACTCACTCTAATCACTCAGCATGCACTGTGCACTCTGCTTGCATTGTAATTTTGTTGGATAATGACCAAGTGTTTTGTCACTACCTTGTTAAAACCAAAATGAGATCAACAATATATTTGTACATGATAGTCTTTTATGCAAGATTTGAGGTATCATCCATTGACTTCCCTGAATTATCAAGATGAGTGTAATACCCATCATTTGCTATCATTGCAGATTTCATTGTTAAGTCTTATCCAACCCTTCTGGAACATGTTAGCTCTTAGTAATATTTGAAATGCAATACTTTGATATCTAGGATAATTGATTATATCATATAGCAATGTTTTCTTAGTTACAATAGTGATTAGAGTTACTTTCGTAATGATATCATATTATGTGATTTCAAATAATGCTTATTGTATCTTTATGATGATGAGTTGCTAATGTTAGAATAGGATGCTATTTATACTCATGATTTATTGATTATACTTACCCTTCATTTCTATGTGTATAGTGTGTGTGACTATTTTATATTTGTTTGATATGCCTAGTGTGGTTAAGGAAGGGATGTATAGTCACCTACGATTTGGGATCTACGTAATGTTCTACTCCTTGTTATTGCTTTTTTAGTTTAGATATATATGTACGTGTACATGTTCATCTTTTATACAAATTTACAAGTATCGGGCATCAACTTTCCATAGTTGCCAGGATGAGTGTATCATGTCACAATAACTCAATGATAAGAGAGGGAAAATAATGTTTAGGTCTAAATTCCAACCTAAGTGTAATTATTGTCCTAAGAAGGACATGTATCTTACTAACTACCATTTTTCAAATATGTGAGTTTATCTTTGTGCATGTTGTTTGATCTTAATTTTTGGTTCTATTTTTCTTATGTTGCATGTATGTGGTCTATCTTTATTTGTTTAGATGACCTTATTATTTGGTAGCTATCTCATGTTCAAGCACATACTATTTTCTTCATTCCATTATCCACTTATCTCATTATTCTCCTACCTTAATTACCCCTCTTACTATTTATCTTCCCCTGTACTAAATATTGCCTTCAATTATGGGATCGACCCAAGTATCACTTTATTATATAATTATTTTTCTTACATTTTAAGGGGCTTTATAATGAATGGTTCATAAGGCACAACACTTGGTGAAGGTCTTGCAAATGGGGTTTCAATGAGAGTGGGTTTAACCATGGAGGAAACTTTGTAGTTAAGTGCACTTGAGTTGGAGTAGTACTGGGATGGGTGACCTCCTGAGAAGTCTTGGTGCTTCACCTTAGTGAGCATCACTTAGATTCAATGAGTGCGAAGTGTTCCATTTATTCTCATGAGAGACAGATTCATGTTTGAATCACTACTCATGAAACATGAGTAAATGAGTTTGACTCAAAAACTACACAGTTAAATCATGATAGCAATATCACAATTTGACTTGTTGTGGAAATATCTCATACTTTCACTTGATGAGCTTACGGGTATTTCTAATGAATTGTTCATAAGGTGAAGTTTTTTCACATGGGGTTGCAAGAATAATGGGTTTAATCATTGAGGAAACTTTGTAGTTAAGCGTGCTCAAGCTAGAGTAGCATTGGGATGGGTGACCTCCCAAGAAGTCTCGATGCTTCACCTCAGTGAGCATCACCTAGATCCAATGAGTGCTAAATGTTCCATTTATTCTCATGAGATATGGATTCATGTTTGAATCACTACTCATGAAACATGTTTCAATGAGTTCGACTCAAAAACTACATAGTTAAATCCTAATAACGATATCACACTTTGACTTGTTGGAAATATCTCCTACTTATCACTTGATGAGCTTAAGGGGCTTTCTAATGAATGGTTCATAAGGCACAACACTTTTTTAAGGTTTTTCAAATGGGGTTGCTAGCAAAGTGGGTTTAATCATGGAGGAAACTCTATAGTTAAGCGCACTCAAGTTGTAATGTACTAGGATGGGTGACCTCCTAGGAAGTTTTGATGCTTCACCTTAGTGAGCATCACCTGGATCCAACAAGTGCTAAGTGTTCCATTTATTCTCATGAGAGATGGATTCATGTTTGAATCATTACTCATGAAACATGGGTCAATAAGTTTGACTCAAAAACTACACAGTTAAATCCTAGTAGCAATATCACAACAATAAATGATTGTTTGGTTCCTTCTCTCTACAATGCCATTATGTTGTGGTGTCATAGGGGCTGACATTTTCCTTTTGATTTCATGCTTCTAAAAGTAGCTCTAAAATTCTTGTGAGGTGAACTCACCTCTCCACATTGATCTCAGACACTTTAATGCCTTATCAGTCTCTCTTTCCAACCTTTGCCTGTAGGCCTTGAACATGTGAAAGGCTTTTGAATTTTTCTTCAGGTAAACATTCTACATCATTCTAGAAAAATCATCAATGAACAACATAAAGAATTTCTCACTAGATACACTCTTAGTCCTCATAGGACCACACAAGTTAGTGTGAACCAACTCTAAAACTTGTACAAAGCCAAATGACTTGCTTAAAAAACTAGGTTGACCAAATTTCCTAGTTGATAATCTTTACTCATTACATTGTTAGGTTTGGTAATAGGAGACAAGCCTCTTACATGTTTCTTCTTCCCTACCTTAACAATGCTTTCAATTTACATGGCATAACCTCTTATGCCACAACCAACTACTATCATTCTTAGCTAACAAGCATTTATCCTTGGAAATATTGAGGTAGATGAGGTTGCCTCTATTTTTTTCTCTCATAGCTAGTAATCTACCTATCTTGTCAAAGATTCTACAAGACCCTTTGTTAAACTCAAACTTATAGTCTTTATCTATTAACTGGTCTATACTTAATAGTCTATACTTCATACCTTCCCACTAGATATACATCTCCACAATTAGTGGATTCATTCAAGGCCACAATATTCTTAACAATTATCATGTATGGTGAGTTGTTATTGAACTTTGCCATTCCTCCCTCATAGGCCTCCACCTCATAGAATTTGCTCCTATCACCATACATGTGGTGAGAGAAGCTGCTATCAATTATCCATTTCTTGTGGATATTGGTGCTTAATATTATTGTTCTCTCCATCATTTCTTTTGTTGTAGGAAAAAATGATATTTCATCCTCATTCTCGTTGTCTACACTGGTTGAGTCTTCATCAATCACACCCTCCTTACCAATGTAGCATCTATTCTTCTCCTCTCCTTTGGAGTTTTGTCATCTTTTGTTGTTCTGCTTAATAGGCTCTAGGCATCTAGTAACACAGTGTCCTACCTTCTCATAGTTAAAAAATTTAAATAAAAGCTTACCCTTGTACTTCCCTTTTCCTCTTATCATTCTTTTTTTGCAAACAAAGCCTCCAACTCTTCTTGTTTATCTTTTTCAGCATAGAGACTTTTCAATTCTCTTCTATATTTCGGGGTGCTTTCTTCTTCCCTTCCTCTTTAGGTTGTAGTAGGTGCAACTTAGGCTTTGAATTTTGATTCAACCTTGGGTTGACTATTGTCATAGTTTCTTAGATCAAATGCCACGAGCTTTCCTATCAAGGCATTGAGAGATACCTCTATTTTCTCCATCATTCTCAAATCCTTAATGGATGAGACCCTTATGGCATACTTGGGTATCAAGGTTCTTAGTATCTTACCACATCCTCCCCATGTAGCATGCCTCTAGTTGCTTTGATGGATATCATCACTTCTTTCACCCGATTTCCATAGGTTTCAATGTCTTGTCCTTCATGCATCCTCATGTCATCATATTTTCCTCTTAGTCTTTCAACTCTAGCCTTTAGAATATTCTTATTGCTTTCATATATGATTTGAATCTTTTCCTGCATCTAATAGATTGTCTCCAACTCTTCTACATATTTGTACTTAACATAGGACAAAGTGTTGGCTATAGCATCCATTGTGGTTATGAATTTATTTCTCCTTTTTCCGGTCAGCATTGAGTGGAGCAACATGTTTTACTTACATTGTATCCACATGACTCTAGTATGCATCACTAAGAGTTCTTATATGCAATCTCATCTATCTACACCATGAGTTGCAGTTTCCTTTGAAAACATAGGTGCTTCCCTTTTCAACATCTTGATCTTTTCCTTGAGTTGTTAAACTCCATAGTTAAGGGGACCTAAACTTCGATACCAATCATTGGTCCACACATAGGTAAGTATATTGAGAGGGGTGGGGGGGGGGGGGGGGGGGGGTGGCGGGGGGGGGGGGGGGGGGGGTGAATTAGTATACATAATTTCAACTTTTCTCCTTCACCTAACTTCACACTAGTCTACAAGTTAATGCTAGCTACAACTTAACCGGTTAAGATAAAGAAAAATTAATGAAAACAATCATAGCATCACATAACACAATATTTATATATCATGGAAACCTGGCTAGGGTGAAAGCCACAATGTCTGAGTTAATCTTCACAAGGCTTGCAGTCTCCTAAAGTGTGACTAGTCAAAGAGCTTATCTATGTTAATAGATTACAAAGACATTGTTAGGCTCTGCCCAGTTCAGGGATTTAGATAAGACCAATGAAAGTCTTACCCGATTAAGAGCAACTTGGTTAAAGGACTCTAGAATATAAGCTAATGTGTCACCTTGTTAGGGGATTTAATACAAAGAACCTATTAGGGTCCAACCTCAATAAGATTTTTTGTTGTAGTGATTAGAATATAATAGAGGAGATGATCTAATCAAAATAGCTAGTACACTTATCTTGAGTATAAATCACTTTGATGCTACTTAGATATGTTTGCAACTTTGCACTTCTCTTCCTTGACATTTTTTTTTTTTTTTTGGCAAAAGTGGACGAGCCATTGAATATATTAATATATATTTTTAAAAAGCTCAACCAGGGAAGAACCGGCAAGAAAACCTAGAATTGTCATTAAATAGAAAAGTTTGGATCATTGAAATTTACATATAGTAGCCTCCACGAGGATACATAAATAATGTATTTACAATATGGACCAAGCATTAGTATCATTATGTCCAACTTCAAAAAATTTGAATTTCTTATATCCCTTAACTATCCTTCCTCCATCTCTGCAAATTTAGACTTAGTAGCGAGACCATGCCCATCCATAAACCAAGAATCATTTCTACAACCACTATCAGGGTTAGCCACTATTGGTGAGCACCTATCTGACTTGAACATCACACCACCCAAGGCCTAGTTAGAAGTGTTATCCCCATGAGTCGGCACATCCCAACCAAGAGAAGCTCTCGCAATAGAGGCATTTGCTGTGTCAAGGGGAAAATGTGCATTTTCCAACCCAATATCTCATTGAGCCTACACATTTTCACATGGAACCACAGGCGACTACTCCAAAAGATCATGTGGGGGCCAAGCTAGATAAATATTGTTTGAAAGGGCCAAAAAACCCAACAAGGCATGACCAATTTTATGAACTCTCTCTTCTAACTAGTAACCAAGGGCATGAGCGACAACTTGCAAGGCAGGTTTCATAACTCAAGAACTTTGCTTCTCAAAGGATCTTTAGAGCACATAGAAAATAACCATGAACTCATTCTTCCTAAGAAGTTGCGACCTTGTGAATAGACCCCCAACTAGAGCATTACCAACCCAAAGATCATAGTGTTGCATTGCAATCTTGAGATTATTGTCCTTCCAGTATTGTTGTTTGATGACTTTCAGAGCAAGGACCTCTTGAAGATGGACTGATTGCAAAAGATCCATGGAGTTTGACAAGAAGATAGACACCAAATTCAAAGGATATATAAAATGCTTAGCAATTGGAGAGATAATTTCTTCCCCTATAACATGCCTGATTGCATGACAAATTGACTATGAACATCACGTCGAGAGCAACATCATCCACAAGTGAAGGCAAAACATTTTCATCTAGTGAGGCTGAATCCATATTCTGTAATTTCGGGGCATAATTTCCCAATGAAACTTATTACAGGAATCACTTTCAGCGCACACATCTATAGGAGATGACATCTCGATTCAAACCATTATTCATCTACTGAGGCTAGCATACTTAAGGAGAAAATATGTACTTTTAGATTGCGGAAAGATATGGTGAATTGAGTGAATTTAGTGCAATCTAATATGAATTAAATGCATGAGTTTTGAATGTTAGTTTGACACATGCGAAACCATGTGAAATGTTTGCTTCATCCATCGCAACAGGCACCCTGAATCATACAAACATCACTACACATCCCAACATTAACTTCAAACTCATGTGAACTCACATTGGGTAAAGAGAATGACGACTGCAAATAAATAATTTGTACTATGCTATGATATAGTTTGCACAACTGATAGTGACCTCACAAACCTGAATACCTTAGCTTACTAACGGTTACCCACCAATTCGCATGTAATCAAATTATAAAGTGATTCACATGTAATCTCTTCCTTGACATTGCAACTTAGGTATGGTCACTTATGTGCTCGACACTACTGGCTCTTGCACACTTTCTCACTTGTGTTGTTTGGGCACACTAGCTTCTCCTCAACACACTAACTCCTTCACATTGCTCGTGACTTCTCACTCTGAGATTACACTTAGCTCAACTCTTTGGCTTTCATGATATTTTCTCTACAATCTAATCTTTTTCCTTGAAGCATCGTTCTCCCTTATAGTCTTTGCTTTCCATGCTTTAAAACCCTAATATATGAATTCAAATTTTGAATTCTCAAGTCTACTCCTAGCTTGCCCTCCCATTGCTATCATGCACCATTATTATCAAATGTAGTGTGCATGAGCACAATTCATGGATGTTTTATGGCCATGATGGCTTGCATTGCTAAAAAGAATTCAAATTTCAATTATTTCAACTGTTCCTTGATGTAACAACATCATCACTTCTACATGCTTCATGACATAGCAATCACGACTATCCTGCTACATGCTTCTTCTTACTGACTCGACCAATCCATCCTACATGACTACTGGTCACACGATCTTGTATGCCTACTTGGCATCTTCCTTTATGTTCTTACTCACTTAGCATGACTTTGTCTAAGTTTCGGTCCTTTACCATTGCCTCTGTTAGGCTTCTTCTTCTCCTTCCTTTGGTCACCTTTGTGAACTAGAGTCACACATATAAGTTTGACGTGCCTCACTGACCATGACTCCATATCGGTCGTCATTCCTTCTTTTCCTCGACATCAATGACAACATAGTCATAAGTGAGTGCACCAATCAATCCTTAGGCTTTGAGATAGTTATGCCAAGAGTTCTTACCAACTCACACCCACATCAACAACCTTAGGACAAAAATATTCTTTTGCTTAGAGTTTGAGCTTATGAAGTTAAAAAAATAAAAGAAGAAAAATATAATTTCACTCAATTATCAACATACTCATTTATTACTCTTCAAATTGAAAAAAATTCTCAAACCCTTCTTATCCCACCTTGTGAACAATCTAAACCAAGTAATAGAAGAAATAATTCTATAGTAAAAAAATATCCACACTATCAATGAACTTGAAACATGTAGGAGCAAAAATAGGTTTGTAACACATAACATGGAAGTGAAAAGAAGAAATTATAAGAGGAAGAGTGGTGTAAAGTTGGAACATGAGTAGAATGAGAGGTAAACAAAGATTTTGAGTCAGCAGGGAATTTGATCTCCACATGAAAACAAAAATTGGAAATGAGTTGTGAGAAATTTGTGCATATGTAGTCAAGATCACTAGTTTTCTATATGGTTTATTGAGTCCAAGGTAGAATACGATGAGTCAAGGGATGTGATTGATACAATTAGAGGAAGCCCTATAATTAGTGCACCCTAGTTAGGTAACACTGAAACCAAGCATTTAACAATCTCACAAAATAAATCACTCGTGGTGTTTGCAACCATTAAAAAATAAGAAAATACACAACTAATATAATATAAATGAAGAGATGAAAGATTCAAAAGAAATGCACAGATAAAAAATTACTTACTTATGCCAAGAGGTGTTGGAAAATGCAAAACTCTAGACCCAAATTTGCATTGATTTCTTATACAATTTTTATTACACAATTTTGTGACTTCGCAAAGAGTCTGAGATGAAAAAGGCAAATGTTTTAATATATGCATCTCATGTAAAACAACAAATGCAATAGGTATCTTATGAAAACAATTATTTGATTGGCTGCATTTTTTTCTTTGGAGTGACTAAGAAAAAAAAACTTTAAAGTTGTCATTGTAGCACAGGAGACCCTGGTGGAGAGAAGCACACTTCAAGTGGTTGAAATATTCAAGTTGGTTTCAAAGGTTGTTTACATTACATTGAGAGTGCGAAGACAAAAAGTTTTGAGTAAGTAATGCATAAGACGAGAGATAAGAATGACGCACAAACTAGTATTAATGTGAGTTGTAACTAGAGATATGACACATTAAGTTTAATGCTCGCAACCTTTTCATTTGCTGATATTCATGTCAAAAAAATATTTGACAAAACAACATTGATTTCACTAATCTATATTTAAAGAAAAAACTTAAATGTTGACAAGATTTAACAATTATACAAAATAAAATAAACAACTTTCTCATCAAAATTAAGAGTGGTATGGGTCTTTGGTCCATGGAAGAAGTTGAATGATTATAAATGAGTCCAATCAAGTGTTCCTTAATATATGACTATATTCCATATAGGATGAAGCCAAGATTGTGCCTCACACAAATTTTAGATGAAAGCTTCAATCCTTAGACTCGAGTGAAGAGGTTATCCAACCTTTAACCGAGAAAATTAAGAGTAGTCCTCAAATCGAAAAATCATGAACAAAACAAATTAAGAGTTGTCCTCACTTGGAAAAAGGGCCTTGAAGATAGATTAGGTGGTTTAGTCTAGGGAGACGACCTAGTAACCGCCAAGGCTAACTTCGAACACCTAGAACCACATTTACGAAACTCTCTATTGAACTTGTAAAGTGCGAGTTGGTCTAAAAGTGTCATTTTAAAACATTTGCCCCCCAATAGCCTCTCACCAAAAAAAAAAAAAACATTTTGCACAAATAGACCAATCAACAATCAAGAAAGCTAAAAAATGATAAACCATTAGTACATGTATAATAGACCCTTATTACATGTGCTATCATTTTTTTTGAACTTTTTATAGGCCGTAATTAAAAGGATAAATAAAGAATAGATGCGATGGTCATTCCTAGGCGAACTGGCTGGTCTCCCCTACTGGAATCATTGAAATCTTTATTCGTTCAATCCAAAATCTTTATTCGTTTAATCCAAAACGCCTCTGAACTTTCCCTCAGAACTTTGCCGCGATGCAGCTTTTATTAGAAATGATTTCTTCTCAAAGCCATCTATGACTGCATTTTAGGAACAATTTTCGTGCAGTCTGAGGTGTTTTTTTGTTGGAGTGACGAAATTAAGGATGTGGACAAGAAGAATGCTTGGGCAACTCGTTTCAATGTCTGCAGCTTCTCTCAGGTATTTAGGTTTTCGTTCGTTCTTTTGGAAGGCTTTTTCGTACACATAATTGAATCCTTCTGCCAAATAATAATGTCTTATAGTATACGTACTAAAGTTTGATTGTTGGGTGCTGGTTTAAGTGATTGGGCTCTGTTTATTGAATCTATTTTTTAAAGATGGAGGAAAATTCGTCTTTCGTCGTGTTTCTTTTTTGTGATTCAGGCGAGCCAGCTAAATGTATGCCCTTACAGTCTCAAAAATAATTCATCCATTTTAGCCGGTCCTGTCCAGTGAGTGCATAACTTTATATGAGCCGTGCTATGTTGATGTATATATTATTTTAATTCCAATCAATTGTCAATTGGCCAGACAAATATTAGGAATTACATTATATGCATGTTAACCGTGTTTACATAAAATAAGAATTTGTATAAGCCATTTTCTCCTTGCTGTAGTTTGTTATTGTAAACGACTTTTAATATTTTTCCCGTACGGATGGTTCATGTACCCGTAGATGGACACATTTCAATAAGCCCTTTGTACAGCTTGTAGGGGAATCATGGTTTTCTTAACAGATTACCCTTTTCAGTAAGACTGAGACTTGCATTACATTAATATAAAACAGTCTACATTAAAGACAGAGGGGTATGAATTGCAGCTTAACGAGGGATACATGATTAGCATGTCCAAGTAGACCGCATCAACGTTGAAAACTAGAGTCAATAGAATATGGGCAAATAAATTCTTCTCAAGGAAAAACCATTCTCATATGGCCTAAAGCCTTTAACTAAATCACTTCTCAAGAAAGACTAACCATGATGGATTTTCTCAGCCCTTCCAGATGTCGCTTATGCAAAGAAAATTCTGAAAAAGTTAACATTGTACTCATTCTCTTCATTTTCACAAATAAGGTCTGGAACTGATTCTTTTTGTAAATTCAATCTTTGCTGGGTTCTAAGGTTTTGGTTGCTTGTGTGTGACCATATACTCCTAAGTTACTTGAGTTCTGAGAGAGAAATTTATGTTGAGAATGTGAAGCCCAACATTCAGTCATGTGACTATTCGTCTTCATCTCTCTTCTTTGATAGTTGCATAGGGGTCTATAAATAGATGTGCAGTTCACGTACCGGATGTATTCAGATATTGTTCAATAATAATAATTCCCTGCTGCTCGAGTGTGGACGTAGCCACAGTTGTGGTGAACCACGATAAATCTTGTGTTGTCGTACTTTGTCTTCTTCATTTATTTGTTTGTATCTGCTTGTTTAATATTTACAAGAGCTTGGTGAGTTTGAGCAGAGATGGAGGAAGAAGATAATGATGCTGATTTTATCATTGAAGAATTTCTTGAAAATTTGGATTCTGCTGGAAGAGGAGGATGCTGAAGCAAGTGAGGATGAAGTTGAGGCTGAAGAGGAGGATGCTGAAGAAAGTGAGGATGAAGTTGATAAAGCTGATGTTTATATAACTAAGGAGTACCAAGAAGAAAGATTTATGAGGTTGAAGGAAGAGAATTTCCTACCTTAAGACCAGCTGTTTTGTATGTGCTATAAGTTGGAGGTTTGGTGTCGCATAATGAATATTGAAAAAGAGAACTTTGAAAAATAGTGTGTGTTTTTTGAAGAAACTCTGTTTCAGGAAGAAGAGAATGATGGGAAGAGCCTTATAGAGGACCTTTATCTTGCAAAAATGTATGACTTGCTGACAGAGAAGTTTACTCTTGGTGAATAGAAATCACAAGAGGATTTTGGATGCTTTGCAACTGAAGATCTAAAAAGCGTGGAGATTATGGAGCTCAAGGAGGCCGGAGAGAGCCTCAGGCTTAAGGCTGCGCATGATCCAGAAGCCTTTGGCATGTCAGAGAATATTGTTGCGGATTGCAGCAGTAGTAGAAGAATGGAATGCATTAACTGCAGTCTTGTCTGTGCAAGAAGGTAAAGGGACACACGATGTTGTGGAAGAGATAACCAGTACAAAAGGTAATGCCAATATTGTGGCTGTTGTGACCGGGAGAAGAGGCCTGTGTATTGGCCAGGAAGAGGGTCAAAAAGCCCAAGTTATTTCTCGGTTTGCAGAAAAGGATTATTCTGCACATTCCCTTGGAGAACAGAGCACTTCTCTACCTATTGGGAGTCCCCAATATAATGGAAAATAAAATTGGGAGGATGCTGGTAAGATACAACCTCCTCAACACTGTGAAAGGAGGAGATTGGACGGTGAGGGGGACAATATTGTTCCCCATTTTCATTGTGCACAGACATTAGATGATACTGATTTGGGCACACATCTCTCTGGTAATCATTTAATTGCAATAAAAACACATTCAAATGTGCAAACAGAGCGCTTGTTTGGAGAGGGCTACGATGGAATTTATGTGGATATGAGATTATTTAATACTCTGGTTCAATGTTTGAGATCAAAACATTGTATTCAGGATCATCAGTGTGCGTCCAATTTGAATGCTGTAAGTTTGCATGATTGGGATTTTGAAGAAGATTGTGGAAGCCCAATCTTTGCTCGGTGCTCAAATCTTGATTGGGATTCTTATACAACAAACCACGGTGATAAAGAAAAGTCTTCAACCGCTGCTAGTCATGGTAGACAATTGGCACAGACCAGCGAGGATAACTCTTTCCCCTATGTGAGTTCGGAGGACAGTATAGTTTGTGACATGCAGCAGCACACAGGCAATGTTTTCCCCTCAACACAAAACATCGGAAATGAATTGTCAAGGGATAATGGCAAAATCACAAATATAAGCAATTTTTATACAGGTGAAATGTTAAACGAATTTCACTTAGACTCCTCTCTGTGCGATGCAAGAAGAGTAGATAGCTTGGAAGACCATATTAATGGTTCAGAATATCCTACACAACCTGCAGATAAATTTTTGGGTCAAACAGTGAAGAAAGTGCAGTTGATTATGGCTTGGGAGGCCCTTTTACTGGTCATCATGAAGAAAGTACTATCAATTCGCTAACTGCTCAATAATGGACAGAGGCTTATTGTGACATACCATCCTAAGCTGGAAATAAGTACACATTCTAGGATTATAACAGAATACCATAGCGGAATGACATGAAGCAGTTGAGAAACAATACATCATAACTATAATCCAAAATTAAACAATGATTATGTCCACTTCATATGAAAGATAACTAAATTAACTTTCTTTACTGATTTCTACGATTTCAGTTTAAAAGATACAAATCATTTCAACCACATCTATGACTATACATTTCAAGTAACATAAAGGTACGTGCAAGTAAAAGATTTAGGATACATACTGAGCTAATTGAATTAACTGACAGTGTGTTGTACAAGCCTCGACATCTAGCAAAGAGGAGAAGCATTGACATAGGCTTAACGTCCCAACTACGGACCTTAACATATCCCCACACAATCAATTACGAGAAAGGCCCTCCCTACCCCGGGATAGACCGAGGCACCATAGTCCTGCCATTCTGAGCATACCAGTGTTAGGGTGTCGGCTAAGCAGCAAACAAGGCTGGGGGATACCTCTGTCAACCTTTCCTCCGTCAGCTAGCACTCTCGACCTCTAGTAATCATTTATGGCAATCATGCCTCTATACTACCTTGGCCAAGGATTTAGGTGGGTATTAGACAACTTGATCACCACCGCTTGATTTGACAACCAATTACATCTTGGACAAATATGAGCTGACTTGGACTTACACAATTCTCTTTCTTAAATTGATCAAATATTTAAGACACTGATTAATAGTTTTATTTTCCTTTCTCTTGCAGGATTCCTCTCCACTTCACCCATTTATACTTGGCTCTATTCGGCCTTGGATGCTTCCTAGGAGACTGTTGATAGTCACGAGATTCCATTAAATTAGAAGATTGTTTGTGGAACTATGTCGAAATCATACACAATTGGTACATATCAAGTAGCAAAAAAATAAAGGTTAGTGCAAGGCAGATATTGCACATCATAGAGCATTATATAATTTCATCGGCTGGGCTTTCCTTTCCCAAATTTATAGCAGTCAATGCTTATGTAAACATCTGATCAAAATAAGAGTGCAAACTAGGGAGTAGATCGTAGCCTCTCAAATGTTAATCATGCTCAATGCTCAATGCTTATACTGCATTTGAAAAGAAATTGAAGCTTTCTTGAATAAAAAATGCATTACTCACAATGTGAATAACATGATGGAAAATACGTGACCAATCAAAAATGCATTACTCACAATGCGAATGACATGAGGGAAAATATGTGACCTAGATATAGAAGAAGATATAAGACCAGGTGTTGGTGCGAAACAACCACTATGAAATCTACAGCTTCACATGAGTGGCTTGGTATTGAATTTCATGTGATATGCTTTGAAGTAAACAGAGAACAAGAAGAGCTTAAGAGAACTGTGTGAATGGAGAGAAAGAACGCCTGAGGGAGAGAGAGCTCTCCCTACTGCGGGGATGGAAATATAGTTTCCCAGTTGCAGTTACAAGAAAAGTGCTTGACTTGCAGTTACAAGAATATCTGAATTCAAATTTAAAAAAGAATATGCCGCTAAGGATGGTAACTCTCATGTTGGAACATATATATATATATATATATATATATATATATATATATATATATATATATATATATATATATATACATTATATGGTATATATATATATATTGTTTTCCATAATCCTTGCACAATATAATGTTTATACATACATACATACATACATACATACATATATATATATATATATATATATATATATATATATATATATATAATATTATGTCATCATGCCTTTGATAATTTGTCTAGGATGGTACCTACCTATATCTATATATATATATATATATATATATATATATATGCATATGTAATTTTGAGAGTACATATAATTTATTATTTTATTATTATATTCTTTCTAGTCACGTATGCATATACTTATATATACATGTAGGTGCAATTCATAGACGTTAGTAGAGTATCATGGTGTCATCATCATATATATATATGAGAGATCTATAATGGTGAGCTCAATCATAGTCTCAAAAATGAAAAGAGGTAATAGTTCTTTCATGGTATTAAAGGTTTATTTATCTCTTGTTATGAAGTTGACCAAGTAGCTCATGACTGTCCAAGGTGTACTCTGTTGCCTAGTCGTTAAATCTTTCATCAAGGTAGTTAGAGCCCATACCTGATAGTGTGAAGAGGGACTAAATTGGTGCCCCACTCCTTGAACCCCGTTAAGCAAAGCTTACCCCCCTTCGTCTGCTCCTGCAACCAAAATGCAAATTTTCACAATAATAACATGTTTCTCCATTTAAATTGAAATATCAATAAAATAAGATAACTGATAACTGTCACAACGACTATCCACCACAAATCTTCATATTAAAATATAATTATTCATTTTGCTAAAATAACAGAAATCAACTAACAAGTCATTTTCCAATGAATCAATTCGGTAATCATAACTTCCATTTCACAAGATCGTGATATCAAGAGTATCTAACCATTACAACGGCTATGACATTATTTTTAAAAGTTCAAAAATTTGGGATGTAACACTTGTGGAACAAGGGATTTGAAAATTTTTAAGGTAAAAGGTGCAGCTATTGAGTACGTGAATGCACTCATATTACAATTTGACAATTTGTAGAGAACGTAAGAAAGTATACAACACATCATTTGTCTATCTTCTAGTGACGGTTGCTTCTTGAATCCCAACTGCATATGGAGAGCATGTATGAGGAGCATCCTGTCATAGAGTTAAATGATGTTATGGAGAGACTGAAGGAAATGGGTGCAGGAAAGGTGTTTGGGAAAGTGAAAAATGTTACGAGTTCTTTTGAGGACAGAGAAATATATTTCACACCTGGAAAAATTGGGGGAGAACATATTTTTGAGTGTGATTTAATGTGGAAAAGACTCATTTGGAGTGTGTGTTGGAACAAAGTCTGGCAATCTTGAGATCTTCTCAAGGTTTAATTGTCATCTCAAGGTTTAATTGTCATCAAAGATCTGAAATTGAAATGCGGGGAATGTTAGTGCATGGCTGGAGAGTTTGACCTTCAGGGGGAGATCTATGTTCCCTCGAGTTTCCAGTACAGGGATGGCGGGACGGCAGATTTTTTTGCTGATTTTGGGAATGGGGGGGCAGGGGACAGCAAATGGGGACGGCTATATATAAAGGCAAATTTTAAAATATACATTGAAATTTGCAAATATACATGTCATTCATATGAAACTAAGCACAAAGTATGTCATTTAAACATTATAGAACCATAACATACAACATTTGAATGCCATCTAGGAAATAATATCCGATTTTAGTACCCAATTGTCAAAATGCATATCAATATCAGTAAACACTGAACAATGAACATTAACAATTGTCAATATCATAATGTCATAATGATAAGCATGATAAATCTGAAAATCAAAATCAAAATATGCCCAAAGATATAGGCCCAAAGGGTGGAGGGCTGCCATAAAGTAATAAGTATCAATGTATCATAATCATGTTCATGTTCAACATAAAAAAAAAAACATAAAAAAATGAAGCAAATTGCTGCTCCTATTCTGCCTCTACTGCCATGGCATCAAAATTAGAGTCTTCCTTACTATCATCCTCCATAGGAAGCATAGTCTCATCTAATAGAACCCCAACCAATCCTGGTGCTGTGTCATCCTCATCTATCTGGGCCACATCCTCAAGCTCAACATCCCATCGTAAAGCTAGTGTCTGCCTATACTCTAGAGTCTGACGATTGGCAAGTCGAAGAGCATGATGCACTGTCACTAGCTTCTCCGCTTTTTTAGAGGTAAGTCTATTCCTCTTGATAGAGTGGATATATGAATATGTGGACCAATTCCTCTTTGTAGCTGAGGAACTAGCAACTTGTGCAAGGAGGCAACTGACAAGTATTTTAAACTTAGGTGTCTTTCTCCAATGCTAGGTCCACCATCCAATAGGATCTTTTTATGCCAAAACAACTCTATCCAACCTTGCTTGTGGCTTACCCAAGTTTGGGCCACGAAGTTTGGTGAAGTCAAAGAACTGTACACGAAGAGTAGAGGCATCTTGAGCTGAATAATCTTATCAATTGCTCTTGTGAAGCCATCCAAAAGCTCAAGATCATTACATGGGAGGCCCCTTCTACCCAACTGTGCATACCATTTGGGATTTAGAGCAAAGGTTGCCATATGAAGCGGGGTATTCATCATTTTCCACCTCCGCGTCATAATAGGCCTAATATGCTCCTCATAAAACCCCAATGTAGGATCCTTTGCTGCAACAATTCTCTTCATCTTCCCCAACATGTTGTCAATAGTTTCATAGATCTCTCCCAAACTAGGAGCGTCAGTATCAACATATCTAATGACATCTACAATGGGTGCTATGACAGAGCAAATATATCTGCGAGATGCAAACAAAAATAAAAATCAGAATTAGAATTTTAAGAATTTTAAGACTATTAGTAGGAAAATCAGCAAGCAAAAGACTAATAGTAAATTTAAAAATCAGCAACTTACTTCATTGTGGACCACCAACTCTCATCAATGATCCTTTGCCTCACTGCTTTTCCTTCAGAGGACTTAGAATTAGACCAACGTCCCCACTCTGGATTCACCACCATTAATTGAAAGGCCTCATACACCTCAATCATCCTCTCCATCAAGATGAAATATGTGCAATACCTATAGTGACAATTATAAATTAAATTATCAATAAATTAAAAATTTAAACTTAAACATTAATGATTAAAATTTAAAACTAAAAGCATCACATGTAAGTAAACTTATAAATAATTTTTTTAAATAATTTAAAGTTAAAACAAACTAAAAGTAAACTATAATAAAAATTGACATACCTTGTCTCGGCTGGTTTGAGGAACTCTTTCTTAGAGAGGGACCTGAATAGAGGAAGTGAAGTGTGGTGGTTGCAAATAAACATTTGCACTTCTCTAGCTTCTAGCACCGCTTATTTCACCCATTCAATCTTCCCTATGTCCTTCAATGCATTGTTCAAGGAATGAACACAACAAGGAGTCTAAAAGATGTGCCTATAAGCACCCTCTATGATCAAACCAGCTAATTTGCACACAGGTGCAGAATCTGTGATAACCTGTACAACACTAGATGACCCAATCTCCTCTATGGCATCTCTCAAAATGGTGAACTAGAATTCTGCATCCTTCTTTCCTGAGCAATCTACGGCTTTCAAAAAATAAGAGCCAGTAGGGGATGTGACAATGATATTGATGAGTGGCCGATGTCTAACATCGGTCCACACATCCATCACAATAGAGCAGCCCGTCCTAACCCAAGTGCGTTTCATATCCTTAAATAACAAAACAACCTTTGAGTACTCTTTATCTAGGATGGTGGTTCGTAGTTTATGCTCACCAGGGGGTACAAATGAGGAATTCATGCTCAAAATATCTTTCACCATTTGTTTATAATGAGTGGAACGGGTTGCATTATATGGGATACCATTAGCAACAAAGAATCTACCAATGGATGCCTCACATTTTTCCTTTGCCTATGCATTAAACACACTTTCCACCGAGCCCTTCTCACCACTACTCATCTTTTTCTTCCCTCTAGACTTAGTAGAGCTGCCACTAGTACCAATGACAGATGACATATGCCTAGATGATTGTGAGGGAATAGATGGTGATGTCACTGTCAAATTTTGCCCCTCCATTTCAGCCTTTAAGTGCAATCTTTGGCATTCTAATTTTTGTTCATCAGTCAAGTTAGGACAAGCTTTGACTCCTTGGCATGAAACACCTAAAAAGTGTGACTTCACTCTTGTATAGCTGCCTCTAAAATCATCGAGACAAACATGACAATCCCACACCCTAGTCCCTCCTGAATTCTTTTTATCTTTTGGCCAAGGTGTGACATATTGGAGAAGAGGTTTTTTCCTATTTAAAGGATCTTTTGCAAAATTCTTGATAATGGTGGAAGGGCATTTAAACAAATCAACTTTAGGATCGGGTTTTTTCCTAGTCTCACTACTAGCAACATTAACCCCAACTACATTTTCTTCTTCACTGCTACTACTTGTACTCCCACTGCTACTCATTGTGTTTTGTTTTGACTTGAGGTTTAAATATGCAATAGATATATGAGCTGAAACAATTAAAAAATCAGACTTTGCAAGCTGCAAATCTATTTAAAAAATGATAGATGGAAGCATAAAGAGTTTCATACTTACTTGGTGCACAAAATAGAAGATCAAACCCTTGGTCAAGCTCTTGGAAGCAAAAATATCACCTCCTCTTCTTGCAAAATGAAAACTTCAGCCAGTTGCAACACAAAATGAAAACCAAACAAATGAGAAAATAACTAAAATGTGTTGAGTTTAAACCTTTTAGGGCATTTGGAGGGGTTGGACCCACCTGGCTGACCAACTTGGAGGCTTTAAATTAATTTTTTGTGTTAACTTTGATCATTTTTATGGTTAGAGGATGGCTAGACGTCCCCTTTCCGTACCCTTTCCCCCCAGGCGTCCCCAAGTTTTGGAAATGTCTCCTACATATTTTGGGTTTTTGGGGAAGGCTGGGGGATGTCCCATACCCGTCCCCCCGTCCTTGGGACGTCTCCGTCCCTGAAACGTCGGGTTTTAGGCTAGGTACGCATCCCTGGGGAACATAGGGGGAGATTGTTGAGAATGTGAAGCCCAACAGTCAGTCATGTGACTATTCGTCTTAATCTCTCTTCTTTGATAGTTGCATAGGGGTCTTTAAATAGATGTGCAGTTCATGTACTGGATGTATTCAAATATTGTTCAATAATAATTATTCCCTGCTGCTTGAGTGTGGACGTAGCTACAGTTGTGGTGAACCGCAATAAATCTTGTGTCATCGTATTTTGCCTTCTTCATTTGTTGGTTTGTATCTGCTTGTTTAATATTTACAATTTACACTCCTGAAATCGAGCAATGCCATCCTTGATATTGTTATTTATGTGTACCCTTGATCTTGAATATCATTATAACGTCAAAGGCCATAAATAGAAAATATGGGCCACACAAAGAATGTACACCTCTCTCTTATACTAGTTTCTTGTCCCCCTTATTGTGGTTTCATCTCCAAATTATTTTCTCAAGATTAGTGAATTTAATAAATTTAAAAAAAATATTTATATGAAATTGTGTGGAATAATAGTGGGTAGCATTCTTGTTAAAAGAGAGTCCAACATTTACTGGCTATAACAGTTTATGAATTCTTAGATTAAATTTTCAGTATGAGTGCAAAGAGAGATCAGTTACAGTACACCACTATGTTGACATTGGCAGCCAAAATTTTCAAATTTTATTATTATTAAAAAATCAAGAAAAGCTGTACAGGATTAGAGTATCTGTTAAACAGCCTTCCAACAGCTATAGAAACACAAATCTTGTTTTTGGAAAAATCCAAGTAGCCTAAGGTAGAACACTCCTTGTGCTGTGATTGTCACTAGCATTTTAAAACAAATAATGACTATAACCATAATCTGCAAAATGTTTGGAACAGCTGTCTCAGTTTAATCACAGGTCATGGAGGGCATACCCCCTTGGAGTAGTGAAGTTCAAAACAGAAGTTAACATTTGTGTGGAGAAGGTGGCAGGTGGAATGGTTGGGTCAAAACCACCATCTTATTGCAAACTGATTTCTCCAGCAGACTTCTCCCTGACAGCAGCAACCAACCATGGGCATTCATTTATGACTTTAAGTGTTCTGTGAAAGGATAACTTACCAGATGTAGGCAAAGGTTGTCAGGTAAGTAACTGAAATTGTCATAAACACAACAAAAAATATATTCAATAGAAGTAACCTTATTCACTCTGAAATTGGTAGCTGCGATAGAGATCTTTATCTCTGGAAATATGAACATTATTACTGTTATTGTTATGTTCAACTGAAAAGGGCACTTATGTTTAATTGTAATATTAAATGTAAATGACATGTGTCATTCGCATGCATTGAGGTATAAATATTCGATGAGTTGTAATTAATTGTAGGAGTTATGAGAATCTCAAGAGACTTTCGGTTATAATGTGAAGAGGCTCTCCTATTGTTATATATTTGCCTCAAGCAAAGGACATAGTACTCTTGAACATTTCATTATCAATAAAGATATATTTCTGTTGTGTGGCTGGGATTTTCCCTTCATTCTCGAAGGGTTTTCCGAGTAAATTTCTGGTATTTATTGATTCAGTGTTTGCTCTTTCTTATTGCTGTTTATTACCATTGATTTCTGGGCTAAAACATAACATGGTATCAGAGGCTTGTTAGATAACCGCAATTATAAGAGCTTCTCTTGTTCTTTCTATTTGATTGGCTATGGTTATTTGTGTCCATATCTCTTTATTATTAGATGCATGCTTAGCATTATCTGCCCTCGCATCACTTGTTATTATGTTATATTTTTTTAGGGTCTGCATTTGCATGGCTAGATTACTAGATAGTAGCTTTCTTGTTTAATTTTTTTTTTTTGGATATTTATTATAGTGGAAGCATCATTTATTTAGTTTTACTTGCTTTATGATCATCTGGATTATCACAATATGTTTGGTTTATGCTTCAGGGTTTTTGTGAATAGTGGTGTTGAGCTGGCACGATTTGCCCACATTGAAACTCTTCACCACTCTCTTCACTTCATCAGTCTCTCTGTTACTGCCTATAGAGGTATCTTTGTCTTCTTCATCTATGTCTCCATCACCTCTAAGGGAAGTGGATTTTAAGAATGATCTTATGCTAGTCTTCGCCGCAATTCCTGTAGAGTCTTTTCTCCCACCCTTTTTTATCCTCACAGGTCTCTCTTTGATATTGTTTTGTCTTGCTTGCCAAGTTTGCTCTTGTATCTGTCGAGGAATTCCAATCTTTGATATTAAAGTAACGCTCTTGAATCTTACAAGGTGAGCGCTCTGAAGTATTTACGACATCACAATTAAATATATTATGAGATGTTGCATCGTGTGTATATCTTTCCTTGCTGGTGATATTAAATTTGGAGTGTATCGCTTTTTGCATCTTGTTTTTAAAAACTGCTCTCTGGAGGTGTCATAATAAATATTACTTCTTATAATCTTGCCATGTTATCACTGTCCTTCTTTATGATCCACGACGATTCTCGCATTTATTCCTCTATTTTTTTTAATGTTAAGTCACCTTTTGGTTGGTCGGAGCTCTTCCTAATTTTTGGGCAAATTTTCCATTGATGGAGAGGAAGCTTGGAATTTTATGATGAGAGTTGAGTCAAGGCTAGGCTTATCTCTTTGGTTTTACTTATCTTCCTATAGGAGGTGGCAGTAATATTTATTTATTTTTACTATCATTTGATGCACCCATTTCACAGTTTACATTCTGCAACCTTCATTTAACTTATATCTTCATTGCTGGCTGCAAGTTTAATGATTTTGTTTTTGGTGATTGATATTCGGTGGAGATCGATTCGGAAAAGACAGGGGAGATGGATTTAATAGAGCTGAAGCAGGCCATTCTATATTTGATCGTCATAGCAAAGGGAAATTGCATTTCTTGGTGCACAAAGTGTTTTGTAGTATAGACATTGAGTATATATGTATACAACTACTCATACTGGAATCACAATCTGCCTTCTCTGAGAGTTGTCTGGCTGTAAGCTTCTTGTAGTTGAACCGAAGCTTGCATGATGTGTTTAGAAATAAGGAAGCTAAGTATTTTCTACATTACCTTCCTATCTTAAGTCATCTACTATCTTATCATAAATGAAACAGTTTCGTATGTTTAGATTTGGAAAGTTTATGATAGGATTACTTTACTAATCTCTCTTGCAGATGGATGCAATAGGATTTTTTTTTGAGAATGTTTATTCACAGACACATTCACAGGGAAGTTTCCTACATATTCTTTTGTGATTTTCATTTAGTCTTCAGATTTTGATAAAATGATCAATATCGAGGAGTAGTTTATGAGTATTTGGTGTAAAGCTCTTTTATCTGAGCTTTGTGATCTCCGATTTTGATTTTTTGAGTGACCTCTGCAAATATTAGGTTGAGCTATTCTAGTATGAATACTTGAGGAATTCATTGTTGGCAATAAGAGGACTGCCATAGCTGAAAGAAGAATCACTCAGATTATTCATTTGGGATTATAATGGAATTCTCTGAAGAAATTTATTCAAGAAGATAAATATCTTTTGATAACATGCATTGTGTCTTCTTGCAATTTAGTTTTGAGCTGTCTTTTCACTAGGAATAGTGAATATTCTAATATTGATTTCTATTAGAATTATTATTAATATATAGTTTCGTTGTAGGAGAAAAGCAATGATTAAGAGGGAGATGTTTTAGCTTTAGAGGGAGGCTTCATAATTAAGAGGGAGTACTTATTGAATCCCCATCACTCTCATAGATGCTTGTGATGCTTGTGGTGTTTATAAAATTTGAGACTTAAATGGAACTAAGTCTTGTTTTGTTATGTCTTTTTCCATTCATGTGAAATCAACAATAAGATTGTAAGATCAGCTATGATAACTCTTTCACTATGCAATAGTGAACATCATGTTGAGAGAGTCCATGATGTCATCACGTTGAGAGATTCCCTGATGGGAGTTGGATGTCATGTTGAGAGATTTCATGACAGTACACGTTGAGAGATTCTGTGATTAAAGGCTTAGCTATGAGTCTTACAAATCTTTCATGTTGAGTGATTTCATGAATGTGATTAATTGTTATAGGGTTTCATATTGAGTGATTCCATGAATGTGATTAATTGTTACAGGGTTTCATGTTGAGTGATTCCATGAATGTGATTAATTGTTATAAGGGTTTCATGTTGACTGATTCCATGAATGTGATTGATTTATAGGTTTTCATGAATCCTATAGGATATATGGTGAGATTTTATCATTAACATTTTGATTGTAGTCTTATGTGCTAAAGATCTCTCTCTGGCTAAGAGGGAGTGTTGAAGATGGTAGCTACGATAGAGATCTTTATCTCTGGAAATATGAACGTTATTACCGTTATTGTTTCATTCAGATGAAAAAGACACTTATGTTTAATTGTAATAGTAAATTTAAATGGCGTGTCATTCACACGCATTGAGGCATAAATATTCGATGAGTTGTAATTAATTATAGGAGTAATGAGAATCTCAAGAGACTTTCGGTTATAATGTGAAGAGTCTCTCCTATTGTTATATATTTTCCTCAAGCAAAGGACATTGTACTCTCGAACATTTCATTATCAATAAAGATATATTTCTGTTGTGTGGCTGGGTTTTTCCCTTCATTCTCGAAGAGTTTTCCCATGATATTTCTAGTGTTTATTGATTTAGTGTTTGCTCCTTCTTATTGCTGTTTATCACCATTGATTTCTGGGCTAAAACTTAACACCCAACAGGTTTTAAAGGCTGAGGTTCTTCAATCAGTGCCTTCTTATTGCCCTCTAGCACTAGAAGAGTATATACTACTCACTTCTGTTGTTTGGCAATAATCTCTAGGATTTGCTTACTTTTTCTTTAAAGAATCATAATCCACTAGAGTTTCTGAGCAACTGGAGGAGGGCTAGCAAAAAAGGATCTAGAAACAGAACCATGCAGTTTAAACATAGAAGAAGTTATTTAGTTGTTAATGTTAGAAATTTGAAATGTATGAGCAAACACGATCTTTCTTTAAGAGAGAGATTGTATAAATCGTAATTGAAAAAAGGAATTGCAACCCTTGATTCCAAGGGATGTGCAAATGTCTAGATGACAAGATTGCATTAGGAGCTTAAAGAGATGCAACAGAGGAATGATTGCATGAATGAAAGCACATGAATGCCAACTTATGCAAGAGCACTACAATGTATGAACAGGAATGCTAAATACAAGCTCGGTAGTGAGTTTATATAGAATTAAGGAGAGGATGGAGGTGGCATATATAGAAAATATGGTGTGACCACCAAGTAGTCTAACAAAAGAGAACGTTTTACTCTTAAGGAAGGTGACACCTCAACATCATTTCCTAGTTAAAATCACTTTATGAACTTAAGCATGCCCCCACAACCCCTATTGCCCTCCCTCTGTCTCCAAAAAGAAGTCCCCTCCCACAAGAAGGAAGTGTGCCCCCCCAAAAATAGGGAGTGAAATGAAGTGGAAGGACTAAGAAGCTCCCTTCAGAATGTGTAGAGCCAGTGGTAGCTGGACGAATTTGGATGTAAAAGATGGTCCATGATCATAGAATGATGATCCTCCCCTTAATAAGAAACAATAGCCAAAGTGTATGCATAATATCTTATCATTCTTGAATGGAATATGTAGGAAGAAAACTCAAAACGAGTGGTGCTTCTGAACTTTGCTCAATGATCTCCATGTTGATGCTAAAACTTGTCCCAATCAAATCAGGCATTCTAGGCCGCATTGCAAGAATCTCAAAGAAACTAATGTAGATCTCAACCCAAAGATTCAGGCATCTCTTCTAAAGTTAGAAAGACCTCCTTCAAATGTTGTTTCAAGTATCCACACTCGTGTCAAATTGTGAGGAATAATCAAAGAGATGCATCCTCATCAAAGAGATGTATGCAATCAATAGTGTCTCTCAAATCTGCAATAAGAGACTCCACAAACAAGTTTGAAATACTGAGAATGTACTACATCATGGGAGGCTTTTGACAAAGAAACTCTGAACTCCAAAGTAGCGGTAGTGGATGAAGGAGATGGAATGCAAGGTTTAAGAAGTAGATCAGTTGTACCCAAGTTCAAATAATCAAAGATCTCAAAATCAGAATCCACACTAGAAGTGTGATCATTGTCGAAAGGATCAAAGACATCATCACAAAGTCTGAAAAGGTGTGTTAATTGAGATGCATGAACCACTTTTGTAGCTATAATCTCTTTGCTCTCTAACTCTTCGATGAGAACTGAATCAGCTGTAAATTTGACAGTCTTCTCTACTCCACGGTGAGTAATTTGACAGAAGGAAAGAAGATTATTGGACAAATAAGGTATATACAATACATCATTGAAAGTTTCATCCCCTTTATCGACAAATCCTTTCCCAATTACATTCATAAATGTATTGTTACCCATTAAATAGGTGGCATAGCACAAGGCTCAAAAGGAGAGAATACAGATTGTGAAGAAGCCATATGATGAGAAGCTCTTGACTCTAGAAGCCAACTCTTTGATCCAATACTTGTAGAAGCACAAAAGGTCTTTTTTGTATTATTGTTTGATTAGCCGAGAGGCTTTTAACTGTGGGCTTGCCCTTGCACTTTTATGTCAGAAAACATATCCACATTAGAAAACTACCCAAAAAAAACCACAAAATAAGTTTCCCTAGACTGCCAAACCTCTTCACGGCAATTGCCAAACCTCTTTACGACAAAGCTATCCATTGAAAAGAAAGTGAAAAATCTATAGTTTATTATTATATGTCTTTGAATAAGAATACCTATTAATATTTTCTTCTTTTATTAGTATATTCTATTTTTTATTTGACAAAAAGCAAAAGGCAAAAAATATTAAAAAGCAAAAATTCCTCCTTTTAAAGGACTCGTTTTTATTAATTTTGAAATAAATTTTATTATTTATGTATTCTTATAAAATTATAAATAATAATAAAATATATTAGAATTATTTCTTATTGCTATTTTAATTATTATAGAATAAAATTACATATTTAAATATTAAAATCTATTTCTTTAAAAACAATTGAGACATACTTTATGACAGCAATCTCCTGATACATAGTGCATTATAAAAATCTGGCACTTGATCCTGCAATTATCTTCTACGTATAATTTCCTATCGGCTTATCCCTTGAATCTTGTCTAGCTGCATTTGCTAGTGTATAAGCATACAGCATGACCTTTTTCCTTCTTTTGAGTAGATTTTTAGTTTGATGAAGATAGGAGTTTCATTGAACCTTGGGTTGATCTTCTTGAAAAGGCACGTGAGACATTCAATTAGCTTCTTCATTCATTTATATTCGTTATGACCAAGTTCCTTATAATAAGCACATTTAACCTTTTCCTCATGCTTTCCTTGATTTGAAGAAGGTTTAGTATCCACATTTGAAGTAGATGAAGGTCCATTTGAATTATTATCTCCTTGGTTCTTTTGTTTCTTAGATTGTATGCTATTATCTTACCTATCTATAGTGCATTGATTTGTAGCCCCAATATGAGACTTGAAGATTTGGGGTGCCCATATGAACCGATTTGTCCTGTTCTTTTGTGAGTTCGTTAGCCAACACACTAGAAGATGACATTGTGTAGATAGCTTCCAAGGCTGTTCTAGTAGGATCAAATGTAGCAACAAAGACTAAATAGTCAAAACCAAGTTTAGGGAGAATACATAGGATCAATTGTTTATCATCTTTCTCAATTCTACACTGTTTCAATTGCAATCGGATTTTGGTTTGGTGAGAAATCTTATATACTATTAAAACTTGGAGGACTTCAACCAATGAACCCGTTCTCCAATTGATGATCTGTTGATTCATCTTGCTCACTAAAGGGATTTTCCAATATTGTCCAAACTTTATTTGGTGTAGACAAAGACTCAACATGAAAGAGGAAATCAAGAGATTCATACATGGATAAGGTTTCAAATGCTTCATCATATTTATTCAACCATTTAGGTTTTCTTGTTGGGAATATTACATCATTATCATATATTTAGGTTTATTAGTGTCTTTAGGATATGCATAATAGTTATTTTGTTATGATTTGTTAGAAATCATTTATAATAGAATGGGAGTAGCTATTGGAACTCTCATATAAACTAGGAGATGAAACTACTATAAATAAGCTAAGTTGCTGGTTCAGGCTCAAATAACCAGTTTGCTAGTATGGCAAAATTTTGAAATGTGGTTTGGGTTCACTAGTATTATTGTTTCATCTTTCAACAATTGGAATTTTATACTAAGTTCCAATCATCTAATGGATTATATAAATCATCTTCTTATTGATGGCATTAGTTGATTCACAAAAGTGCCAATGCCAGTGTGATCAGTTGCACCAATAACATTCTTTCTTTCCAAGCCCTCACATGCTTATTATTTTTTCTTACAGAGAGCTTGTTTGCTTGAAATTAACATCCTGCTTGAAAAATGTTAAAGTAGTCACTTGTTTAATGTTTAAAATATAATTTATCAATACCGAGAGCTTGCAATTAATTGGACAGTGCTCATTATAAGCAATTGGATATAAAAAGTTTATAGCAAGAAATCTTGATGGCTATTTTAATTTGATGTAATATATATGTGAACTTCAGCGAATTTTGTTTTCTAATGTTGTAGATCCTATTCAAATTCTGTAATAATTGTTTCCTGCACTAAATTACAGAATGTTTCTCAATGGAAATGTACCTGGTTCACACTTTGTCTGCCTGGGTCTGCCTTGGTTCAACTGCACTCAGACCTTGTTCCAGCCCAAATGAACCAGTCTGCCTGCGAATGGACCCTGTCCAAACCCACAGGCAAACCGGAGTAGTATTAGGGTCCCAAACAGGTGAACCATACTTCCTAGCAGAAAAATGCAGATTAACATAATCTTGATGGTGTTGGTGCTGTATGGACCTAACATGTACTGTATGTGGAAGCACATCCTCTGCTCACTGATCAAAGTAAGAGCAGTGCCTTAAAACAGAGAAACAAAAGTAATATCTACTGCTTTATCCTCTTTTCATCCATCTGTGGCTCTAGTTTAATGCAAGGAAACCAGAGAGCACACATAAACAGAATTACACCAAGAATACACTATATGAAGAGCTATATTAACTTCATGGGATGATATATTGATTAGAAATAGGGCTTATAAAGCCATTGTTTTGAACTCCATCTCTACCACCTGACAACGACCTTCCTGGTACCCGATTATAAACCAAAGAAATAAGATGCTACTGATACCAACACTAACATATGGGGGAACACTAGTTATTATTATAACTTAAGTCCTATCACACAAACATATACAATATACTAGCAAGTAGCCCCTCTTGGACTTATATGGACCACAAAATAGGTCAACTGGACTCAAAAATACATTGACACAAATAAGTTTTAGAGGCAAAAGTACCTAGTTTATTTCAGATAACACCAAGTTGGGTACACTGGTACCCTAACACTGTAGTTCAAATGCTTTTAAATGTAAAGAAACATCTGGGAGAGGAACAGTCAAAGGAGTACATAGAAATTGGAATGGGGCATTGTTAGAGACCAGATTCATTATTCACCAATACTTGGAGTAGAAGAGATGCCACCACCTACCATCTCAAATAAAACTCATGCAAGCCGTAAAAAAATCAATGGGAGAATGTCCTGGGTGTTGAAGATTGTAGCTGCGATAGAGATCTTTATCTTTTTTTAGAAATATGGTCATTATAACCGTTATGGGCACCTTTAGTTGAAGAAGATAATTGCGATTAGATTAAATATAGAGACATGTGTCTTGCGACATGCATATAGAAATACAAAGAGTTGTGTATATGGAAATTGAAGAGACCTTCAATTATGTAATGAAGAGTCTCTATTTTTTATATTTGTATCAAGTGCAAAAAGCATTGTACACTAGAACATTTTTATCATCAATAAAGTAATATTTTTGTTTCTGTTAGGATCCGTGGCCTACGAATTTCAAGGATCATAATTTCATTTTGTAATTCAGTAATTCAATGTGAATGTGTTGATTTTCTTTATAATCGTGAAAATAAATCAATTATCTAGTATACTCGATCCATAGATCCACTCTAGAATCATAGATTCATACTATGAAATGATTTAGTTTTAAAATTATGTATATAATATATTTCTCTTATTTTTTAGTGTATACACACACACACACACACACACACACACACGAATCCTCCACGAATCATAATTGGGGGAAAAAAATCCCGAATCCACAAATCCAATTCACTTGCCTGAATCGGATTTGTTTCACAAATCGGCAACTAAGGGTTTTTCCCTTTAAGTGGAAGGGTTTTCCAAGGGTAACTTCTGGTGTATTTTGTACCTAGTTTTATTTTTTATTAAGGAAAACAGGGTTTAATGGGGGCCCTGAAACCCTTACACTACTAAAACATAGATGAAACACTTAAAGTATCAGACAAACTAAAAGCAACATTCTGAAACAGCCCCCCTTAGGGAAAAGATATAAACCATACAAAAAACAGGGGAGCAAAAAAAAAAACCAGGAGAGGCCCAAAAGTAAGGAAGGCTGCTCAAGTGATTTCTCTAAGTATTTCCGCAGCACGAATTTCCAGCTTCGACATTCTTCCAGCCGCCTCTTTCATGTCAGACAGATCTTTATTAGGTTCTTGGATATCCTTCTTCTTAGTGCTGGATCTGGTTGTCTTCCTCGAGCTATCCTCAGGAGACCTATCTTTGGTACTGTTAGGAGAATGATCATCCTCTTTGTTGACCCTATGTTCTTCAATTTTGTTGATGAACACCTTTATGTTCTCATTAGCCTCTTTAAGGATGTTGTAGCTTTGCTCAGCAATGTTTTGCATAGAGCCCTCCATGGTTTGAACTCTACTCCTCACTTCCTCCCTTCTGTTGCCCATGCCCTTTTCCTCCTCTATTTTCTTGTTCTGCAAGTTGTAGTTCTCCCTCTCCAAACTGCTCACTTTGTATTTGAGCTCCTAAATTTCATGGAACATCCATTTAGTGGTTCGATAGCTATCCACCACACTATTTTTTGCATTGTTGAGCACATCCATTCGAGGGTTTTCCTTTGTGATATCACTTAAAATCATAAGGGTCGGGTTGATCAGCTCCTCCATTTGAATTTTCCCCTCTTTATTCTCCTTGACAATAGTTTTAATCATCTCTCTATTGATCCCCATCCTTGCAGAAACAGTATCAAAATTCCTCCATACCACATTCCTATCTTTACCCGTTATCATGCATTTGTAATGGCTGGATCCCAATTCCTCATAATCCTGCTTGTGCTCTTCCCCACACCCCTGTTTCTTATCATCCTCATCACTATCCTTCCCCACCTCTTGGTTTTCCTCATTGGATTCAAAATCTTATCCTCTTTTCCCACCCTTGAAAGTCTTGTCCTCATAATCCTCTCTATTGGTCGGCATTTTAATGGTAATGTTTCTCTTACCACCTGTCCTCTTTTTGCCCTCCCCTTTTCTGAGATTGGTCTCCTCTTCTCCATCAGTGTTGTCACCCTTCGTGTCCCTGCCCTCTGCCCTTTCATCGCAGTCCCTATCAAATGAAATCTCCAAGCCCTGTTTAGGTTAGGTATTGACTTTTTTCTCCTTTCTCTCCATTTTGATACTTTTTTTTACCAATATTGTATTGTGGGGTAGCATCCTCCTCCGTGTCAGGAGTTTGGTCCTCTCCTGACTCATCTGAATCATCTCTTCCCTTCTTCCCTGCCTTCCTATTTTTAATTTGTTTCTCCATAGACCTAGCCTCAAAAAATTCATAGATTAACAGCAAGAGCCCTTCATGGAAGACTAGATTACTTGAGTGCTTCTCCTTATAGTCAATATTTTCATTAATAGACGAGTAAAGGTAAAAAAGAATAGATATCTTCACCCCATACCTGAAATGGTTAAGAAACACGAAATGGTGGGTGCAGAGGCGATTGAATCTCGTGTCAACGGAAATGTACTTGATAATAACCCTCAACACAAACCTCCATAGCAGCTTAATAGATCTTAGCAGGTAGTAGGTACCTTTCTTCACTAAGGCCTTCTTTTCCTTCAAATCTTTGGTGAATTCAACCATAGCCTGCCTAGAAATCTTTCTATCTTTCTAGAATTTCTTCCCCATGATGGGTATGCCAGTCATCGCAGAGTTAACGTCCTTCGTCACCGTGAAATCCACACCATCAATCTTTACAATCCTCTCATTCTAGCTCTTAACCACGCTTCGCATAACAAAGGGTTTCCTTCCATGAAGCCGTTCAATGAAATTGGTAACTTCGCCTTTTTTCAAAATGCTCTACACCTTAGAGCGTCTACGCCACTTTTGAGCTTCGTCCTCAGGTTCCCTCCTATGTCTTCCCCCCACCATTATTTCTTCCTCTCTGCAAACTTTTCTTCTGGTATTGATAATCTTCAAAGCCGAATTATCATTAACACCATTCGTTTTCATGAAACTTCTTTTTACCTTGTGTACTTTATGCCCAAAATCAATCCTCAGAGTGAGATGATGGATATTATTGATGTGAAAAGTACAATTGCTTTCGTACTTACGCATCATATTTTTGCACATTTCCCATAACTCATAAACCATCATAATGTGTCTTTTATGATTCCTAATCTACCTGGGATCCTTTCCCTTTCTGTCAGCTCAAGGATTTCTAATGGAAAGTTATGCTCGTCCGTCCACTTTGCCACCTCATTATTCTTGACTGCCTAGTTGGCCAACCTGTCAGCCACTTGATTGGATTCCCTATACTCGTGAGCCACATAAGTATTATCAAAAGTTTTATGAAGTTGAATGTAGTCTTCAATGATATTCATGATTGTCCTCGTAGGCTCATTCTTCTCATTAAGACAATCTATAATATTCTTTGAGTCTTCTTCCAACTAAAGATTTTTGACTCCCATGTCCCGAGCCAGTTTGATTGTTTGATGAGCCGCAGTTGCCTCTGCATAATGGTTAGTTTGTATGCCCAGAGGTGCTGACACAACAACAATCCCTTTTCCATGTGCATTTTTGATGATACCTCCCACCCCAGCTATTCCCCGGTTGCCTTTGGCCGCCCCATCAAAATTTGCTTTGTGCCAACCCTCAGGCGGGAGAGTCCATCTGCATTCTTTCCTCTTATTAGTATCCATAACCTTTGGGCTAAGAAGCAGGTTAAGACCTTTATTGGCAGAGTAGTTTTCTAACAAAGCTTTAAGGCTTTTGTAGAAGATAAATTTAGCATTTGTTTCTTTCTCCCTAAAAATTTTGTTGTTTCGCTCTTTCCACACTCCCCAACAGACATGAGGCAAGGTCCATTTCCACAAGTCCTTGTTCCCATCCCCATACAACCCATGGTGCCATTGTTCAAAGAGATTAGTAGTGTTGATAGGAAAACCCCAGGTCATATTGAAAAAAGACAGGAAATAAGACCAGATATCTCTAGTGAAGTGGCAATGGATAAAGATATGATCCACACTCTCATTGTGATTTTTACACAGAATGCATCTGTTGGGCATCATATTTCCCCTCTTGGTGAGGTTATTCACCGTCAAAATACAGTTTTGGAGCGTACTCCAGAAAAAAAAAGTTGATTTTGGGGATAAGACCTTGATATCAGGCATTGGCCCAAATAGGCATTGTACCTGTTTTGTTTTTCTTATTGTTTATCATTTATTGCTGGGATGAACATTAACATGGTATCAGAGCCTAGTTTAATAACAACATTTAAGGAAGATTTATTTTCCTCTAGTTCATTTTTTCTGAAGCAGAATTCAAAAGTGTTTCAGGCAATTTGTAAATATTGAAATTTGATAGTTGCATTTGAGTTCTTACCTTTTGAAGTTTGCAAATATTTTATTCTCTATCTGATTCAAAGAATTCATTCTCGTCTATCTCTGCAAGAGTTTTTACGCCTTCTTGTTATTATTGTTTGTCTCTGTGATGCCTCTCCTTATGTTGAGTGTCATGAATGAAAAGAAGACGAGTATAGTTTTCTTGTACATCAATGGTTATCCTTGCAATTCGGTAGGTGAGAATTGTTTCTTGAAATAAGATTATTGGCTTTATTTCAAGTTGTTTCATAAACAAAAATAGGGAAGATGTGTTGAGATGTCCCACCCCTTTTTTTTAAAGGTTTCCAACAGATCAAAGCAAAAATCAGAACTAAAGACGGCATGTCAGAATGCTTCGGGAGCAACATGGGGGTCAAATAGGGATGTCCATTGTCTCCTACCTTGTTTGGCCTTTATATCAATAAGTTGGAGGAGTGGCTAAACAAAGTCAATGGAGAAGGAATCTGGCTAGCTGATTATGTGATTAGACTACTTTATGCGGATGACCTTATCCTCATTGCTAAAACTGCCCATGGGTTGAATGAACATTTGAGTAATTTAGAGACCATTTGCTTCGCGGTAGGGAAGGAAGTCAACACCTCTAAGATGGTCTTTACCTTGAAGAAACAAGGCAGCAACATACTACAATATTTAAAGACAACGTATTATAAACTGTGGAAGAATACAAGTATTTGGGGATCGATTTCCATTATCAGTTAGGTTGGGAGACATGTAGATCAAAAAGAATACAGGGGGGTTGGAAGGCCTCTTACCTTCTTTAGAATAGGTGCAAGAAAGCGGAGTTGTAGGATTGGAAGGCTAGGAAAATCCTCTTTGGGCTTTTGGTGATTCCGGTTGTTACTTATGGAAGTGAGGTATGGGGGAGCAAAGTATCAAACTATAAATGGTGACAAATAGAAAGAATACAAAAACATTTCATTACCATTAACCTCAAAGTCAAGTCAACAGTGCCCTACGAGATTCTCTTGGTAGAAGCAGGCATGTTCCCGGTGGAGGCCTTAGCAATTATTCCCTTGTTAAGCTACTTAAAAAAAGTGGGAAATATGGATATACATTGCTGGCCTAGGATGGTGGTTGACGAGGAGCTAGACCATTGAAAGAAGACATGGAAGAAACACAATAGCAAATGGTTCAACAAATGGAACATTGACTACCAAGAGTCCTTGGAAACCAACTTAGAGATAAAAAAATGGGTGTGAGAAAAAATCAGTACTGCCATGTGGACAAATCAGATAGGTAGGAAAAAAGCTTACTATGTCAAAGAATTCCACCCTAGATGCGAACATGGCGATAAAGAATAGTTAGGAGCCGATATCAAAGGAAAGGCTAAAATTTTAATTGCTCAATTAAGGTCTGGATCACACCATTTGAGATGTGAAAATGGTAGATAGAAGGTCCCTAAAGAAAGGTGGGAGGAAAGAATCTGTAGGTTTTGCAACAAGGGGGTGGTGGAAACGGAATGACATTATGTCAAAGATTCTATTGCATATGAGGATATCCACAACCAATACAAAGACACCTTACGGGTGAATAGGATAAAAGAACTTTTTGAGGGAACAAAACTTCACAAGGTAGGCCATCTTGTTAACGCAAATCCATAACAAAAGGGACAGCCTAGAGAAATCTCAACAAACTGATTAATGGGTCTTCTTTTGGTCCTTTAGACCGTTGGTCTTGTGGACGTCATTAAAAATCTTTCATTTCATTTCATTTTAATGTTTTACCGAGTCTCTGCGCTTGTCACAAAAGTTGTGTCTAGATCTGCGAATTCAGAATTGTGTTGCTTACCCCTAAACATGTGCCCACACACAGGATGACCTATGTTATTCACCTTGTAGCCTTAGGAGTTTGCTATTTTTAGAGTACTATGTATATGCCTTTACTTCGAATTTGGCTGAGAGAACCAATGTCAATCTACTGCAGAACTACGTTGAATTCATCAACAATGTAAAGTCACTTTACCCTCTTATCGTGTGTAGATTTAGACTATGCTGCATGGGCCAGTGCTGATCTGATGACACCAATTGGGGAACTCGAATGAGTGGGATATCCGGCCATTTCATACTCAATAGAAAGTCGGAATGAAAAATTCGAATACCTTGCCAACGGTTGCTAGATTTTAGGAATTTCCAGAAAAGAATCCATAGCGGCAAAGTATTTGCTTTTTTTTTTTTGTGTTCAAATATGAAGAGTATTGATTCTTATCTTATTTATGCCAAGTGTTATTTTCCCTTCTAGTTTTGTGGTGTTCGTTTTTATTTATACCTGCCGACACTATTTTTCATATGCAATTTTTTTAAAGCCCTTGTCTTATCCTATCTGTCTCCGGATTCATCCTCTTGGAATTCAAATATGCAGGAGGTGTCGTCTCTTTGTGCTGGCAGTTTCTTTTTGTTCTTATGGTCTTTAATTATATTCGTCAGTTTCTTTTAAGTTATGATGTGCACTTGTTGCTGTTAATGTATTGGCATATCTAAGTTTGGTCGGTTTTGTTTTCGTATTTGTTTTATTTTCTTTCATATCTTCATTTTTGTCTATTTATATTTATAATTTCCATTTTCTCTTGCCGTCTCCTATGCCTATTCTTCCTATTGTGGATGTTGTGCATTTAAAGACTCGACATCATTTACCGTGGAACATGTTTATTAGTTGTCTTTTGTTTTCCAACATAAGTGAGGCAGCGTATTTACTTGAGCAACATGTGTTTCATATCGTCATTGTATTTTGATCCTTTTAGAGTTTATGTTTTTGATTACCACCGTTATGATCGTCCATTCAGATTCGAGGCAATTTTTTTCATACTCTTCATAAACAGTGCTAATGATTGGTTTTCTAGATAGAATAGAGGAAAATCTTTATGATCTCTCTCAGGTGTTTGATGTGAAGTCGATTTCTGATCATGGTTGTTTTCAGCTTTGTCTATGTGCAGCTTATATATATATATAAGTTTAAGATTCATCTCTGGTCATTCATGTTCTCCAAGTTAAGGATGTGCATTTTATATCGGATCTGTTCAGGAGTTTCAACATATTTATATGTTATATGTGTTCTGACTTGACTTTATGCAAGAGTCTATGGTTACTAACTAGGTTATCCCAGATGGCCTGATAGAGCTTGAAGATTAGGTGGATATGGTTACATTTTGTGTAGCAGTTCTATGATATGAGCTATTATTGTGTATTAATTCATAGTTCTGTGCCTGTAGAGATTAGAGATAAGTATTCTCTCTTTGAATATTGATCTTGAATTCGTATTGCATCACTAGAAATAGTGTATGTTTTAACATTGATCCCTATTGTAATTAATTTTATGAGTTATTAATAATCTCTCTTCGTTGTAGGATACTAGGAAGCAACGAGATGAAGATGATGTCTCGATGTTACATATATTCAGAGGGAGATGCTCAGCCTCAGAGGGAGGATACTTCCATTATCTTATTGTGCTGATCAAAGTAGTTCTTGATTGAGAGGGAGTCCTTATGGAATCCCCGCCATTCTTATATATGTTGTTAATGTTTTGATATTATAGAATTTGAGACTCTTGTTGAAAATTAGTCTCAACAGTGACTTCCTTTCTTGTTGATGATGAGTTCTTATTCAAGTGAAATTAATAAAGTTGTAAGGACAACTATGATAACTCTTTCACTTATTGAGGTAAATCATAGTGAACATCATGTAGAGAGAGTCCATGATGTCATTACGTTGAGAGATTCCGTGATGGGAGTTTTATGTCATGTTGAGAGATTTCATGATGACATCACATTGAAAGAGTTTGTGATGTAAGCTGGTTGTGAGCCTTGTGTTGGTTCCCAAAACTGCAAATTGGAATCCTACGAGCCTTGCCTGCTCGATGCTGGGATATCCAACCGGTTAAGGCCAACTTGATGGGATTGATCAATGCGATCCAAATCCCCTGCGCTTCTAGCTCTGCAATGTGTACCTGATCTTGGACAAAACACTTAGATCCAAGGCACTTATAGCAAATCAATTAGAATGTGAATGCAATGAAAGTCTTCCTAACAACAAGAATTACAGAAAACTTCAAACTTACAGATTGTGAATTGAGAATAAAAGTAAATGATTGTATAAATGTGATAATGTTTTAAATAAAGAATAATTATAGATTAATGCAATAGATGATTATATTAATTCCTCAAAGGAAATAAATGAAACAATTGCCAGCATATGGATTATGAATCAAGAGTAAAAGACCAGTGTTTAATTAAATGGGCAATCAGAGTCAATATTATTAGTTGAAATGTACAACTTTATAAAATTCAAACGCGACGGATCAATTATATAAACGCAATTTTAAACTAGTCTAAGATGCATTTTAACTCCTATGATATGACGACAAACTAGACATAAATACGGAAACAATTAAATATTTCACAATATCTATGTTTATCAAATTTAAAATGCAATAATGACCCTATCCACTTGTCCGAACTCCGAACATTAAAATATTTATAGTATTTAAATAAAATATTTACAAAGGACACAACTTAATAATAATTTAAAACTCTAACGCTTCATGCAAAAAATAAAATAAATGTTTCTTACTGATCATGCCGGAAATATAATTGCAGTGGAGACACTCCTTATGGATGATCTATCCAATACAGTTTAACTCTAGAATCACATAAGAATTTATTCAATAATCCACAATCCACGGGCTTGGTTCAAAAATTCATTCCTTTACCAATCGGAGAATATAATACATCACGGGTGCCTTATAATATATAAAAATTAGAAAGAGTATCTGTCTTTTGTAAGATTTTACATCTTATATTTATAGACAAAAGGTTGTCAGTTGCCTCTCCAGGCATCGCCTCTCTTCATAACAAAAAATAAATAAAACTAACCATAATAAACATGAGGCTTTAATAATAATATTTCACATTTGATAACCCCTTTGTTGCATTCAATAATTATTTACGGGTATAACGTCGGCAAATTAGGTTATAATCCCGTGAGCCTTAGGATGCTCCTAAAATGTTACCCGTGCAACGCATGAATATCTCCACTTCTCCAAACAAGATTTTGTATGAACAGCTGCTCACATTCCAATGATAATCATTGCCGGTTCCTCCACATATCCATGATGTGTTACAACGTGTCCTCTCTAGTGATTCGCGTGACTTCATCTTCCTGTGTACATAATCCAGACAATTGTTTATGTTTATGTCCTCAGAGGTGCATAGCAGATCTCCACCTAAAGAATCACGGGCTCTAAACTTTAAAGTGAATTCAGGAAATGAATGGGCTTCTACGTATTTGTTATTGCCACTCTCCTCCTTTGGGCACACATAACGTATGAATTCATCAGTTGCCTTCACTCTGAGTCCCAGACTCGTGTATCTATGACTGAACATGGTGTCTCCTCTCTCGCGTGCTTTTCATTAAATCTGCAACAAACACAAAGAAACAATAAGTAATGCTAAATCAAACCAGAATGAACAGTTTGGCTTCTTGTATATTGGTGTTCAACAGGTCAGGGCAAACATTCATTGCATATTTGGAATTCCTCTATTTGTACGATGACTTGGTCATCCTCTTGGCATATCGCTAGAGACTTTGCTATTTTCAGAATACACCAGTCCTTCATTGCTGTTTTGAAACTTGAAAAGTCTGCTAGCAATACTCTTAAATGTCTGTTGTATTTATTTAACCGTTCTCTCTGTCAACAGCACAAACTCATCAATATAATTATCAGCAACTGGACACCTCTGATGGCAACTTTCAGAAATGACAATATTCCTGCTTCTGCATAATCAGATCTGTACATACTGTCCGGTCTGTTCTGATATGTCTTTTAACATCCATGGCTCTGGCTTTGAGATTGACATCACACTTAAACAGTCGACAGTTCTGTTCTGAATCCATGTAACCATCTAAATTCACTACATTTCTACCATCTGAAGGAATATACTGCTGCATCAGACTGAAGTAAATACATCACTCCTTTCATATGCTGACTAGTATAAGCACAGTTTAAATTTTTCTTATTGTGATATATGAATTTGCCAAAACATATTCTTCAGCGATATGTTTATAGAATCAATTCATAATGAAATGGAATTATTTTTGATGTAAAGTCTTTGAAGCCTTTTAATTGTATATGAAATTTGACTATTATTGCCTTCATCATTGTTCATCTGATATAAACTTCAAGTTATATTGCATGACTTTCCCAGTATTGTAACTAACACCTTCAGATTGAATGCCTGAAATATGTATTACTAATAAGGAATATGCAAGAAAAGATTACTGAAAAGAAACAACAAGCCTGGATGTGTGAACATAAATCTCTCAACCCCTCTTGTTCCAAATCTCCATATCTGCTATGTCATGTTTTCTTTTTAGATGACTAGTTCACGCAATTGGAGACTTTACACTCATCATATGCAGACCTCAACAGAGAAGCACCTTTGATTGTAAGGATAGTAGAGTGAAATCTTTTCTATGAAATAAGTTTTTATATACCAAAATATGCTTTTACAATCCTTCATCAATCTCCAAACATATTTCCTAAATGGAGACTCTAAAATTAGAGTTCCATTAGTGGCTCTTGTTGGGGACACATGCTCCTTGTGAGTATGATGAGATTCCAGCTATCTCTGGAGGAGTAGATATATCTTAGTCTCAATGCTTTCCCATATAATTATCCCATTCATATTATTGTCAGGAGAGTCGGGTGTGCTCGATTCATCCTTTGATAATGAAACCGCATGGGCAATGAAACACTTGCATCGTATATAATTTTGCCTCCGCCTATTTTTATCTTTTCCGTTGTCAACAATCCACGACAGTTTCTCTTTTGATTTATTTGCAGATGCTGAGAATCACACAGGCGGGCTTCAATACTGGCGTGGGCATCCTGAATCGATGTGCCTCCATATTGTGCTCCTGGTGCAAATGACACAGAGTATTTATAAAAGATAAATCTTCCAGTCTTGTTCCTCACGTGTTGGATACTCAGACTAAGATATATTTGACTCCTGTGTCAACTGGCGCTTCATACTGGTGATGCTTCTTCTAATCGCTCATCATATAGACCTGCAACCAAAACAGAATAACATTAGAGATGTAAAATATTAGTCAAAACTCCTTAACCATTGATGCAAATCTCCTTGCTCTAGTGGCCGTGCAGACATAGGAACCAAATAATCCCTTTATCGCTGAGAGGTACGGGAGGATAGCTGACATATCTTAGTTGACTATGATGATGCCAATAGTTTGAAGAAACCATTATTTGTATACTGTTAAGTATTCTTGATGGTTGCATACTGCCTGTTTTAAATGGAATTCTGGAGAGCCCTTTGTGTTGGCCAAGCCCATTCTATACCAGTTCGAATCCAAATAGGGTCGCCACTATTTACTTTCTGTGTTCTATGGATTAGCAGAGTAATCCAACTGGAGCAGATATTTATGTATTGGATAAGATCATAACTTTTCTGCTGGAGATGATTATGACTTTCATAAATAATTGGTGTTTATATCACCCATACGTTTCCTTGCTATTTAACATTGTTGTTTCACGCATATTTCTCATATGCCTATCACATGCTTCAGAAGTGTCTTCTTAACATTTCCATTGTATTTGTCTTTTATGGGGAATCTGTACATATGCTTTATTTGAAAACCCGGGGCTTTCACCATTACAATTCTTTTCATGGGTGCTTTTGCTTTTGTTATTCTGTGCACTTGCTGATGTCCTCTCTGGACAAATACTGGAATTGGAAGAATTAAAGTCTGCAGATGCCATCACTACATATAACTGTTGCTGCTCTTGTATGTGCATAAATTTCTCACTGGCTGAAGCTTGTCATATGTTCATGCAAAAATAGCAGAAAAATCTCTTTGTTTTAGACTAATGGAACAAGAACAGCCCCATAGTATTTAACATCAACATAAATTTCAATAAATGCTTTTGCACAGATTTTACTATAAGAGTGCTCAGAAATCTTAAAGCCAATTCAGAATACTGAAGCATGAAGTCCATCAATAAGCACATTGTAGGAAGTGGAATACAAAGACTGTTGAAAATCCTCTTATAATTGTTGGACTTAAAACCATTTCCTCATAAATTTCCTGAATTAAACTATAACACCATCAGTTTGTGAACATGATTGTCACCATCTTCAAATGCACAACAAAAATGAATTTTAAACATGGAGGCTGATACTCATAGAATATCAATATGCTCAAACGGATGGCTAAATTTTTTAAATTTTAAGGCTCCATCACCTTGCAGGCTTGTCATGTTGAAAGATTCCATGACAACATCACGTTGAGAGAGTCCGTGATGTAAGCTGGCTGTGAGCCTTGTAGGCTTGTCATGTTGAGAGATTCCATGACAACATCATGTTGATAGAGTCCGTGATGTAAGAGCTTTGTGGGTTTGTCATGTTGAGGGACTGTACAACAACGTCAAATTGGGAGGGCCTGTGATGAAAGCTGCTTGTGATTCTTGCAAGTTTTCCATGTTGATTGATTCCATCAATTATGTTATGATGAGATAACATATTTTTTATAAGAATCTATGTGATTAGAATTTATCATTTTAAATTTATGGGTGCAGCTATGTATGACTGCTATGCTAAAAATCTCTCTTCCTAAGAGGGAGTGTTGCAGATTGTAGATGCAATAGAGATCTTTATCTCTGTTTAGAAATATGGCCGTTATAACCGTTATCGTCACCTTCAACTGAAGAAGATATTTGTAATAATAATTGAGATTAGATTCAATATAGAGACATGTGTCTTATGACATGCATTGAGATGTGCATATGGAAATACAAAGAATTGTCTATATGGAAATTGAAGCGACCTTCAGTTATGTAATGAAGAGTTTTTCTATTCTTTATATATTGTATCAAGCACGAAAAGCATTGTACACTTGAACATTTTTATTATCAATAAAGTGATATATTTGTTGTCTGGTTGGGGTTTTCACTTCAAGTGGAAGGGTTTTCCTAGGGTAACTTCTAGTGTATGTTGTACCTATTTTTTTTTTCCTTATTGTTGTTTATCATTTATTTCTTGGTTGAGCATTAACACTAGGTATAGGAGGTTGGGATGGATATTTCTAGTAGAATAAGGTATTTTACCCTAGAGCCACTCTTTTAACATTCAAGATGACAAATCGCCCAGGCCCAAGAGAAAATTAGTGGTGCAAGCCTATCACCAATCAACAATTCACTTAATCAACAATTCACTTCTCAATCGTGCAACACTTCCCTAATCTTGAAAGTTCAAGGAAGTGCCTCAATATTACAAAGTGCTTTTGATATTCTCACTTCAATCGCCTTCTGGATGTTAAGATTATAGCTACAGTCGGATTGATTTAATTGTAGGATACAATGTTGATATATATATATATATATATATAAACTAATAATGATTAATCATAGAGACATGTCTCCTACTCTTATATTTATAAGAGATTGGGATGTGCATTTGGAACACACCAATAACCATGGCATTGTTATTACATTTGCAGAAAATGATCCATGTTACTTCAACATGGTATCAGAGCAGGCTGCAAATGCATCAGTGAACAAACGAAAGAGCATTGGACAAGTTTTGTGAACTATCGATGACAAACTCGTATTTAATAGCACCATATTTGAGAGGTTGGAATGTACGAAGGATATCATTCAAAAGATATACTTAAATGCCCATCTATATTATCTACTGAAGGCGTCAACACCTGCAGTTAATCAACAAATGTTGGAATCTATATGTATCATCTGCAGCGTACACATCAACAAATAAACCGTTGGTATTTGACTGCAAGAATGGAAAGAAACAAAAAGTTATTATCATCTGAACAGAAACAGACCAATACTATTGTACAGTCAGACATAAATAACAGCAAGCAAGGAAGATTGAAATCTTGTGGTGTAGAAAGTTAATACTTCTGCTAACTGGTACATAGCATACAAACTACAATATATTAGTAGACAAAGCATACATGTTTCTGGTTTAATGACACAGATAAACAAAATGAAAAGAAAGAATAATATATATTGAATTTTTGCATAGATAAGAGACAGTCATAAAAATAATATTATATTACTGTCTGAACAAATGACTTATACAACTGAACATTAGTCATGACCACACAGGTCGCATGATCCATTTTGGGATGCGCTGTCATGCCCATGAAAAGCTTCCTGTCGAAATCACAAGAAGTAGGGCTTAACCATACAAGATACATCTTTTTGCTTATTATATATGCCATTTTATTATGTCTTCCCAAATGAATTCTTTTGTTCCTGTGATTCATGCGGTGAACAAGCAAATGCATACAACTTTAGAACATAAGGAAACAACCCCACCACATAATACACACATACAATGAGTCTAACATGGAGGAATAATTATCTGCAATTGATAAAGATAGGGTAAGTTTATTATCAATCAATTATTATTTGAAATTGAGGGAGACATGTATTCAATTATCTCCACATGGCAAGTAAAAGCGATCCAAAGAGGATAAATATTCCCACTCATTAAGGATGATTGGAAAGATAAGAATGTGGTTTGGATAGTCAATTTATATCTTGAACATTTATATGTAAGAAAGCATTGATTAATAAAGGAAGAAGAGAAGACTTTTATATTGTGACATAATAATCCCTAATTTCTAGGAACTCGGGAATTATGGGGGAGGCATTTAAAAGGCATGCAAAAAAAATAAAAATTCAAGAATAAGTGGGTAAGTATTGTAACAAATGAATTTTCATAACCAATTTAAAACACCTAATAATCTGATTTAATAAGTAACTGATTCCATTTCACATGACAATGACTTCCATTAACTGAATTTAACCAGGATAAAGTAACTGTTTTCTATTCTAAATGTAATTCTTATTCAACGGATATAACGAAATAAATAAATGAATACATTGCTAACATTTTAACCATTACTAACTGATAACATGTTCAGCGGAAAATAAAGTAACGACTATCTTCTATATCAACTAATATAATTCATTTAATTTATGCTACTAGAAAACTAAACTATCTTTTTATTCTTCTATGGATTTAAAAGGTAAAAGTGCAAAAAGAAACATACAGATATAATAAAGGAACCCCTTCATCATGTTGTTCAAGCCTCAGCATTGGTGAGAGGAGAAGCATTGACATAGGCTTAACCTCCCAACTTTGGACCATATTTATCTCCACACATCCTAACTTAATAGAACGGCCCTCCCTACCTTAGGATCGGGCTTGGGATGTTCTTAAGTCCAGTCATCCAAGCTACCCAGTGGTTTGAGTGCCCCATTAGTTATACCTATATAACTGATGTCTATGGACAAACAAAAAGATCTCATGATTGACACATACGCCTATAACTACCTTGGCCAAGGATTTCAGTTAGGTTCATGAACCCGATCTCCACCACTCGACTTGACAACAGATTCCATTACTGGGGCATGCATGAGCTATTATTTATTTATTACTCCAATCTGATTTTATTATTGTATTTGCAAGTTTATTTACACCTCTTCACCATTCATTGGCTTCCCTGCCAGGTGAATTCCTCGATGTCCGTATGATTTTGATTTTGGTTTTACACCTCTTCACCATTTCTATGGCTTCCTTGCCAGGTGAATTCCTCGGTGTCAAAGTGTTTTGAATATGCTTGGTAATTTATTAAAGCATGTGTAATGATGTGGTTTCATATAAACAATCAAGTTTATTACAACTTCTAAAGGATTTATAAATGAAGTGAGCTCAGGAAAAACTTGGTGATTGATTTCATATACACCTCAGATTACAAACAGCTAGCACTATGGATTGATCTCTACTTAACAGGCTTAGCTGGCTGTGGGTGGATATCAAACTAGAAAGAGAAAGAAAAAGATTGGAAAATCATATGCAAATTATTCTCTATCTATCTTTTTGTATTGGTTGAGTTGGGTATTGAATTCAGTGAGATCAATTTATATTTTGCACTGCTTCTATGTATTTAATCTTGCCATTAAAAATACCATTCCAAGTCGGTTTATTATGGAATACAAAACAAGAAATAACGTTATCAGAATTCATGACCTGAGATTCGTTTGTGTCTGGTCCTCCGACAAATCTGAGGCTAATTCCAGCTTCAATTAATTAGCAATGATATAATTGGAATATCAGCAGGGATAAATATATTGGATGTACTGCAGGGATTCAGGGTGTAAGAAAGAAATGGTATTCGGCTGATAGAGAGTTCAAACGCAGACATATAGGTTTGGAGAGAACAAGAGATGGAAGAAGTATATCTCTACCTAATTCAATCATGGCTCCTAAATAACTTAGCCGAGACTCCTCGGCTTCCATCCGTTTTCAAGATGACTATTCGGATGCAATAAGAATTTCAATTTTTGAAAAGAATTGAAGCGGGAAGAAATGAGGAGAAAATGAAGAGATTTCATCTTTTATTTTATTAGTATATGCTCTTATATACGTTTTTATATATATATATATATATATATATATATATATATATATATATATATTGATGAGGTGACATCATTAGATTAAATAATTATAATTTATTGGTGCCATTTCATTTTCATATTTATGTGTTCGTATTTAAGTGTTTATTATAATGATAAAATAAGAAGATTTAATATTAATTCTCTAAAGGTACGAATTATATTTTTATTTAGATTATTTTATGTTTTTATTACATTGTTTTCCAAATAGCTTATGCGGTCCCATAATGTAACCTGTGGTCAAGTCTTCGTATCCTTTCCAAGGGAGTCTTAGGTCATACCTGCCGATGTTGATGACTAAACCAAACGATCATCCCATTTTGATGATCCCATTTAGCAATGCTTCCCCTCTCTTCACTCTTCTCCTGCAATCACCTATGCAAAACATTCTCGCTAACACATTAATTCAAAAATATATTGATCGTTAATTCAAATCAAACAATTACTAATCATCTAATAACAGTTATAGGTTACTGGTTATTTCATCAACATCTATAATAACTCATTTCACATGATCATGAAAGAAATAATTCATTATCAGTTGGTGCAACACATATAATTAACTAGTTTCACATGATCAAGAAGAGAAATAATTTGTTAATAGTTTATACAATGTATGTAATTAACTAACTCGTTTCACATGATTAGGAAACTAAATAATTCATTAAACCAACAGTTATGATCAAATTAAAAATTAGGGCAAAATTTGGGATGTAACAAGAATTTAGAGGTATTGTTTGAGAGATCAAGCCCAACAATCCTCTTGATAATCAAGTTCACCTCCCCACGTCTTATTATGTTCCAAATTACTCCAAATCCCATCTGAAGAGATACTATTAGTGTGTGCGGGACTTGGTTGTTGACTTAGAGAGGGTCATCATGCCATCAAAACTTGGAACATTGGATTACTTATGAAAACAAGGATTTCATCCTCAACATATATGGAAATCAAGTCACTGGTAGGATTAAAGAAGAGGCTTACACTTAACAAAGTTAAATTATCTACCTCTTGGCTGATGTGAAACCCAAGGCAGTCTTAAGGTGATAATTGCATAAATTCCATTGATCTCATTAAAAGGTAAGTATTGAGGTAAGTCAATGTAAATTAATTTGTGTTTGCAAAATGGTAATGATTTATTATTTATATGTATATTGACATATAAGTACTATTGAAAGTTGGAATATATATACATGTATAATTACATTTAATGATATTTAATAAGTTGATATAATGATTGTGAGATCTAATATGGGAGCATTGAAGATTAAGTTCTTACTTCTATTATTGAAAATATAATATAAATACTACAATCATTTATGTTATTGTTATTAATAGGCAGCGTTAACTTTCTAATAGCCAAATTAACATTCTTATTTGTATTTTTATACATCCTACCAAGAGCTATATATCTTGATCTTTTTCTCCGAGAATGTTCTTGTAGGAAAAAGAGAGAGATTGAAATTCAGAGGGAGGCTGACATTTGAGGCAACCTTAAAGGAGAGGGAGCATATAGAGGATATGATTCAGTCAACCTTTGGTGATCTTGATCATATTTATTCAGAGGGAGTAAACCACGTTGTGATGGATTCACCAATGATATAAATTTGGAATACACAGATTGCAAGATGTGTGTAATATAGGTTTAATCAAAAGATCAAACAAATACCTTTGCATGAACAAAGAAAATTTGAGTTGTTGTGAGACGTTAATGAAGCTTTTAAGAATTTGTTTGAACCTGATGAATGAAACTCGACATATGAGTTGTAGATTCATTCATGTGGCACAATCATACTCAATCAAGATATTGGTGTAGTGTGGACGAGTTTAAGAAAATGGAAGGACATGTTTGCTTCTACTATTAAGCTTAATGAATGTTTGGACCTTCAATGGATGAAAAGAGCAAGTTGGAACTTAGAAAGAAGTTGTCATATTTGATGTGATGCAAGAGTGTTCAACTTAGTTACCGATTCGGGATACGAATCCGATTCGGGCACGTGAATCGGATCTGTGGATTCGTGATTTTTTTTTTCCCGATTAGGATTCGTGGAGGATTCGTGAATATATATATATATTACTAATCTTGCCCAAGCCCCAACTAGTAACAGATATATATATATATATATATATATATTTATTTGTTTCTCTCATTTATTAGTATATATAATGCATAAAAAAGTCATTTTAGCACTAGAAAGCGAAAAAATATATTTAAAAAAGTCATATTAAATAACTTAGACTCACTTAAACCTGTCGATCCTTGAGGATTCGTGCCTGGATTCATGCAGATCCGGGCAGGATCCTTGTTTTACACAGTGGATTCGTCAGGATTCGTGGGCCATGAATCCGGACGAATCCACTGTGTAAAACAAGGATCCTGCCCGGATCTGCATGAATCCAAGCACGAATCTGGATCCGAATCGGACCCGAATCCGGATCCGGCCTCTAGGGCACGAATCCGGTAACTAAGGTGTTCAATGATATAAGAGTGGGAATTTTACATTGTGGGGGGAATAATAACCAATGTTTCATTCCCACTTGAACCATCTTTAGAAAGGAGATGTTCCATGACCCTCATGGGTAGAGAAGTACTCATATTGTTTGCATTTATCTATTCATTTGGGTTACCATCATGTTACGTAGATAGTATGGAGTATGGAGCATGTGGTCGAATGACATGATCCCTTTGCTATTGATACTGATATGCCTACCTCTGCTAGTGGAACAGGACAAGATGCTTACTTTGCCCCTATTATATTATTGGCGATTGGATCAATATTCACTAGCCCTTATCTATGGCAAGGGTGGCGATTTTTTTCCTTTATGTCTGAGGATGTTTTTTGTAGGAAAAGAAGGTTTGTACTTTACACATGCTACCAAATATTATGCAAACTCAATCTTATAGCTCCAAAGATGCTGATGATCAAGATGGATAAAGTAAGGCTATTGAAGCAAATATCTTCTACATTAAGAGGGAGTATGACACTTTTTCTAAGGCAAGGCGGGAGCTTAGAATATTGATACTCAGAGGGAGTCTCGAAATACATATGTGTGACTGTGTGATTTTGATGGGTCTACTCCTATGTATATCATGATGAAGTAATGACTTATCACCAGAAAGTTAGGAAGATTGATATCAGACTCAGAGGGAGTTCGATAGACATTCTTGTGCGAAGAGAGCTTCAAGGGAGTAACTACAAGACCTAACTTACCAGGATCATTGCTCAGAGGGAGAATTTTTTGAGAATAAAGGTGAAAGGCTTTGTACCACCCTCTGACGAGGTTCATGGTGGTTATTATTTCACATATGATATGTAATGAAAGGTGACGATCTTTCATTGACATATATAAACAGAAGGTAACCATTGTAGGGTGATGATCTTATAAATGGTAGACATGTTATCATGAAAAACTTCATTAAGTTGTTGTTCCAGAGTGTTGGAAGTCATGATAATGAACGTATCAACCAGAAGGTAACCATTGTAAGGTGACGACCTTATCAATAGTTTGACCTATCTCCTAGATACACTACATTGATTTGTATTACCTATATGTGTTGGATATCTAGGAGCAAGTGTTATCATGGTTCTTTGGGCCGGATTTTGCTAGACACCTTGATAGCCAACTCATCATGGTTCTTCAGGCCGGATTTTGTTGGACACTATGAAATTCAATTTGTCATGGTTCTTCGGGCCGGATTTTTCCAGACACCATGAAAATCAATTTGTTATGATTCTTTGGGCCGGATCTTGTTAGACACCATGGCTTAAATCTATTATAGACCACACTTAAGGTGGTGTTTAATCTTGTATTACATTTGCTTCAATTCTCTCTTTGCTAAAGAGGGAGTGTTGAGAAATTCAGCCTCATAGTGAATTGAAGCCAATTCCATATGTAATATATGTTAATATATATGTGTGTGTTGATGGATTTATGTTGATATCCTTAAATATGCCATTCCAGGAATATCAGATTAAGATGATATATCTTCATATGCTTGAGAGCATAATGTGTTCCATAACAAATCCTCCCTAGCTAAGAGAGAGTGTTAAGATTATAGCTACAGTCAGATTGATTTAATCGTAAGATACAATGTTGATATAATATATCATATAGATAATATTATATTTATACTACATATATGTATAATATTATAGATATATTATATTATACATATATATTATATGTAATACATATGTTATATTGTGATTTATATTGTTAATATATATTAACTAATAATGATTAATCATAGACACGTCTCTTCATGAGACATGTCTCCTACTCTTATATTTATAAGAGTTTAGGATCTGCATTTGGAACACACCAATAACCATGGCAGTTTTATTACATTTGCAGAAAACAATCCATGTTACTTCAACACTGGACATTTGCATCTCTTAATATTAAATATGGAGAGCAGATCTCACCTTGAAACTGTACCAGTTTAGAGTGCGTCTATTTTCCTTGAAGCTTGTCAAGTTAGAGGATCAACAAGGATAGTATTTTACAAATAAAATTTAAGGTCCTCAAGAAGTTTGTGCATAACAATTAGCTTGACATGAGTTACAGGATAAAGTTATTCCAACATTTAAACTGTAATGAACTAACTTGCATGTGCAGAATCCTGTTTCCAGGGACAATTGTCATGAAAACCATGGATTTTCTATGTCTATTTGTCCAAGTTTTGAAGTTGATCGGGTTTACCTAATAAGGTTCTTGAGCTTATCACACAATTGTTGGGTTTATGTTGGTTTTACTCATTTTTAATTGAGAGCAATTATATTTCTTATGAAAATCTAATAGGCTGCATTGTTGGAAACAATAGCCTATGTTTTATACATTTCCGTGGCTTTGTTATCAGCTCTCATTTAATAACTGATTTATATTTAGCCAAAGGTTTTAAATTCTTGTAACAGTTTACGAAATGAATGCCTTGGTGAAATGCTGATGATTTAATAGTAAGCTTGCTTCAATCTTTTTGATGCTAAAAACCTGCGAACAATGCAAGGATCTCCCACCACTTAATTGAGAGTTTCATTCATTGGGCATTACTTCATACAAGTTTCAACCATTACTGAGTTTCTTGCTTTTTATGCCTTTGAAGCAACATGTTCTTGTTTATGTTCCACTGTTGTTCATTTCTGTAATTAGCTTTAGAAAACATGACATGATCTTTAGCAATGGGAAGAGATAAAGACTGCTGATTAATTCTCTCAACATATATTATAATATTATCTCACTGCTATATTTCAACACATTTCTTTAGCAATGGGAAGAGATAAAGACTGCTGATTAATTCTCTCAACATATATTATAATATTATCCCACTGCTATATTTTAACACATTCCATGATATTTATTTCCTGTTCTTACAAAGTTGTTGATTTCATCAAACTTTTTTTCACCATGTTATTAGGCAATTGGAGCGGGATATGGAAGTTGTAATCAATGTTTTGCAACCTGGTCCTCTTGGCATCGTTGAACACAAGTACTCAGATCATGAAATAGCTGAGGCACGAGCATCAACACAGAAGGCAATTGAGAACTGGCGCCAGGCTTCTTTGGAAAGGAAGACAATGCAAAAATTTAGTTCATAGTCACAATAGTTGAATTGAACTTAAACCATGGTGAACTAGCGTGCGAAGGTTTTATATTCCTTATTGTACTGCTTATTCTCCTCTAATTGTTAATGTGCATTTGGCAAGGACAAATAGCCTGTCTATTTTGGTGCCATATCATGACCAACTTACTAATCTTGGCACTTGAGTACTGTATTGCTTGCAGCCTGTTCTCATATTTGCCCCTTGAAATCTCAGGCCTTAGTTTTAGATGGAAATACTTGAGATACAAGATAAAAAATCATAGATTTTATATTGCATTAGGAGATCTTAAATATATTGTTTGCAGTAACCATTTTGTAAAGCATTCTACTTTCTATCGAATACCTTTCAGATCCAGTAATAATCGTCTTGTAGCACCTAGTCAAGATTCTTAGGGAATCATTTCTAGCCTGTAATCCAATTGTGATAACCATCATTGGGTTTCTGATCAATATTATAATCAGATTTTTTTGGTAGCCTTAGATTTTAAAGCAAGTTGGGATAAAATGTCGAATATGTATTATAGGAAACTGTCTATTTGGGTATGCCAAGGATACAACCTTGTCATTATAAGGGCCCCAACCCTCGAAACAAGCAAATGTTAACAGTTTAAATAGAAGATAATCAAAATGTCCTGCATGAACAACTCATTTAGGGGCGTGGAAGGTTGAGACAATTAGCATTAAAAAAATTAGGGTTAACAAGTGTATATATATTAACAAACTTACCAATAACTAACAGTAGCTCTATTGTCACGTTCCATATTTAGACATTGGGAATTTAAAAGTTTAAAAACCGATATGGTCAATGAGGTGGAATTAATGAGGCATGGGCTGTGTATGGGCGTTCTATATGGGCATTTATTGGAAGAAAAGGAGGATACCTGTTTGCCAGTTGGGAGAAAATAATGCGTGCATGGAGGATGACTGACTACTGACCGTCAATAATGAAGGGTGGAACAAGGAAGGTTACAAGGAGTTATAATAGGAGTAGGAGGTCAAAAGGGTCCCATTTTTTTTTTTGACACTGAATGCAACCAACACACAGATGGCCTCTTCCAGGGCCTTCACTTTTATGATCTTCACCTTCTTCTCTATTAATTCTTGTACATTTTCATTTTCTCGTAGCAAACAAAACGAATAAGTACATACCCATTTGATTATAGTGTCTACAATGTTTTGCTTTCACAGCTTGCAGAATCGGGCCTCACTCGGCTCCCTGTGGCCCACTGGAACAGTCCCCTAAGTAGGGTTGTTTCACAAGGATTTTAATGTTTCCAATACACATTTTTCTAAGAGTGCTTCCAAAAGCATTTTGCAGCGGGCTTCTTGTTCTGCAAAGAATAAAAACCTCCGGCCCCTGTCTGCGGTGGCATCTGCCTCAGAGATTGTTCAGAAGTTATAAACCAAGACACACCTGTTAATTGTGAGGGAGGAGAGCTTGGTGGGGTACAAGGATATGGTTATGAGAAGGCCATTTGCAGAAGTGTGCTCAAATGTATTACAGAGGAAAGATGTTTGGGTTCATACATCTTTTCAATGGGCAGGAGGTGGTCTCCACTGAATTTATAAAGGCACTTGAATCTCATGATAGTGTTTGTAGTAGTTATAGAGATCATGTGCACATACTCAGCAAGGGTGTATCTGTACGTGCAGTAATGAGTGAGCTTCTTGGCAAGACTAATGGTTGCTGTTCAGGGCAAGGAGGCTCCATGCACATGTTCTCTAGAACACATGGTGTATTGGGTGTTTTTGCATTTACTGGTGAAGAAATTCATGTTGCCACTGAAGCTACTTTTAAGTCAAAGTATAAAAGAGAAGTTTTGAAGGATGGTAAATCTGAAGTGTCACTGATGCATTTTTTAGAGATGGTACCTGTAACAGTGGCTGGTTCTTTAAATGCTTGAATATGGCTACACTTTGCAAACTTCCTATTACTTTTGTGGTGGAGAAATACCTATAATGTCTCATCTTAGAGCTACTTTTGATCCAGAAATCTGGAAGAAAGAATCAGCATTTCAGATGCCAGGAGTACATGTGGATGAGGCTACAGCCAGAGCAAGAAGGGGTGATGTACCTACTCTAGTTGAATGCGACACATACAGGTTTAGAAGACCTTATCTTGCTGATCCGGATGAACTTCATAATCCTGTTAAGAAATTCATTAATCATCTGTGGATGATATGCACTTTCTATCTGCACAAATCCAAGTCCATTCTTTGTTTGTTACATAAGATTGTAGAGCATAAAGATACAGGAGAACAGAATTTAAAGGTCTTTAATTGTGTAGGCATTTCTAACAGTCTAGTTGGCTTTTAGGTCCCACATATTTTGAGCGCTTATTCTTACCAGAAAGTTAGGATTTTGGGTGTTGGTTCAAAAACATGATGCCTTTTGTGCTCTTATGCACTCATTCTGCAGTGGATTTTGTCTGTTTATCTGTTTTGGATATAGAAGCCCAATAAAATTGGCAAGCTTATAACGTGCCTTATTTCTAATGTAGACATCCTAGGGATTGGAAAGCTTGTATCATGTGGCAATATTAGACACCCTAACATTTGAGAGTGTCACTAGTACTTGTCGCACGTGGTGGGATAATTCTATAGATAACTACCCAGTGAACGCCTCACTCAAAAAAGAAAAGGTAGACAACATTTTAATGCATGTGTTAAGCAAACATGATTTTGAGTCGGTACTGCAGATATGGTGGTAGGATACGACTCGTGTTCACACAAGTCCATTTTGCAATTACATGGAGATATAATTGTGATATTGTTCTAGCTAAATAAGTTCACTAGGTATTTTACTATCCCATCTAGGGTGCCTAAGTGGCCAAGCCCTCAACCAAGATGATCTATGAGAAGAAAGACAAGTTGCTCAAACTGGTATGTTGAAGTGACCTCTCTTTGAAATGGTGGGATAGTTTACAAAGTAGCAACAATAGTTGAAGAGTGATATTTTGTGTATTACAACACTAGAAGAGGGGGCCATTCTTAACCTAGTAAAAAGTTGAATCCTAGGAGCCAACAGAGCTTCAAATATAGTTGTATGGATGATAAATCTCATGCATGACGTCATGGCGAGAGTTTTATAACTAGGTGAAACTGTTATTCGAATTCATTCAAAGTTTCTAACTCTCAAATATAAGAGTTTACATTTGTCACCGTTAGTGTTTTTTCTTGAGGCATTGAGAACAGTACCAACCAACTAGTGGGGAAGGTTCACACCTTCCAGCTAAGTGGGCCAAAACAAATCAATCATGTTCTACTGGATCCACCTAGACACACTTATGACCAAAGGGGAGGACAACCACTATTTTGAAAGAAGGCAAGACACTACGAGGTCAAGCATAGAGGACATCCTTGAGGAAGAGGAAATAGTGGAGTTGTCATCTTCTAATAGTTGGAGTGGGGATGAGTTTAGGATAGTACATCAAAGATTTCCCCACCAATTTCTTTTTTAGTTTTTAAATTTGAAAGTACGGGTTTGAGGGCAGCAACCCCCAGTGGATTTGAGAGGCAACACTATTGCCAAGCACATTTTCCCTCTTGCATTCCCTTTGAATTCTTCATTTTGTAAGCACTTTTCTCCAAAAAACTATGAATTTAAACTACCTTGGAAATGCAAGTTTTTAAATTTTTTTGTTTGTGTTGTTTCTTCATACTTGTGTTTTATTGATTGACTCACAACAATGATAGTGGATATGTATATAGATAGTGAGATAGCTTCTAACGTATACCTAAAAATTAAACAATGCATATATACGATTTAAACAATGGAAAATTAGGAGTAGTCACCAATGTGAGGTTGATAGTAGTAACATCTTTCATCTTAATTTTGTGGTAGTCCTAAGTCAACTCACCAAGTTGTCATGCATTTGACACATTTCCTTGGAAATAACAACAAAATGATAGGCCAACACAAGTGTAAATGGTGAGATCAATTTAATGCTTAAAAGGTAAATTTTAGTTTGGTCTAAGTGTTGATTGTATTATTACAAAAGGTGACATGGTTATTTGCACAAGGGTTGTCGGTAGTGAGATGAGTGATTATGAATGTAGCTATGAAATTAAACATACAATAAAACAAAACAACTCTATGATAGTAATAGATGTAAAATGACATCACAAAACATATGCTTGCATAATGATCACAAGGCTTGCCACCTTGATGAGATGAATTGCTTGAATGCTTGAATATGTTTGATTGATCCTTGAATGCCTGAGTTCTTGAGTTCTTGATTGAATGCTTGAATATCTATAAGATATTGATTGATTTATTCTCAAAATAGGATAGGTAACATTGCATTTGTACCTCTCTAGGCCGTTTTGGGGCTCAAAACTCGAAGGATGTGGAAAAGGATTTGAAGTCCCACCTAAAACCAAAATACCTCTCCTTAAATTACATGAGGGGTCAATCTATCATGTAAGGGGGTGCCTCCCAATGTAGGGGGTGGATTGGACCACCCCATACACTTGAGTGCCCCCCTTCACGAGGTAATCATGGCTCAAAATCAAATTGGGGGTCCATATGAACATGAGGACATCAAAGATGTGTGCAAAGTTGAAGTGTGATAAATATATTCACACAACAGATCACTAATTGAAATATATCTTATGTACACAAGAGTTGATGTTTGAATGAAATAATTAAAGGGGCACTCCTATAATTAAGGGCCAAAATTAATTGAATTGAGAGAAAGGACTTAAACGCATAGAAAATGTCATATAATGCATAGAAGAATGAATGGATACTAAAATTAGCACTATAAAAGAATGCAATTAGACACACTTAGGCAGTGCATACAAATGATGCTACAATTTCTCCAATTAGTTGAAGTTACTTTGTGACCTTATTGGAGTAACTATCAGATTCATGTTTGTAGATCATCATAAATTATACCTTAAAAAATAATATCATCAGTAGATTCAAAGTTCAATTATCTTCCAATGATTTGTAGCGTTTAAGATCTAGAACTTGTAGACATTGGTGTCATTCTCATATAATTTGAGGTCTAGTGATCCATATTGTAGAACTCCAACAATAATCTACTTTGCAAATATCCTAGATTGTTACGATCAAATCAAGCATATCTTTGATAAGAAATGTGCACTCACAAAGAAATACAATTGTGATTCAATCCCTTAGACCCGTTTGTATTCTCCTTTGGCTCCTGTTTGTATTCTCAATCCCTTAGACCTGCTTGTGGTCCCTTGTTGGACATTAATAAATTATCTTATCTTATCAGAGATCAATCATGATACTTAGTCTATGACTCACGTAGTAGGAAAACACACTTCATCCACAACTACATATTGCAGTAATTATAAATTAAGACATTTTACATTACCACATATTTGTATCAAGTGTCAAAGCATCATAAGACATTCTATATTTGACCAGGGTGATCGATCACACTTGAAATATACTTGCAAGAAAATACCTTTATAGTTATATACAACATACTCTTGGATAAAAGTCATACAATCATCACAATCAACATACAATCTATGACCACCTTAGCTCAATTACTTTCAGCCGATCACGTCTAAGGTGGTGCTTTGGTATGCATCACAAAATTTAATGAACACAGAGATATTGTTTGGGTTGATAGTACTATAAGGTATCAATTATCAAAGTAATGGCTACCTTGATTAAATTAATATCCTATTACTACCATTGGCTACACTGGTCAACAATTCCTATATGCTCAACACTATATTGAGCATACATAGGCAAATCAAAGGTTGAAACACATTTGCAATATATGACAATCAAAAACTCCGCGATATATACATATCATCTACATCCATCATTAAGTCCATACATCTACAACATTCAACAAGCTCACTATGTGCTTATTTTCCATCATGTGAATCCTTCTTATTGGTGTAATTAAATTTTCTTAATTACACTTTACTAAAGTTTGCTTAGGATAATGCATTGCACAATAGTTTGCATAAGAGACATTTAAGAGTCTACATCCTTATTTGCACATGGTGTAGGACAAATTCCACTTCAAGTGAGTAGTTGTTATCACATTTCATTTTATTTGTTATCTCCATCTTTAGTGCATTCATCTCATTATCGTCCTCCAAATGCTACACAAACTTAATTATATGATGGGGATTGTCCACCTTTGGTGGATATGTGATTCCATCTTGTGCGGGTGATAGTTTATCTTCTTCTCAACGTGATCTCTTATTGTCTTGCCATGCAAGAAGACACTTCTTCGTACACACATAATCTGTTAAGTTCAATTACTCATTGTGTATTTTTTATGTAATCCAATTCATTCAACGTTCTCTCTCTCTCTCTCTCTCTCTCTCTCTCTCTCTCTCTCTCTCTCTCTCTCTCTCGTGTTATTTATTGGCCTCTAGATCTTGGTTCATTGTTGATGTTTTGTAGCTTTTATTGGAGAAATTCTAGTGAAGATGTATATAATGATTATTATTATGAACGAACATGTCCCTGAAGAGACATGTCTATTCATAACTCATTCCCCATATAAATATAATTAATTGTTGCAATTGAAAAAAACATACCACAATCGTAGTGCCATTACATTTGCAACGATCCTAGAAAGTCAACATAGTTTCAGAGCTGGGTTGCAAAAGTAGAATAGGAAATGAAAATGAGAGAATTTATAACTTGATTGTGCAAGCACTTGTAATGACTCATATTAGTGTGTGGGGTCATTGATCCAGCATTGAAAGTTACTGTCAGTAGGGTGTATGATAGTTTGTTGGTGACTTTGAGTAGGGGTGATTATTTTGTAGATCACTCTTCTTTTGCAGAGCATATGATTATTATAGCTGATGGAGATAGGGTAGTGGATTAAAACAGGAGGGAAGAGAATATCAAGCATCGATCATAGAAAAGAAAGAACACATGGCGATAAATACTATTAATAACTAACAAGATTTATCGACTTTATCTACAATTGTAAGAAGAAAAACATTGTTGTTTCCTTCATCTTGAATTATTGGTAGTGAACTGAAGACCAACCACTATGAAGGCAAAGTGGAAGGCAGAACACATATATGCTACTCTGTGCGTACAAACAAGGGAATGTTGACCATTGATGTGGACGTTCATTCATATACAAGGGAATCTCAATAAGTAGTGGTACTTTATACTTACAATAACCACATTGGAGAATATCCACAGAAGTCCAATCAACATTTAAGCAAACTAATGACATTGACCGAGAGAAGAAAATAGTTTTAAGAGTAGTCTTCGACAAGCAACATTTAAAGAAAAGACTTTGAAATATAACAAATAAAGTAATATTAAAAAAAAAAAAAAAAAAACTTAGTTGCTTTTGGAAGACAATAAATGGAAACAACGAAAACAATACAAAGCTGGTCATAAACCAAATTGGGAAATACAAAGCGGGTCACGACAATTTGATTCATCATGGTGACTACCACGTAGGAAGTCACAAACAAAGTTTGAGGATGCTTGGGAAGATTGACATCAATTTAAGGAAGAAGAAGAGTGGGCCCTCATTGGCATTAAAGCATCGGGTCCCGCATACTTAGCAAAGGTATGTAAGGATTTTTTTTGAATTTATTAATAAAACTAAGAAGTATATGTGATATTGTTAGAGTAGGGTGTCATTGCACCAAAAGATCGATTTGTCAATGTTTGATACAACCACTCAACTTATAGTACATAGAAGGCGGTTAAGCCCTTGTCATGAATCTTGAGAGGAGCACAAAATAAATTTCCAACAATCTCCCCCTCAACATTACCTGAGGGTATGAGGATTTGAACTTGTGACCAAGCTCTGATACCACTTGTTAGAGTGGGGTTGCCATTGCACCAAAAGACCGATCTGTCAATGCTCGATACAACCACTCAACTTATAGTACACATGAGGCGGTTAAGACCTTATCACGAATATTGAGGGAATCGCTGGACAAATTTCCAACATATATATATGGGGATCAATAATTATGAAACAAGTTTCCTTACTCTAATGAGATAAAGAACATAGGTACAAGCCCAATGATATATAATGTGACATTAAATGATTGTATGTATATATGTATGTATGTATGAAATTGATTATTAAAAGTGATTTTTTAAATTTTTATAAGAGCTATTTGCCTCGGCTTTTCCTTCCAAGGATGTACTTGTAGGAAAATGTGGATTAATATCAAAGAGGGGGTCTAACACTTGATTAAAGGCAACTTTGGATGAGGAGCTCTCAATATTGATATTTAGAGGGAGTCTGAAAATCCATGTGTGAGTGCTTGATTTTAATGGGCCTACCCTTGTGCGCATCATGAGGAAGTGACGATTTCCAAATAACTCACATTTTATTTGAAGAAATTATTGAAAGGTGGCGATCTTTCAATTAACTTAACCTTATATTATGATAGACATTTTGTGATGTTTGAATCTAGTCATAATAGATTGTAAACTTGCATGGTGGATTAAGTTCCTTAAATAGACTAGGGCCATCTATTATGATGGACATCTTATGATGTTTAAGTAGATCATGATAGATGATATCTTACATGGTGGATTAAGTTCCTTAAACAGACCATGGCCTTCTATTGTTATGGACATCTTATGATGGTTAAACATACCACAATAGAAGATTACTTGCTTGGTGGATTAAGTTCATCAAACAGACCATGACCTTCTAATTGTGATGGACCTCTAATGATGTCTAAGCATATCACAATAGAAGATTACTTGCATGGTGGATTAAGTTTCGTAAATAGACCATGGCTATTCATATGGTAAGCATCATTGAGAATGTGTGTGTACATACCTTATGAATATTTTAAGTATTTGGTGAATTTCAATTGTTGATATTTTGGAGGCCAATACTTATGATATCAAAATGTCGAATATCTTTTAATCATAGATATTCTTATATTACATTGAGGTTATACCTAACCATGTGTTTATCCTTCCTAACCAAGAGGGAGTGTTGATGCTTTATAGCTTTTGTCGGATAAATTCTAGTGGAGATGTGTGTGTGTGTGTGTGTGTGTGTGTGTGTGAGAGAGAGAGAGAGAGAGAGAGAGAGAGAGATATGATGTGGACCATTGAACAAGTTGTCTTCAATATGTTACATAACAATGTTACATAACAAGTTGTTACATAACAATGTCAAAAGTCAAATTTAACAAGTTGTCTTCAATAACAAAATAGATATGATGTGGACCATTGATTATTTCACCATATAGATCCTTATGCTAACCTAGACCAAAAACATATGTTACATAACAATGTCAGCTCTACCAAAAGTAATTATTAAAATAATTGGATCATCCATCTATTAGGATCGTTGATCGATCGAACAAGTGAATGTCATTAATCCATATACTTCCATGTCAACTTGATGCTAGAGCATTAAAATGTGCAATTTTAGGAATAGATGCAACATGGTTTGTATAGACATTCCCTAACTACTTCACATAAAATACTTCAGTACATGTTTGTACTTGATCCATTTGCCGACCTAGTATCCTATCTTATTCATCCATACTTAGCCAATTTTGCAAGACGAGCTTCGATAAATCCAAAAAATGTTAAGTGGCTAAGAGTTTAAGATGCAATTGCCATCAATGACAACATATAGATCATCTATTGTAGTGTCTCTTGCTAATTTCCCCCTTTGGCATTGATAGCAACACTTAGTAAAAAAAAAGATTAAGTGCCCAAGAAAAATGTAAAACTCCAAAAACAATTGTGCTCCCTCTGAGCTTAGTAAGTCATTTTTCACCCAAAATCTCAACCTTTTGACATCAATGCCAAAGGTTGGGATCTCCAAACAAAATTTATCTACCAAAATCCTATATCATCTGCATGTGTACATAGGTGCGCAAAGTATACTTACAATAGTTTGAAAGGATCAAGAAAATTGCTCCTTAGAGTTGCAAAATCCACATTCCAAGTCTTCTTTATGCTCTCAACAATTTCAATTTGTCCACATACTACATATGTTGATTTCTTAGTCTCAATCAAATGTGGTGGATCAAGCTACTTATAAGTCTCAACTACTTCTTCCAAGCTTCTTTTCATAATAATCTAGTTCACGCACCAATAGATTTGTCAACTTATTGTTTTGTCCCATCGTTCTAACCCTTTCAGTCTCAAGAGTTCTAATTTTATCATTAATATTTGTTACCCTTACTACATGGACTGATGCAAGCTCCTTCATAAGATCAAATCTCTTAGACATCTCAGATAACTTTTCTTCACTCTCTTTAAGAATTTTGTCAATGTCAATAACATGTATAGAATAGTGAACACAAGATTGCTAAACCTTACTTTGAGTATAACTGACATCCTTTAGTTTCAAAGTACAAACACCCAAAGATTTATTTTCCTTACAAATCAAAGTACACAATTGATTGAAATGAATATCTAAATGAATCCATTTTGCACTTTAGCGATTGGAGATTTCCTTGAACTTTCACAATGAGTATCAAGTGCATTCTAGATATAGATTCTTCAAGCTCAAATTTGTGAATTGGAAAAGTCTTACATAAAACATTTTTTTCCCTAATTAAAAGTCTTCTCCCCCCATTAGATTTCAAGATACACTCCCTTGCTTTGGAATGAGCAATTATAGGAAGCCCCATTAACTGATCTTTACTAAGAGTATCGTATACAATTGAGCCTTGTATTGCATATCAATGATGTCCTTTACAAGAACTAACTCTATAGTGTCTCTTGCTACCTCAACTAGCTCAACTTTCTCATGCTCATTCATCTACTCATTAAGAGGGTATAATTCTATTTTATCTCATCTTTCCTCTAATTATCATCATGAGTCATCTCATTCTAAACTTGTTCACTACCCTAAATTTGTAGGCTTGTCATCTATAGTATCTTTATCATTCGTTGCCTCTTTACATTCTTCTTTTGTTGTAGTTGCTTTGTAATTCATCACACTGGGTATATCTTCAACTTCATCTCGAGTAGTATAAAGTGTAATAGGAACACTAGAAATAAAGAAATCTAATTCAACATTTGTTGAATCAAATACTATAGGCACATTAGTTTTATTTGTTGTTTTCTCCTATCCCTCCAGTGGTGGTCCTCCACACTGATTCTCTAGCAGTATCCTACTAATTGCTTCCTCAAAATTTTCAATAAATTCATCATTTTACCACTCATAATCATATTTATTCTTCTTTTTATTAGCAATTCTCTCTTTAAATTAAGAAGATTTCCACAATTTATTTGATTGTTGCATACAAATACTTCTGATTTTTTCATTGTGTATGTGTTTTTAACATCAACATTTAATATCATACTCTAATCTATCAGAAGGACAGAAGAGCATGCAGGAGATAAAACATGTAAGATGCAAACTTGGCCTCTCAAGAGATATAAGAAATGAGGAGGAGAGGAGGGTGCACATTAACTGAGGAAGAATAAAAAGGTCAAATCAAAGTTACAATAGGAGACTCGATAAAAGAAAAGAGTTTGAGAATAATAACAATAATAAAATAATAATAATGACAATAACAATAATAGTAATAACACCAACAACATTAATAATAATATCAATAATAAAAATAATAAGAATAGAAGAATTATTATTATTAATTTATATTATTTTTCCATTGTTATTATTATTGTTGTTGTTATAGTTATTTTTTTGATTAAGTAAAAACAGGTTTTGAACACAAAGGGACAAGAAAGATATAACAATGAAGGATCTTAAAACAACTGTGGAACACCATTCGACAAACTAGAGGGACACACCAAAGTTCCCACCAAGGGGGCTAACAACCCAGAAAGCCAAAGACTGTCAAGATTTACATTTTGGACTAGTCTTCTGAGAACATAAACACATATCAAACGAAGGTTTGGAGGATTTGACTTTTTTTTCCTTTAATTGATGTCCATCCTTCCTCCACCTTCTCAGCAACCATTTGCCAACCAGGGAAAATCGCAAGAAAAGGGGTAGCCCCACTCCTAACCCCAAAAACCCTCGTAGAAGAAAAATAGGTCTCTATACCTACAACAACAAGAGATAAAACAATTGAATTGGCACCAACAATAATGTTTTGGACAGTGTCAACATCAAAAGAAGGGACAACAACAACATTTTGAATAAAATCCGTTGTAGGGACAACATTCGTATCATTAAAGACAACAATTGAATCCTTAGCCAAAGAAAGATCATTTTGAGAAGAGATGTCTACCCTATCCTCATCCTCGGATACTTTCTAAACCATGTAGTGATCATTTGAAACCCCCAACCACCAAGAAGGTGATTTCTTCGATCTAACCATGTAAGAGGAGCATTGCGTAGTGAGATGGCCGGTTATATGGCATTTCCTGCATTTGAAGGGAATACCCTCATAATGAAGAAGTTGGATCCAATAACCATTTGGATAAGCCATTTTAATCTTTTCAGGGAGACACTTGGAGACATCAATCTCCACAAGAATGCAAGCATATGTTGTCTTATACACATTAGAAGACTTTGAATCAACCAACTTGAAGTCCCCAATGGCCTCCCCCATAGCCTCTAAGATTGAATCCTACTAAAAGTGAAGGGGAAGATTCGACAATCTGACCCATAGAGGTATCTTACTAAAGGATTCAGTAGTCGAATCAAAATATTGATACCAAGGTTTGGCCATCAAGGGGAACCTCTCCTCCCAAGAGAAACAACAACACAAGATGGAATTTCTATATGCAACATTTGCAAATTTCACAATAAAAAAACCCCTTGTCACAGGGTAAATTTGAACTAAATTCGAAATGATTGGTTCCCAATATTTGGAAATCCAAGCATGCAAATTCAAAAGCAAGGGCCAAAAACCCTTAAAACGAAAAATAATAGCAGTAGTAGAGTAATCCTCCACATATTTGGAAATCTCATCAATAGTGTCTGAATCTAGATGAATCACAAGCGAGTTAGTTACAGAGACAGGCACAACCAAACATAATCGCCTTCTCAAAACAAGACCACCAAGACTTGCCTCATAAGTAGCTACATCCTCATAAGAAATTGTAGATCTCCTCACAACAACTTGAAACCTAGGGAAAGTCGTTTGAGACGTCTCAAATGACCAACTGGGAGAAACAACAGAAACAGGGACCCTCCCACGAGCAACATCAGGAGGACGGTGAGAGTCTATAGTAGCAGTGGGAGCAGGAAATGCATTAGAGATTTGAGCCACAATAGGAGGACGAAAAGCATCCACAGTAGCAGCCTAAGAATGATTGGTGGGATAATCGACAGTTTGAAAAGCAGTGTGGGCATGAGTAGGAGCAGGAGCCATGTTCGAACCCTTGTGAGTCGATATGTTATATTGCATGGGGTTAAACCTCTCTCACCCCTGAAACAAATTTTGATATGTTATAGTTATTTTTATTGTGGTTGTCACGACAACATCGATAATAATCATAATGACAACAACAACAACAACAACAATAACAATAACAATAATTATATAATATTATTATTTAAAAAAAATTGGTCGATAAAAGGAAATGGCCAATATCTTATTAATTTTGGAAATATTAATAATAATATTAATTCTTTTATTCTTATTATTTTTATTATTGTGGTTAGTGTTATTACTATTATTGTTATTGCGATTGTTATTATTATTATTTTATTAGTGTTATTATTCACAAACTCTTTTCTTTTGTTGGATCCTCTCTTGCAACTTTGATTTGACCTTTATATTCCTCCTCATTTTACGTGTACCCTCTCTCCTATTTTTCATATTTGTTGAGAGGCCAATTCTGTATCTTAAATGTTATATCTCCTACATGCTCTTTCATCCTGATGATGGATCACATAGTGTGATCCAAAAAATTGGTGTTAAAAATACATACACAATCAAAAGATTAGAAATATTTATATGCAATTCTCCCTTTGCTTCATTAAGGAGTACTTTAAATCATTAGTGAATTAACAAGGACAAATTTCTTCTTCATCATATCTATGATAATATCTTTTCAATTGAACTAAAATTCCATGAACAACCAATTTATTCAAACATCATCAATTGTAAATTGAGACTTACCAATTACTTTTCTTCAAGTACTTTACACATCACAACTTTTTTTTGCTTTGGTACCTTTAATTCTAAGTTTCTTCTTTTGAATCATTTAACTATGTGGACTCATATTTGTCATCATCTTTAGCTTTTTTCTTAGGTCCTTTATGTTGGCATAACTGATGTTGATGACACGAGGAAGTATATTGCTAGTGCGATGATATGATTCTATTAGTTATATTGTTGTCATTGATGTCAACTTATGTGTTCTTGGTTGACTATGTTTTTGATGTACTAAGTCATGATAGAATGGGTGAAGTGAGAGTTATGTTGTGACTTATGGTGTGTGGTCATGCACTTAGTTTTTAGAGGTGTTTATTATGATATCTCTATGATCTTATATGTTCATGATAAGTTTGGTGCAAGTTATAGCCAATTTACTGAACATGAAAATAAAGAAGATGATTTGATTGTATGCCCTACAAGAATGGAATTAGGTGTTGTGGTTGGAGGTATTTGATCTCTATGATGTTGTTGGCTACTTGTTACAATCATGACAAGAGTGGTGGTTGGTGGACATAGTTACAAGACTCTGAAGTTCTGACAATGAAGAAATGAAGAATAGTAAAAGACAATCCATTAGAGTCTTGATTGGTGAAGGAAAATTAGTTAGTGGAGTTGATTGAAGATTGAAGGTGACATGTCCACAATGGCATTGAATGTTGGGTATGATTTGTACTAGTCAACGTGAAAAATGATTCATGAAGAGCTGCATGAACCTAGGGAAGTGTAACAGATTTTAACTCTTGTTGTCAGATCAATGTGTGATTCTTGGATGACTTCTAAGGAGGGAAATTTGAACCTCATACAAAGTGTTGAGGCGATGGAAAACTCTAATTGATGAAATGTATTAATATCATTTTATATATGAAAATAAAGTAGTAAAATGCATAGATTGTGTGTGCGCTAGTGATAGATCATGAATCAAGAGGTGTGGTTCAAATGAGAAGTTGTTTTCATGTGAGGAAGAATTTTGAGCTTAATTAGATTTGTACAAGCATGGTATTCATGTTATTTATCATATCATCCTACTTGTTGTTTCCTAACATTTGTAACAAGCTAAATCATTAATTGAGTAGATCCTAATATATATTTATTGTAAATCCTTTAATAGGGTGATACTTTAGCTAGTTTTTTACTTCCTCTCACAAGACTACTCATAACAAGTTAAAGCTCTTAACAAGGATAGAGGCAATACCTTAATCATGTGGCTCCTAACAGGTTCAGTTCTTAATAGGGCTTATTGGAAGCTCCTAATAGGGCTAAGCTCTTATTTTGGCATACTTCAAAAGAGTGCATTTACATTCATGGGCATTAATTTCACCATGGTTTTCAACCAAATTGGTTTTCCACAAGAAAGATCCATATGTTATGTGTTGAATGTGATCGAGTGGTCATTTTTTGTTGCATGATTTTACAAGTAATTTTTTTTATTGCATGCATGTGATGAAGGTTTCAAGGATATGTTTTATCATATATGATTTTTTTCTTTGATGTAGATTATTGATTCACTCTCTCCACCCTCTTAGTGATCTTAGGGCATGATTATTTCAACAAATTGTAGCAGAGCTTAGGTCCTCTTGGTGATAATATTAACTACTTGAGGTAAAGATCCAATTGACAAGATGCTGAGAAAGGAGGCTCCCAAGTTCACAAAGGACAACTACTTGGTATGGGTTGATAGGATGAAGTTGTACATTAGAGGTATGGGTGATCGGTACTAGAAGCATGTTGAAATACAACATATTGTACTTCAAGAAACTTTATCTATAGATCAATTGAAGGAGAAGCTAGAGAACAGAAAAGCACAAGAAGCTTTGTAAGTATCCTCTCTGATACTAAATACATTGATGTAAAAGGTCTTATAACTGCTTATGAGGTTTGGAAGAAACTTGAACAAGTTTATGTTGGTTACAAGCATATGCAAAAATTAAGACAATAAAGTCTTAGAAGTAAATATAATGACATGAAAATGGTAGGAGAGAACATTACTCCATATGGTGCAATAATCAAAGAGTTGCTTCTACAATAAGAGGTTCGGGTGGTATCATAGAAGAAGAAGTCATGACAATTTCACTGCTTTTGATCTTAACAATAATGATAACAATATTCTAAATGTTGAAATTGCCTTCAAGGTCTCTATAGTAAGTGCTCCTTCAAGAAAAGGTAAAGAGGTGATGTCTAAATCTAATAGTTTGTGTAGTCTTACCAAAGATATAGATGCTCCTTTTAAAGAAGACAGAAGACAAGGAGAACCTTATGCATTGAAGTAAGGAGGCTACCTCAAGGAACTTGTAAGTACAATGGAAATTACCTTTAGTATGTTTTTGTTGTAAAAATATTGGCTAAGTAGATTCTAGGTGCCCTAATGGAGAACAATAGAAAGATAAGGATACATAAGTAGTACAAGGGGAAGTCAAAGAAACAATGCTATGTGGTTGTGTATGAAGGTGTTCAACCAATGAAGAATATGATGGTAATGATGAAGAGGATATTGTATTTTTCGTTATAAAGGGAGATCATCCAACAGAAGAAAAATAAGCAGAAAAGGCACTTGTTTTACACATTGACAAAATGACAACAAAATCATAGACAATGGGTTCTCACATCACATGACAAGTGAAAAAATTAAGTTCAATAGACTTAATGAATTTGATGATGGTGTTGTAAGGTTTGGTAATAGTTCACCATGCTTAGTGAAAGGTAAAGGTTGTGTTTCCTTTAAGGAAAAGGCATCATAAATGAGGTTTTTTTATGTTGAAGGTCTAACACATAACTTGTTGAGTGTGGTACAATTGAATGATAAAGGTTATAAAGTTGAATTCAAAGGATGATTTTGTGGGATCATTGGAAGGTTTGGTGATGAGATTTCTACTGGAAGGCAAACTAGAGGTAACTCATTTCAGTTGAACAATGCAATTAATAGTTGTTTGGTTGCTAAAGTGGAAGATGATTTGTTATGGCTTTGAAGTTTAAATCATGTAAACTTTGACATCTTGGTGAAAATAAGCAAGGTTAATGCAATAAGAGGATTGCCATAATTAATGAAACCAAGCAATACAATGTGCAAAGTGTACATGATGAATTCACGTATTTATGAGACTTTAGAGCAGAGTGCAAATAGAATGACAACGAACTAATCTAGACCTAAAAAATCATTGTCAAATAGACTCTATGAATGTCCCATGTTTCCCTAACTACAACTACTAAGATTGCTCTTAGACTAGCATCTCAGTGACAGTTCTAGAATGAGAGTATGTTATGGATGCAATTCTACAAATGTCTATGCAAGATCTATATGAGAATGCAGATTATATGAGTATAATAACCCTAGAATGTTATAATATGAGCATGCAATAGGCTAAACATGTGCTAAATGATAATAAATAATATGAAAAGAATGCTAAAATGCTATCAAAATGACATGAATTTGCTATAATAACAATGCTAAAAGATGATAACTCTAAATTTTCCTATAGTGCAGATGCCTAAAACTTGGGTCCTTTTGTTCTTGAATTTCCCTCCTATTTATAGGATTTCAGAAGGGGTTGGGGTAAGAATCAGGGTTTCACTTTTGACTGGGGGTAATGGTGAAACTATAAATATCTCATAAGGTACCAAGAGGAAGAGTCCAATAGACTTAGTTTGTGAGGATAAGAGAGAATTTTCCAATTCTTTTAAATGTAAAAAGGAGAGTTTTTACTTTTGTGAGGATAAATGGCTTTATTGATTTCATAAATATTCCATTTATTTTCAACTTTTGCCTTTTCCTTTTTCCTTTTTTAATTTTATTTTATGATTTTGTGAATTATTTTTTTTCTCTTTTTAAAAGTTGATTTAGGTCTTTTTTTATTTGATAAGTGATTTGATTGATTAATGACTTGATGTAATGATCGATTTGAAAGTCCATTGTTTTCCTTTGATTTTATCCTTAATTTTGCGTCATTTGATCAAAATTGCATTGTTTTAGTTCTTTGCCAATTTTTAGGTGTATACACAAAGAGTGTCAAATTGTGAGTTAACTAGTACATCTTTCAAAAGTAAGTCTTATTCATCACAGGACATACTTGATTTAGTACATACTAATTTATGTAGTCTCGTGAGACAAATAAGTTATAATGGTGATAGATACTTTATCTTGTTTACTAATGACTATTCAAGAATGATGTGGGTGACATTTCTCAAGGAGAAATTGGGGGCATTAATAAATTCAAAGCTTTTAGAGCACTGATAGAGAAGGAATCAAGAAGTTTGAAATGTTTAAGATCAAATAGAGGAGGTGAGTGCACATCATATGAGTTTATGAAGTATTGTAAAGATAAAGGTATAAAGAGATAGATGTTTTCTTTGAGGGTTCCACAACAAAATGGTGTTGCAGAGAGGAAGAACACGATGATTGATGATGCTACAAGTGTAGACACCTAAAAATCCTTTAGAAAATAAAGTATTTTTATTTTCTGAGAAAATTTCTTGATGACATCATCATTAATTAATTAATTAATTTTTATGCCATTAAATCCCTTTATCTTAATTAAAAATATTTAATTAAGAAATCCCTCCCAAAAATGTTTAAATTTTATTTAAACATTATTTCTTTATTTATTAATTATTTAATTAATAAATTGACCAAAAATTCCAAAATAAATTATTTATTTATTTTTTGCCCAAAACTTGGCCAATTTCCTTAAGACCACTAACCTCTTCCAGAATCTTCTAATCCTTCTTTAATTTCGATTAAAGGCTAATCCCATCATTTCCTAACCCTAATCCCAACTCAAGATATTTAATTAAGATTAAATATTGATCCTCATGTTTATTAAAAATATTTTAATAAATATCTCCTCAACTCAAACCCTTGAAATAAATAAAACTTTATTTATTTCCTAAAAACCTTTTTTATCCTCATCCAAAGCCTATGCTCTTCTAGAAGATATCAATCCTTATCTTTGATTCTAATCCTAATCCCCCATCTAACCTTGTCACATTCCCTAAACAAGGTTAGCCAACTCCTAAGCTAATCCTAATCCCTCTTCTAATCATGTGCACAACTTAAGCAAGGGTTAAGACTTGCTAACCCAAGCCAAAGTCAACAATCTCATCCTCCTCCCAACCATCTCTATTTGACCCAACCATCTCTATTTATGGCTCAACCATCCCTCTTTATGGCTCAACCTCTCTCATTACTCCTTTGACCAACTCATATCCAACCCTCTCACATCCAATCACCCTGTGACATGTGTCACCTCCTAATTGGCTTCAAACAAGCACAATCCATGTGCTCTCCTTTGAGTGCATCCTAGCCCTCCCTCACCATCTTGCCATCCTTGCATCTTGACCATCCATCCCTCTACCCCTTGGCCTATAAATAGAAGCCTCTTCCTTCACTAAAATCATCAACTTTTCAAGCAAATTTATAATGCTATTTTGAGAGCCTAAAAACTACCAAAATACCATCATAATGTTGAAACCCCTCCATACCTTCATTGTTGAATCATTCATCCACACCCATATTTGATTATCACTCATCCACTTGGAGCTTGAGCACATTGTGAGCATACATCCACTATCCATCAAGGACATAGCTTCGTCATCTTGAGAAGCACTTGAAGAGTTTACCATCTTTGGTTTACTTTCCTCAATTTTGTCTTCTTTGGTCCTATCTTAAGTGTTTACTTGTTTTTAGTATTGAGAATGCTTTTTATAGATTAGTGTTCATTTTACTCTACTAAAATAGGTGATACAACAAGGTCAAGGTTGATATAAGGAGATGTGCCAAAGATCTACTGGAGAGAAGAAATCAATGTTGCAATCTATGCACAGAACTAGGTGCAAATAAAAAAGGGAACCTACAAGACACCATATGATCTACGGTATGGTCATTCTCCAAGTGTCAAGCATTTTAAGATTTTTGGAAGTAAATGCTACACAAAATAGATGATTTTGCAATAAAGTTTGACCCCAAGTGTGATGAAGGTATGTTTTTGGGTTAACTGTGAGTAGAGCTTACAAATGCTTCAATAAAAGAATTAATAAAATGGTTGAAAGTGCAAATGTCAAGATTGATGAATTTCTAGAGAAATCTTAGGGAACAAGTAAAAAGGAGACAAAAGTTGATTGGGGAATATAGTTTATTGAACTGTAAGAACCTAGACCAATTGAACAAAATAATGTAGAAGAAGAAATAATGCAACCGACTAAATAAGAAGTTCCTAGATCTAAACTAGTAACTCGAAGTTATGTGAAAAGGAATCATTCTACTAATCAAATAACTAGTGACATGAATGCAGGCGTGTTGACAAGAAGCAAAATTAGAGAAAGACCATGTCTGATATCACAATTTGAGCCCAAAACAATAAAAGGAAGCAATCAATGATGATGATTAGATGAAATTTATGCATTAAGAATTGGATCAAATCGTGAAGAATGAAACTTTGACTCTAGTGTCAAGACATGAAAACAAAAATGTGATAGACATAAAATGGGTTTTCAAGAATAAATTAAATGAAAATGGTGAAGTAATAAAAAATAAGGATGGACTTGTATGCAAGGGATATGCACAAGAAGGCAAAGATTATGGTGAAATGTTTGCTCCTGTTGCAAGATTGGAAGGTGTTAGAATACAACTTACTTATGTTGCATTCAAAAAATTCAAGTTATACCAAATGTATGTCTAATTAGCATTCTTGAAAATAATTTTAGAAGAGGAGGTTTACATTGAGCAACCAAGTGGATTTACATTGACTAAGGACAAGAAAATGGTATGCACACTTCACAAAGCATTGTATGGTCTGAAACAATCCCCTAGAGCATGGTATGAAAGATTACACTCTTATCTTATTAAGATCGGTTTCAATAGGACTTTTGATGATATATAGTAATGTTTACTTAAAGGTTCAAAGTCAAAAGTTATTAATTATTCAAGTCTTTGTTGATGACATAATATTTGGTGGTGATGTGAAATGAAGAAAGAATTTGAAATGTCAATGATATGGGAAATCAAATTCTTCTTAAGGTTGCAAGTATGTCAATTGGACATTGGAAAATACAAAATCAGTCAAAAATATGTGAAGGAGGTATTAAAGGCATTTGGCATGGAATATGCTAAACTGGTCATTACCCCAATAGTTACAGGTTGTAAACTATCCAAGGATGATGAATATGATTTTTTTTATGTTACTTTATGTAGGTCCATAATTGGTAAGCTACACTATGTTGTTCATAGTACACCAAATATTGCACAAGTAGTTGGCATAGTTGCAAGGTTTCAATCTAATCCAAAGCAGTCACACATGGTTGCAGTGAAGATAATTTTTAGATTTCTGAAAGGCACTATAGATTATGGATTATGGTATGTTTATGGAGGTGATTTTTCTCCAAGTGTCTTTATTGATGTTGATTGCAAGCAATATTGATGATCTAAAAAGCACAAGTGGTGATGCATTCTTTCTAGATGAGAGACTTGTGTCATGAACAAGCAAGAAACAAAATTGCACATCTCAATCAACAACTAAAGAATAATATGTGGCTACAACTATCAATTACACCTAGGTAGCTTGGATGAAGAAAATCCTAGAATAGATTAAGGAGGAGATAATTAAATTAGTGATAATTTATTATGACAATATGTGGGCCATAAACATTTCCAAGAACTCAGTTATACACTCAAAGATAAAGCATGTTGTTATCAAGTATCATTTCTTGAGAGACTAGATGTAGGAGAAGGTGGTGAAGTTGGAATACATTCTAACTAAAGAACGAATTGCATATATATTCAACAAACCACTTCCTAAGGAACTAAGTTGGGGGTCATGCCCCTACTTAAGCAGGAATAAGATGCATATATTGCATGAATCAAGTGAGTGTCAATGTTTTACTTTCAGTGGATTCATTTAAGGGGGACTACTCCATGGGGGGGCAATTGGAGAGTTTAAAGTCTTGATTTCTATGGCACCTTTGGCATTGTTGTCAAAGGGGAAAAATAAAAATAAGAGGAGAATAAAACATGGGAGAAGATCATAACAACAGAAGGAAGATGGCCTATGTAGAATGAAGAACTAGTGAACATGGGGAGAGAAGTTGATGAAACTACATGGAACTTAAGTTTGCATGTTTCTATATGTCGGTGTTTCAAGAACACAACTTGGTATTACTTGGTGTGTTTCCATTAATGCCAAAGGGGGAGATTGACATAATTGATGCTAATGAGATTAGGAAGTATATTTCTAGTGTGATGATATGATTCTATCAATTATATTATTGTCATTGATGTCAATTTATGTGTTCTTTGTTGACTATGTTCTTGATGTACTAAGTCATGATAGAATAGGTGAAGTGAGAGTTACATTTTGAATTATGGTGCATGATTGTGCACATTATTTCTACATGTGCTTATTATGATATCTCTACAATTCACACATGTTCATGATAAGTTTGGTGCAAGTTAAAATTAGTTTGGTGAACATGAGAAATTGGTTCATAGAACGGGAACATGAATAGAGAAGATGATTTGATCAGTATGGTCTAGAAGAACAGAATTAGGTGTTGTGGTTGGAGTTATTTTATCTCTATGATGTTGTTGGCTTATTTTTCAATCACAACAAGATTGGTGATCAATGGACAAAGTTACAAGACTTTGAAGTTGTGACAATGAAAAAGTGAAGAACAACAAAAGAGAACCAATTAGATTCTTGATCATTGAAGGTAGATCAATGAGTGGATCTTACTAGAGATTGAAGGTTATGATTCTAGAGTGATGTGGAATGTTAGGTATGAATTTATTGGCCAACATGATAGATAATTCATGAAGAGATGCATGAACTTAGGGAAGTGTAATATGTTTTGACTCTTGTTACATTTATGCGCAATTGGATTCTAATATGAATACAAGCTGGGAAATAATTTTAAGTGTGAATGTTGATGAAGAGATATGGGGGAGATTTTCAGCATGTTTGTAAGACTATTTTTTGATGTGTTCATGAGCTAGTATGTTGCATTCATGGCTATGTTTGTTATTGATGACAACATAGTTATCTTTTTGTGAAGATTGCAAAGTTACAGAGGAAGAAGCGTTTGGTATGGTTCGAGGATTGAAGTTCATCTTATGCACACACAAAGTTATGTTCTATAGTATATCTAGATGCTACAATTAAGAGTGCGTACAAAAATATGAAGTTTGTATGAAGTTATGAAGGTTTTTCAAAAGACTACTTTCAAACAATGTTTTTGGAAAGTAGGAATTGTTATTTTGATTCTATCTCCTCGCAAGGATGGAACTAAGACAGAGGTTGAAGACATGTCATAGATGCCTTGGTTAAGAGGGCATAAATGAAGATAATTGTGTGGAAAGTTATGAAGACCGTGAGTTGATAGTTTGATTGTAATCTTGGATAAAGTGTAAAATTGTAATGTAACATGTATTGTAATATATTAAGATGGTCCTATATTATTAATGTAAATGAGAAAGCCCCAAGGAAAAATCCTAATAATTATTAGGACTTGGTATAAAAGAAAGAATGTTTTGATTTGAAAAAGACATCATATGCGATCATATGAATGGATTGGTAAAGTCTGAACTGGATATGCAAATTTTTGAAGAGAAGAGCCAAGGTTGGGTTTGTTGGTATTGTTGGAACATCAAAGGAACTATATTAGGCAAAGATAAGTTGTTCATTGTATAGTTCACTATTGATATATCTTTCCTTGTATTATTCTTTGAGGATAGTACTGAAGCTATTTGGCAGTGGGTCCAACTAACTTCTTATCAACTCCTAACAGGGATTCAAAGTCTCTTAATAGGGACTCATGTATATATATTAATTTTATTTCATTGACTCCTAACAGGGTCTATTCTTTCACAAGGAACTTTTATATTAGTACATCATAATGTGGGCATCATTCCCTCTTGGGTTTTCCCTTTGATCAATGATTTCCCTAGTTAACATATCTGGTGTTATTGTATATGGTTATCTTTCTATGGTTGTTGCATCTTCTGTTTACATGTTTCATAATTAATAAGGAAATTGAGAGTTGTTTTAAGAATATAATTGATCCCCCCCCACCCATTTTAGTTATCTTGGTGGATTTTACTTTCTAACAATAGGTATCAGAGCATTAGGTCCTTGAAGAAAAAACTTAACAACTGAAGGAGATCTATTGAACATTTTAGGAAAGAAAGTCCAAAGTTTGATGCAATTAACTATGATAGATGGAAAGAAATGTTGAAGACACAACTATGCATGGGTCCAAAATTTTGGTTGGTTACTACAAAGACTAAAGTTTTGATTGAAGAAGACAAGCTTGAAGGTTGTGAGGAAGAAAAGAAAAATCTATTCATGTAGAATATTCTTGCTAGAGAAGCATTGTTATTAGCTCTTCCTGAAACTAAATATGGCTCGAGGTAAAATCTTTAAGACTTGCTAATGAGATTTGGAATTCTTTACAAAGTACATTTGAGGGTGATAAACATGCTAAGAAGGCTAGATCACAAAGTTGGATTTTTTTATTTCAAGATGCTAAGATATTGGAAGATGAGACTATAAGAGGATATTTTGTTAGAGCATCAAAGATTATCACTATAATAAAGATTTTTGGAGGAGAAAAGTTAGAAGATGAAGTTGTACGGAATATATTGAAGACCTTGACACATGCTTATAAATAGACAACACAAATAATTGAACACGTTATTCCTTGCACACCTAACTTTACAAGAGAGACCCTTCTTGCGAGATTGCAAACATCTAAAACATGGATGAAATAAAGTGGAGAATTGCCTACAATAGAGATTGCTTTTAGTGTACAAAGAGACAAACCTATGTTGACAAGAAGTGCAAGTAAAAGTGGAGACTTTGCTAGTAGCAGCTGAACAAAAGATGAAGAAAACAAGAGGATTACTTGCCTTTCTTATGAAGAGAGAACCTAAAGGTAACAAATTTTGTGTTTGTTGGACATGTAAATAATTTGGTCATTATTCTTCTAAATGTCCTAAAAGAGAAAAGAAGTTCAAGCCTAGAAATCCCTTTAAATCAAGAGTACCTAAGGATTGATTTTATGTTAGTGAGGATGGTGAACTTGATTTCAAAATGGTAGACTTCTTGAATGATAGTGATGATGAGGATGATGAAATTGGATTTATTGTTATTAAAGAAGAGAGCCCTGAAAAAGAAGAAATAAAAGAAGAAAGAGCATTAGTATCAGATGTTGAAAAGAAAAAGTCTAATTGGATTATAGATAGTATTTTTTCCCATCATATGACATGAGACATGAACAAATTTGTTGGATTCAATAGTTATGATGGTGGAATAGTTAGAGTTGTAAATAATGCAACATGTCACATAAAAGGAAAATGATCTATTACACATGATGGAAAGACTAACACTAAAAGATGTTTACTTTGCAAATGGTTTGAAACATAATCTTTTGAGTTTTGGACAACTTGTTGATAAGGGATATCAATTGTAGTTCGCAAAGAAGACTTGTAATATCAATGATAAGAATGGCATATTGATTGGTATTGGTACAAGAACAAGAGGTAATGTATTACAGTTAAATCCTAATGAAATGACGTGTTTAGTTGTTAAGGTGGATGAAAGTTGGTTATGCCATATGATATTTTTTCATATCAACTTTGATAATATTGTGGAGGCTGGTACTACATTTGTAGTTAGAGACTTGCCTAAGACTGTGAAACCTACTAACATGATGTGCAAAGAATGTGTGTTGGAAATATAAAAGAAATTTTCTTTTCCAAGAAAAATGTTTACTACATTGATGAAGTTAGAGATTGTTCATACATATTTGAGTGGTCCTACAAGGAATAGAGCATTCTACGGTGAAATGTGTTTTATGCTACTTATTGATGATTTCACTAGAATGGTGTAGGTTGTATATCTTAGAGATAAATTTGAAGCTTTTGAGAATTTCAAAATATTTTAGAGTAGAGTTGAGAATGAATCTGGTTTGAAGCTTAAATGCTTGAGATCTAGTAGAGGAGGAGAATTTATTTCAAATAAGTTTAACAATTTTGGTAAAGATAATGGTATAAAGTGACAACTTTCAGCCCCTAAGGCGCTAAAGAAGAATGGGATAACATAAAGGAGAAATAGATCAATGACTTAAGAAACAAGAGAAATGATGTTAGAAAACAATGTATCACATATCTTTTGGAGAGAAGCAGTAAACATAACAGTATATAATATAAAGATAGTGCAGATCAGACAAAGAACTTGTAAGACCCCTTATAAAATTTAGTCTGGACATGCACCTAGTGTGAAGTACTTTAGAATCTTTGGAAGTAAATTCTATATTAAGAGAGATGATGATATTGGAAAGTTTGATTCTAGAAGTGATGAACGAATGTTTCTTGGACATTCGTTGAAAAGCAAAGCATATAGATGTTTTCATCAGATATTGAAAACTATAGTTGAGAGTGGTAATGTGAGAGTTGATGAATAAATTAGAATTCAAGAAAGGATACTTGATTACAATTCTAATGAGGAAACTAATCAAAGAACTAACAAGAAGAATGTTGAGCAAGAATTATTTTATGAAACTGACACTTATTTGCAAACTATATTACAAAGAGAAGAATAGAGAGAAAAACCTAGATCAGAACCTAGAGTGGAAATCAGAATTGAACAAGTGATACCTAATAGAAATGTGGAAAAGAATCACCCTATTGAACAGATCATTAAGAGTAAGAAAAAAGGAGTTATGACAAGGAGCAAGGTACATGAAGAACTATGCTTAATTTCTCAATTTGAACCCTAGAATGTTGATAAAGCCTATAAAGATGGTTATTGGATAAAAGATATAAAAGAGGAATTAGATGTTGTGATGTGGAGCCTAATCAAACTTAGAGGTTTATTTGGTGCAGTTTCCCCCCAAATTATTTCTATGGGGGTTTGGGGGCAGCGCCCAAGGTGCACTCCCTGTCGTAGTACAAGGTGGTGTTGAGAGGCAATGCCCCCATGGGGGTTTTGGGGGGCAACGCCCCTGAAGCCAAAAAATACTACTATTATAAAAGGAGGCGGTTGCTATTTTTCTACTGGATGACTAATTTTATTTCTAATTTTGTAAATGAAAAAAGATTGTGTAAAATGGCTCAGGGTTAGGGATTTCATTATGTATGATGAGATTGTAGCTTCTTGTGGGAGTATTGAGTTGTAAGAGATTATGGATTGTAATCACTGGATAATGATAATCTTGGACTTGTTGTTGGTGGATGTAGCTCAGGGATTGGGTGAACCATGTTAAATCTTTGTGTTTTTTGCTCTCTTCTGTGTGCTTTATTATTTTCTAATATTGGTCATATTTGCATGAAATTTTTATTTATGTCTGTGGTTGATTCTAAACATTAGATCAGATTGAAAAGAACAAGATTTGGGAATTGGTTCATAGACCTAAAGATAAGAATTTTATTGGAACTAAATAGGCATTTAGAAAGAAGATGAATGAACAAGTTGAAGTTGTAAGAAACATAGAAAGACTAGTATGCAAATGATATTCACAAAAAGAAAGAATTGATTTTTAAAAGACTTTTGCACCTATTGCTAGACTAGACATAGTAAAAATGTTTTTGGTATGTGCATCTAACAAGAACTTTACAGTTTATCAAATGGATATCAAACAACTTTTCTAAATGGAGAACTTGAAGAGGAGGTAAACATTGAGCAACCTGATAGTTTTCCTTTGACGACAGAAGAAGATATGGTTTGTAGATTAAAGAAGACATTATATGGATTGAAACAAGCACCTAGAGCTTGGTATGCAAGATTGGATAAATATTTGACAAGCTTGGGATTTACGAAAGATAATGTTGATAGTAACTTATATTTGAGAAAGAATGGTGATGGCTTATTGATTGTTGACGTATTTTTTGATGATATCATTTTGGAGGTAATGATGAAGCTAGCAAGACATTTTCAAAAGAAATGAAGAAGGAATTTGAGATGAGTATGATTGGAGAAATGAAATATTTCTTGGGATTGCAAATTGTATAGAGCAAAGATGACATTTTTATATCACAAACAAAGTATCTTAGGGATTTGTTGAAAATGTTTGGATTGGAAGGTTGTAAACCTATTGGAACACCTATGGTAACTAGATGTAAGTTATCTAGCAAAGATAAATCCCCTTGCGTTCAACATAAGATGTACATATCTATGATTGACGGATTGCAGTATTTGACTCATACAAGGTCTGATATAGCTAATACAGTTGGAATTGTGGCAAGATTTTAGGCAAATCCTAAAGAGACACGTTATACAATAGTAAAAAGAATTTTCAGATATTTGAAAGGGACACCTGATTATGGTTTATGGTATGAAAAATCACATGATCTCACATTATGTGTATATACTAATGTTGATTGGGCAGGAAGTATATATGATAGAAAGAGCACCAGTGTTGGAGCATTCTTTTTGGGAGGAAGATTGGTTTCTTGACTAAGCAAAAAATAATATTGCATTTCATAGAGTCAACAAAAGCATAGTATGTAGCAGCGATCAACAATTGTAATTAAATTATTTGGATGAAGTAGATGTTGAAAGACATTGGGATAGAGTTCACAGTGTTTGTTATCATACATTGTGATAACACAAGTATTATAAGTATGTCAAAAAATCCAGTATTGCATTCAAAGACAAAACATATATCTATTAAGTATCACTTTTTGAGAGAGAAAGCTAGAGAAAAAGAGATCATATTGGAATATATTGGCACAAAGGAGAAGATAGCAGACATATTCACATAACCTTTGGCTAAGAACGCATTTGAGTTTTTGAGAAGTATGCTTCGGGTTATGCCCCAACCTACTTTAGAGTAGTCAATGCAGAGATTGCATCAATCCAATTGGTGGAAGAGCACTATTTCTTTACCTAGAGTGGATGCTTGATGCTTCTATTATGTGGGAGTATATGTGCTTGAGTTGAGTCATGAAGGACTCTTGGTATTAGTATTGAATAGATTGTTCTAGAAATGGTTGAGCTTCAAGAATTGGCATAATGATACATTTTCCATTGATGTCGATGGGAAACAGACTTGGTAGAGATGCTTATGTATCGGGGATATAAACACCTTCCTTGTGCATGTTGGTTACTTGATATGATAGGTTGTAAAGGAAGAATGTATTGTCTGAGACTAAGATGTATGCTTACATTCATGGGCAACATGAGTGGGGAGTAAAAGCAAACAAGGAAGAAATATATTTGCTATTCATGGTACTTAGATGTTTTTCATCTATGTTACCATCAATGTCAAAGGAGGAGATTATTAGCATGAATGTTGATGAAGACCTACGGGGGAGATTTTTATCATGGTTAGAAGACTATTTTTTGATGTGTTCATGAGCTAGTATGGTGCATTCATTACTGTGTTTGTCATTGATGACAACATAGTTATCTTTTTGTGAAGGCTAGCAGAGTTATAAAGGAAGAAGTGTTTGGCATGGTTCGAGGATTGAAGATTACCTTATGCACACTTAAAGTTATGTTCTACTATATGTCTAGATGCTACAACTAAGAGCGCATGCAAAAATATGAAATATTTATAGAGTTATGAAGGCTTCTTAAAAGACTATGTTTAGGCACATGTTTCGAAATCAGGTATTGTTATTTTAATTCTATATCCTCACATGGATGGATTTGGCTTAAGAAGAATGAGACAGAGGTTGAAGACATGTCATTGATGCCTTGGTTAAGAAGGTATAATATGAAGACCATCGTATGGAAAGTTATGAAGACTGTGAGCCAACATATTGCTTGTAATCTTGAAAAAATGTAAAAATTATAATGTAACGTGTATTGTGATTTCTTAAGATTCTCTTATATTATTAATGTAAATGAGAAAGCCCCAAGGTCAACTCATAATAATTATTAGGACTTGGTATCAAAAAAAAAAATTTTCGATTCAAAAAAGATATCATATGAGATCATATGAATGGATTGGTAAAGTGTGAATTGGATATGCAAATTTGTGAGGAGGACAACATAGGTTGAGTCCGCTAGTATTTCCACATCAAAAACACTGTATTTGGAAAATATAAGTTGTTGGTTGTATAGTTCACTATTGATATATACTAACTTGTATTATTCTGTGAGGATAATACTGAAGTTGTTTTGGTAGTGGGTCCAGCTGACTTCTTATCAACTCCTAACAGGGTTGGCACAAATCCTAACAAGGATTCAAAGCCTCCGAATAGGGACTCATATGCATTGATTGTATTTCATTGACTCCTAATAGGGTCTATCCTTTCACAAGGAATTTTTATATTAGTACATCATCTTGTGGGCATAATTCCCACTAGTGTTTTCTCTTTGATCAAGGGTTTCCCTAGTTAACATATCTGGTGTTATTGTGTATGGTTTTCTTTCTATGGTTGTTGCATCTATTGTTTAAATTTTTTAGAGTTAATAAGGAAATTGAGATTTGTTTTAAGAGTATAACTAATTCACTCCCCCCCCCAATATATAGTATCTTGGTGGACTTTACTTTCTAACAATAACTTCAACTTGCTTGGAGGACTTCTAGGAGGGACATTTGAATTTCATACGATGTGTTAAGGTACTAGAAAACGCTAATTGATAAAATTTATTAATATCATTTTATGTATGAAAATAAATTAGTAGAATACAAAGATCATGTGTGCAATGGTGATAGATCATGAATCAAGACGTGTGGTTTAGAGGAGAAGTTAATCTTCATGTGAGGAAGAAGCATGAGCTTGATTGGATATGTACAAGCAAGGTGTTGGTGCTATTTATCAAGTCATCCTAATTGTTGTTTCCTAATAGTTGTCATGAGCTAAATTCCTTAATTAAGTAGATCCTAACATATATTTATTGTAAATCCTTTAGCAAGGTGACATTTTAGCTAGTATTTGAAGTACTCTCATAAGGCTACTCCTAATAAGGTAAATCTCTTAATAGGGCTAGAGGAAAATTCCTTAATCGGGTGGCTCCTAATAGGGTTAGTTCTTAACAAATCTTATTATAAGCACCTAATAGGGCTAAGCTCTTAAATGAGCATACTTCAGAAGAGTAAATTTACATTTGTGGGCATCAATCCCACTATGGTTTTTACTCAAATTGGGTTTCCATGAGAAAAATCCTTGTGTTATGTGTTGAGTGTGTTTGGATGGTTATTTGTTGTTGCATATTTTATAAGTAATATTATTCATTGCATGCATGTGGCGAAGGTTTAAAGGATAGGTTTTATTAGATTTAAAGTTTTGATTTGTGGAGGATTACTTATTCCCCTGCTCTTAGTAATCTAAGGGATTGACTATTCCAACACTTTACTCTTTGCCTTAAATCTCTTCCTTGCTGGCTCTGAAACTACCTTCGGTCTAACTGGTTTAGGCTTAGTAGACTTTGGTATAGACATCATTTCCTTAGATTTAACTATGGTATTCTTCTATTATTCTTGCCAAAATCTAAGTAGTTCTATTGAATAGTACATAAGGAGTAGGTGAATCATCGCCATCCACATAAATAGGTTTGTAAATTTCTTCTTCTCTTTTTCCTTGTGCTTCCTTCTAGCCTCAACCATTTTCTCCTTTCTGAAGCTCATTCTCTCACCCATAGTCTCAACTTCCTTTATAACTTTCCACTTCATGGTAGCTATATTTAGTTTTAAATATAGCTTTGAACTTTCCTCTTCATAGGTGGCAAACCTTTGTTCACTAGGATCAATTGGTTTCTTTAGCATATCCTTGACATGTTTCTCAAGTAGAAAAGGTTCTACTTTGTAACCCATAAGCATGATCCAAGAAGCCCTTTGCTCAACAACCTCAACAAAACAAGCATCAATTTCAACCATAAAACAAATAGTATTTGCATGTATCTCCACTATTTGCTTCAAAATTTTGCATATGCTTTGCATTTCCTTCTATAAAGTTTTGAAGAATCCCCATATCCCTCTTATATTGAATGTTGATTTTGCATATGGTAGTAACAGGTTCTTTGCATAGCCATCGATTTGTGTTTTTTTAACCAATTAATGAACTACCGAACCTTGGAAAGAAATTCATAAAGTAGAAAAATATGTATAAGAGAAAAGAACCATACTTGAAAATTTGTTTCTTCTCTTTGTTAATCTTCCCCAAAATCTGCAAAAGATGCTCTCTCATAACATTGAAAACATCATGCTCTGCAATTTCTTTCTCATATGCACTATGAATTAGGGTGCTTGAGATAGAATTATCCCTGCTAGTATGATAAACTTTATATCCCAAAACTATCATTGTAAACTTTATGTCTTGCTCCTTGATATCTTCAATTCTTACCAAATCTTTCTCAATTTACCTAAGTGTTGGCTCTTCTTCTCTTGCACTAAAACCAGTAACTTATTCTAGTACTTTATAATAATTTTGTATGGTTTGTCAAGCTAGAAGAATTGATCGTGAATTTTGGTAGGAACTATTATTATCGACTCCAGTTCATCAAAGATGTAGAAATTAATTAGCAGTCAAAGCTTCACATTTTCTATAGCTTTGAACTCATCCTTTAATTGACCATTCTTAGGAAGAGATTCATATTGTTTAAATATTGCATAATCTCCTAGCTCCTTAAGTTTACAATGAATTTATCACCTAATATCTTCTATGTGCAATACTTCATGAGGTACATGTGAAAATGCTCCACCAAGATCATGTTCTATGGATTTGTGGGGATGTCTTTTGAATTTGGGTTATGATCCATCCTTGATATCAATTATTATTGGTGTACATCCATTATTATTGATCAAATTTACTAGGTTATGAAATGATAAATAACTATTTTCAATGTTTAGGGATCAAATTAAAATATTTGAAAAGCACACAATCCCTACCCAAATATCATTCAATCACACTGCAAGCTCATTCAGAAAAAATAACATGTTGCCAAATAATGAAATCTTCAAATGTTAGCTTGCAATAAATGTAGTTGAACCCTAGCACAAAAAATTTCATATCCCAACAAAACACATTATGTTTGTGATCTTTAAGATTGCTATCTGATCCAATGAGAATGATACAATAAGTTTCAATTTTATCATTTTTACTAATAGTATTGATCACTTCCATTGATCCTACATAATTTGGGGTCAGGTAAGATTTTTCTTTAAGAACTTCCCCTTAGGTCCATGACTTAATTAGTATAATGAAGATTTTTCCACACCAGAAGCTAGTGTGACTTGCTATGTAGAACCAATTTGTTCTTTTTTTACACTCATGTCTTATTCATTTCCTTCCCAACTCCTTTGACATCAATTCATTTTCCGTTTGTTTCTTTCAAATGAACCTTTCATCTTTACTTCAACATTTTTATATGTACAATTTATAGCTATGTGACCATAATTATTGTATTTGAAACATATCACATTTGAATTCCATACATTTGGTTTCCTTGGTTTGTCCTCAATTTGCATTGCTTTGCTATACTCCCAAAATTGTTACATTTGTAGCATGTAATGTTTCCTCTACTCATAGATTTGTTCATTATAACTTTACATTCACTTGATATGTTCTCATAATTTCCACAAGTAGAGCAATAACTAGAAAAGGACAAAGTGGTAGTCTTGCTTCTACATTGGTTTTCCCTATGACCAACTTTATTATGAGTAAAACATCTTCCAAATTGAATCTTTTTCCATTGGCTTGTTTCATAGGTTTCTTCTCAATTTCTTATGTTAGATTCTTGTTCCACTCTGCATATCTGGAACATTCTCATAACCAAATCCTTGAGTATCTCCTATAGGTATGTGACTTTCCAACTATGCATCAAACTTTGCTAAACTGAACTTGAATTTTTCTTTAAGCTCATTAGTTGCAACAACCTCACTTCCCAGTATTTCATTCACCCTTGCAATCTTTTGCTCATTATGTTTGGTTCCATCTAGATCAAACTACATTTGATTGATCTATAAGTTTAGTTTGTAGCATTCATCAGATTTTTCTTTCAAAGGTTTTTGAAGACATTCCTCATTCTTTTTCTTGCTTTTAAGTTCCTTTTTCAACTTCGTAATCATGACCTCCATTTCATGTTTTAAACTATCTCTTTCTTTCACAAGATGCTTGTAGACCCCCAAAAATTGGCAAAGACTTGAATTACGCAATTTCGATCAATCAATGCAAATTAAGGAGAAATTTAGAAGAACACAACAAACTTTCAAATCAAAATCACATTAGGTCATTAATTATCTATCAAATCGACAAGACCTAAATCAACTTTATAAGAGGAGAAAAACAATTCAAATGCATAAAATGAAATTCAAAAAGGGAGGAAGAAAAAAAAAAGTGATGAAAATTAATAAACATTTATTAAATCAATTATCCTCACAAAAGTGAAAATCTCCCTTTTTCATTTAAAAGAATTAGAAATGTCCCCATTTATCCTCAAAACCAAGTCCAAGTCTGTTGACTCTTCCTTCTGGTCTCTTATGAGATATTTTCAATTTCACTTTCATCCACTAGTCAAAGGTGAAAAACCTGATTCTTACCCCAACCCCTTATGAAATCCTATAAATAGGAGGGAAATCAAAGAGCCAAAATACCCAAGTTTTAGGCATCCGCACTATAGGCACACTTTGAGTTATCATTTTAGCACTATCATTCTAGCAAATTCATAGCATTTTTGCATTGTTTTTATGTTATTTAACATCATTTATTACATGTCAGCTCATTGTATGTCCATTGTCATAGCATTCTAAGAGTTCTTATCCTCATATAATCGGCATTATAGTCATAGATCTTGCATGCATTCTTGTAAATCTGCATTCTAAGCATGCTCTCGTTCTAGAACTGTCACTGAGATATCGGTCTGAGAGCTTTCTTAGTAGTTGTAGTTAGGGAAACATGAGACATTTGTAGAATTTACATTTTGATAACGATTTCTTGGGTTTAGTCTAGTTTCTTGTTAGTCTATCTGCATTCTACATTAAAGTTTCATGAATACGCGATTATACTGTGTACAATGATCATATTGATTAGATTTCTCCTTTAAGATTGATGTGTCATTAGTGCTTCCTTTTACTTGTATTTGATCAATAAGGTCTTTTCTTTTAGTCCTATATTTATTTAGTTAACTTTGAGGGTTTCTATAAAGCATTCAACTTCCTTGAATTTTTCCTTCAATTCGATATTTTTAGCATTGGACTTGTCAACATCTTCAAGTGAAATCAAAATTTATCTATAAACGTTGTTACCAAATGTCAAGTCACCACTAGGACCTTCCTCAAGTGGCTAGAATTTCTTCAAGGCATAAAGATCGTATACCAATTTTTAGAAAACACAGGGGGGTGGATTAGTGTTCTAATTTTTTCGATTTTATTTAATTGATTGCACAACCATAAATTAATTGTATTAAAAAAAAAAACAAAAATAACACAAAGTAAGCATCCACATACCCACGAAACCTTGGTTTTATCATGGAAACCTGAGTAAGGGAAAAACCATGGTGGAGATGAAACCCACAAATGATTACTTTGCAGAAGTAATAATCTTGTTTAATGTTTAGATACAAAAGAGTGGGCTACAACCCAACTAATTACAACATAAGGGCTACAACCCCAAAATGGATTAAAATCTAGAATATGATTTGAGAAATAATATCATCTATACTATAACAATTCCATGTAAGTGATGTATATTCAACCTAACCTCAATAACTTGCCTATTTGCATACTCAAGTCAACTGCACATCATATAGTTTTCTCTTCACATTTCCTCTCAAACACCTCAAATTCTTGATCTCATATACCCAATCTCAAAAGAAAAACTTCAACAGGTCAGTTGCAATAACAAAATAGATAATGAGTAGAACATTGATTATTTCACCATCCAGATCTTTATGCCAACCTTGACCAAAAATGTGTTAGACAACAATGTCAGTTTGATGACGGGCCAAACCACCCGTACCAACTAACAACCAAAAATGCAACAATATGGAGATAGAGGGAGATGACAAAATGCTTCATAAAACTTCCATTTCTTGAACTTCTTGAACTTTATTACAAATGATAATAGGCCTTTCTTAAATAGGCACTTCTAACCCAAGACATTACAAACACAACCAATGTGGGATAAAAGGTAAATACAACTACCTTTAAATAAATATTAAATTCCCACCCAAATACAACTAAGTACCCAACAAATATTAAATACATGATTTAAGGATCTTTCCACAAACTTCTAAATTGTCACCTATACACCTTGATTAATGGAATGACAACTATTTTTACTATTTTTCTTTTTATGCCACCTATGCGCCTCGAAAATAGAAATCTCCTTTTCCTTTCTTGTCTCCTTTTTATTTTTTTATTATTTCTCCTCTAATTTTCGTCACTTTCTCTCTCCTCCACAATTTTTTTTTAATTTTTTCCTTTTTTTTTTTTCTAATAATTTAATTTTCTCATGTAAGATGCTCCTGCATCAGAAAGCATCATGCATCACAGTTCTACCAAAATCAATTATCAAAATGATTGAATCATTGATATTTTAGGATCACTAATTGATCCAACAAGTGGCAAACATTGCTTCATACTCAGATTTATATAACTCGACTAGAATAGAGCATAAACATGTGTTATCTTAGGAATATATGCAATATGGTATGTGGAAACATTCCCCAACTAGGCAATAGTAAACACTTTCACACCTACCCATACATATTCATTTATTGATCTAGTATCTTGTCTTGTTCATCTATACTTAACCAATTTTACAAGTTGACCTTCAGTAAATCCAAAAATTGTTAAGTGACTAGGAGATTAAGATGTAGTTGTCAGTAATGATAACATACTAATAATCTATTGCAATGTCTCTTGCCAACAGATTTTTCATATCATGTTGTATGATTTTGCATGAGTTATGTTGTATACACACTATCATAAAGTGTCACACCTCTTTGTACTATGTCATTAATGACGTATTTGATATAATCTTTATGTTAGTAGATTAGGAATTGTCTTGTGAGACTTGGTGCATGGCTCTAGATGAGGCTTGGGTTGTGCATATTTATCATTTATAATACATGACTCCATTTAAGATATTTGATTGTACTCTTTTTTTTTTAGTATCTAGTTGATGCCTACATAGATATCTCCATGCCTAATGTCTATCATATTAGTGTGGACATCGGTTATTCTACATTGACATTGGTACTTGATTTCTTTCACACTTTGATTTTTTTGGTGGAAAATTGGCTCTATTTTCTTCTTATCGAGGAACATTGGTCATTATCTTGGACCATCTTTGGAGGATATTTGACATTGGGGGGCACTTCATGGTCTCTCTTCTTCTCTCTCATTCATCACTAAGAGGATTGTGCATTTTTATCTTCTTTTAAATGGGATTTTTCTCACACATGGTTTTCTCCCTATCTTTGCTTGTATGATATTTCATTACATTTGTACTAGCATATTGTACATGGGTCCTTGACATGGCCTAGTAGTCATGACCTATCTTTCATTGTCATCTAGCAGTGTGAAATCAAGTGTGTTCCCCTAAGTTGCAATTAAGAGGGGTACTAGAGTAAATAACTACTCCTATTTATACTTTACTTAAAAGCCTACTTAGGATAATGTATTCATAGTAGTTTGCATATGATACAATTAGGAGTTTACAACTTTATTTGCACATGGTATAGGACACATTCTGCTTTAGGTGGTGATAGTTGTTATCACATTCCACTTTATGTGTTATCTCCACCTTTAGTGCATTTATCACATTATCATCCTCCACATGTTGCACATGCTTCATTGCATAATGGAGGATGATCCACCTTTCATAGACATGTGATTCCACCTTATATGGGTGATAGCTTGTCTTCTCTTTATCGTGATCTTTTGTAGCCTTGCTTATATAAGAAAAACTTCTTCATTATACTCAATCAACTAAGTTTAGTTACTCATCAAGCATTTTTTATGCAATCTAGTTGATTCTCTTTTTTATATTTCTCTTATGCTATTTGTTGACTTTTGTATCTTGGTTTATTGTTGTCTTCATTACTAGATGTCAATTTTTACATGGTATCATAACAATTCTTACACTCCTCTCATCCATTTATCACATGTACATTGCTTTACTGCTCCTCACATATTCTGATAAAATATTTACAAAGATTTCCAACATTCAAATTATTGTCATTTACTAAACAATTCTCACCACATATATGATTTTCAAACAAAGTATTGTTACAACTTACCATTGGATTGTATCATATTGTAATCCATTCATGAATTAATAATTAATGTCTGATTTATACTTTCATTATTGTGTTATCATTGCATTTTGTGATTAGAGTGCTTGGACATTAACATATAACATGAACTAATGATGCTTGGAACTAGCTTTTTAGTGGTGCCTCATTTGTCTTATCTGATGGGGACACAACCCAAGCACAGAATGGACACAATAGAAAAGGGGAAATTATATTAACTGAGAAAATAAGCTAGTACAACAGTACAGAGAAAATAAACTTCAAAACATGCCCTAAGGGCTTACAATAGCATAAATCTGGAGATAATTTCTCCTTTCAGTACCTCCTCTCAAACTCCACTCCGAACTGCCTTTTACAATGCCAGAAATCTCCTTAAATAGACCCCGGAGGGTTAAGGACTAGGAGTACATTCTAGAAAGTGCTAGTAGGCATCCACCGACCAAATAGAAGGTTCTGGAAGCTGCGGTAGAAGTCGGTACAAATCTAGAAGAATCCAGAAATGGTAACCGAACTTCCGGGAGGCATAACTTTTGAACCGTAGCTCCGATTGACGAATCGTTTACATTTCCGGAAAGCTCTTGAAGCGCTCTATAGCCCTATGGACAAGCATCGCTTGTCCCCCATTTTTTGGCCCTTTTCGAGGTCATTTAATGCCCCTAACCTGACTTTGAAGCATTCTTAGGAGGTCTCCAAAACTCGAAAAAATGCAATAACTTTCAAACCGTGGGGCCTATTGACCTTATTTTTTTTTTGGAATGCTCTAAATAATGATTACATTCATCTGGGCAATTCACACCTTCTAGTTTACCAAAATGATGGCCCAATTACATGCTCCTATTTTTTCAAGATTTTCTAACACACTGATAGTGGAATTATGAGAGTTGGAACCTTTATTTGACCCAAATGGGTATCCAAAAATGAAAACACATGAAACAGAAACTAAGTCTAAGTACATTTTTTTTGGGTGAAATAGGATTGCCCTTATACCTTTGGATGCTCCTGCATCAGACACCCAGGGTAGATTGAAAAGTGACCCTGTCACTTTATGAATGGTAGAGGAAATCCCAAATGGGAAACCTTAGCTGCTGAAATCCAAGTTGAGTCTTCGATCAGTCGTCCTTTCCATTTGACCAAATACTCTTCATACTGCCTGTTTCTAGTACTCCTACCCACACGATGATCTAGAATGTCTTCTATCTCCTCCTTCTTAGAAGCAGGAATTGGACATGGCTCTAACACCAGCTCCTCATCTACACCATCATCATGATACTCTGTTAACTCTGCAATGTTGAAAATGGGAGAAATGTGAATACCATCTGGCAGCTCCACTTCATATGCATTTCCTGAGTCATGTTTCTTCAAAATTTTGTAGGGGCCAAATTTCTTCATTTTCAACTTGTTGTAAGTACCGGCTAGAAATCTTTCTTTTCGTAAGTGCACCATGACTAGATCCCCTACTTGGAATTCCTTATGTCTTCTCCTTTGATTAGCCCTAGCTTTATACTCTTGATTCATCTTGGTAATGTGTGCTTGAACCTCCTCATGTAGACGCTTGATATGTTCAGCAAATTCCTCAGCTTCAGCACTTGTCCTCTCCCCTTGTTCTATCTTCCTCAATTCTGGTGCAGTCCTTGGGCTATTCCCATATACAATTTGGAATGGTAATTTTCCAGTACTCCTATTTATAGAGTTATTGTAAGCAAACTCTTCTTGTGGTAGAATCAAATCCCATCCCTTGGGCTTATCCCCAACTAAACATCTTAGCAAATTGCCCAAACTTCTGTTTACCACTTCTGTTTGGCCATCAGTTTGTGGGTGATGCGTGGAACTGAATTTCAAGTCTGTTCTCAACTTTTTCCACAATGTCCTCCAAAAATACCCCACAAATTTAGTATCTCTGTCAGAAACTATACTCCTTGGAAGACCATGTAGTCTTACCACCTCTTTGAAAAACAAGTCTGCAATATGGACACCATCATGAGTTTTGTGGCATGGAATGAAATGTGCCATTTTGGAGAACCTATCAACCACCACGAATACTGAGTCATTACCCCTTTATGTCCTTGGCAATCCACGAACAAAATCCATACTTATGTCCTCCCATGGCCTTGATGGAACAAGCAATGGCTGATATAGGCCAGTATTGTGACTAAACCCCTTGGCAACTTGACAAACCTGACAACTCTGTACAAACTTCTTCACATCCTGTGAAATTTGAGGCCAAAAATAATGTTCTCTAAGAATGGCAATGGTCTTATCTCGACCAAAATGTCCTGCCATCCCTCCACTATGTTTCTCCTTAATCAGATTTTCCCTCATGGAACTCCTTGCAATGCATAATTGACTACCTTTGAACAACATGCCATCCTAAATCAAATAGTCTAACCACTTGGTTCTATCTACATCAACAGGCTCTTTACAAGCTTTCCATGCTTCAGCAAAATTAGGATCCTCGGGGTACAAATTTTTGAGTTCATCAACCCCAACTACTTCAACCTACATTACTGTAAGCAACAACTGTCTCCTACTTAGTGCATCTGCAACCCTGTTAGATTTTCCACTTCTATGCTTCAACACAAATGTATAGCTCTGCAAGAACTCTACCCACTTCATATGCCTCTGATTCAATTTACCTTGGCTATTTAGGTACTGTAATGCCTGATGATCAATATACAAAACAAATTCCTTTGGCAATAAATAATGTCTCCATTTCTTTAAGGCCTTAACTATTGCATAGAACTCTTGATCATAAACAGAATACTTCTTCTTTGCATCATTCAATTTTTCACTAAAATATGCAATAGGCTTACCTTCTTGGCTTAATATAGCCCTAATAGCGCTACCACTAGCATCACAATCCACTTGGAATACCTTTCTAAAATCTGGAAGTGCCAACATAGGTTGTTCTGTTACCTTCTTCTTCAGCAATTCAAAACTTCTCGCAGCTGGTGCAATCCATTTGAACTCTTTCCTATCCCCTCTTATTGTATTAGTTAGGGGTGCACATATGCCACTGAAATTCTTAATAAACTTCCTGTAAAAACTAACCAGACCATGAAATGATCTTACCTCAGTAGCAGACCTTGGAGTAGGCCATTCCAAGATGGCTTTTACCTTCTCTGGATCCATTTTGAGACGTTCGGGTGATATAACAAAACCCAAATAGACTAACCCCCTTTTTGCAAAGATACACTTCTTCAGATTAATTGATAGTTTCTCTTCCCTTAGCCTTTCAAGGACACTACAAATATGCAGTAAATGTTCTTCCAAAGTCTTGCTAAAAATTAAAATATCATCCAAATAGACAATAACAAATTTTCCCAAGAACTTCTTAAGTACCTCATTCATGAGCCGCATGAAGGTGCTTGGGGCGTTCATCAATCCAAAGGGCATGACTAACCACTCATAAAGACCCTCCTTGGTCTTGAAGGATATTTTCCACTCATCTCCTTCTTGAATCCGTATCTGATGATAACCACTCTTGAGATCTATCTTTGTGAAGCACTGAGCTCCACTCAAGTAGTCCATAAGATTATCCATCCTTGGCAAAGAAAACCGATACTTGATGATTATCCTATTTATAGCTCGAGAGTCTGTACACATCCTCCGCTCTCCATCCTTCTTTGGTGTGAGTACTACAGGTACTGCACATGGACTTAGGCTCTCTCAAATCAAGCCCTTCCTCAACAGCTCTTGAACCTGTCTATTTAGCTCCTTTGTTTCAGTAGGAGTCATCCTGTGAGCAGCCTTGTTAGGAAAACTAGCTCCTGAAATCAGATCTATCTAATGACTGATTTGCCTTACTAGTGGCAATCCATCTGGAACATTATCAAAGATAATATCTCCAAACTCCCCTAGTAAATCTGAAACTTCAAGTGGCATTTCACTACTACCTTCTTTATCTTTCCTAGGAATCAAAGCATAGCACATATACTAATGTTTCATGCCATCTAAAAGCTTCCTTTCATCAACAATACAAATCCTAGCATTGCTACATACCTTTTCACCTTCCTTTTTCATGGGCTTCAATTTGTGGTGAACTCCATCCTTTGTCAGAGAGTATGTGTTTGCATGTCCATCATGCACTGCATGTCTATCAAACTGCCATGGTCTACCCAACAATAGATGGAAAACATCCATCGAAATAACATCATAGAGAACTTCATCATGGTAACTCCCAATTTTGAATTTCACTAAACATTGTTCACTTACCAGGACCTTATGATCATCTTTTACCCAAGCAATCCGATAGGACTGGGGATGTTTCTCCCTCTTGAGCTTTAGCTTAGAGACCATCTCTTCTAATACCAAGTTATCAGTGCCACCACCATCAATGATCACGTCACAACATTTATCCTCACACTTGCATCTGGTACGGAACAAACTCCTTCGTTGTCCTGGTTCAATCTCACCACTTAGTAGGACTCTTTCATTTACCAAGGCCTCTCCTCTTTCTGCATCCTCTGAATGTGATGATTATGCATCCTCATCCACATGAGCAACCCTAGCTTGGCCCTCAGCTCTCCTATCTGTCCTTCCTTGTCGTTGAGGGCATTCAAAGGCACAGTGACCTTCTTCATTGCAATGGAAACAGGTATCACGGAAGCCTCCTCTTCCTTGTCCACGTCCTCCACCTCTTCCTCTCTGATTTCCAAAGTCTTGGTCATGGGAGCGGTTGAAACCCTCATTCCTCTAGTTCCTGCTAGTACCCTCATCTTCATTTTTCTTTTGGGTTTCATTGCGGCCTCTAGATGACCTACCGCTTCCCCTTCCTCCTTGACCGCGCCCTCTTTGTCTTCCTTCAAACCTTTTATTTAGCTTCTCTTCAACTCGTAGGGCAAACTGGTATGCCTCTTCAACGCTGGTCATTCTTACCAGACTTAATTCCTCTTGGATGCTAGGTCGTAACCCACTGATATAACGAGCAACCTTCTCCTTATTTGCTTCTGCATGTCCCGCTCTAATCAAGAGTCGGTAAAATTCCTCTGTATATTCTTGGACGGATCTTCTTGCTTGCTTTAACCCATGCATCTTCTTAAACAAATCAAGCTCATAGTCCACAGGAATGAATTGCTTCTTCAATTTGTCCACCATGCGATCCCATCTTGTGATCTTCTACTTTCCTCTTCTATTTCTTTCCAGTTGAACCTCTTGCCACTAGATTTTGGCATGGCCTTTCAGTTTGGCCTTTGCAAACTTAACCCTATCTGGGTCCCTGATATCCTCATACTCAAAGTATTCTTCCAGTTCATTGATCCAATCGATCAACTCATCTGGTTTTAGATTTCCTGAAAATACACCCACTTCAATTGTGGGTCTTTTCCCAAACTTAGTAATGGCCCTAAAAAGTCTTTCCTCTGCATGATTTAGAACTTCCTCGTCAAATTCCCCTTCTGGTCCCATAACTTCTTCTTCATTGTCATCCTCATTGTCGTCACCAGCAGGAACATTTGCTCCTCTACGGAGCTCCTCTTGCAATGCTTGTACCTGCCTTTGGAGGGCTCTAACCTCCTTAGGATTAATAGCTCTAGCCCTTCCGCCATGCTCTCTTCGTGGAGGCATCTTCTAACTCGAACCCACAACCACACAGTCCTGGTGCAAACTGCCTCACAGTCGACGCTCTGTCTACACACTCAGGAAAACTAGCTCTGATACCACTTGATGGGGACACAACCCAAGCACAGAATGGACACAACAGAAAAGGAGAAATTAGATTAATTGAAAAAATAAGCTAGTACAATAGTACAGAGAAAATAAACTTCAAAACATGCCCTAAGGGCTTACAATAGCATAAATCTGGAGATAATTTCTCCTTTCAGTACCTCCTCTCAAACTCCACTCCGAACTGCCTTTTACAATGCCAAAAATCTCCTTAAATAGACCCCGGAGGGTTAAGGACTAGGAGTGCATTCTAGAAAGTGTTAGTAGGCATCCACCGACCAAATAGAAGGTTCCAGAAGCTGCGGTAGAAGTTGGCACAAATCTAGAAGAATCCAGAAATGGTAACCGAACTTTCGGGAGGCATAACTTTTGAACCGTAGCTCCAATTGACGAACCGTTTACATTTCCAAAAAGCTCTCGAAGCGCTCTATAGCCCTATGGACAAGCTTCGCTCATCCCCCATTTTTTGGCCCTTTTTGAGGTCATTTAATGCCCCTAACCTAACTTTGAAGCATTCTTAGGAGGTCTCCAAAACTCAAAAAACTGCAATAACTTTCAAACCGTGGGGCCTATTGACCTGATTCTTTTTCTGGAATGCTCTAAATCACGATTACATTCATCTGGAAAATTCACATGTTCTAGTTTACCAAAATGATGGCCCAATTACATGCTCCTATTTTTTTAGGATTTTCTAACACACTAATAGTGGAACTGTGAGAGTTGGAACCTTTATTTGACCCAAATGGGTATCCAAAAATGAAAACACATGAAACAAAAACTAAGTCTAAGTACATTTTTTTTGGGTGACACAGGATTGCCCTTATACCTCTGGATGCTCCCGCATCATTATCTTAGTTACATATGCCGAAGTTATGGTCAATATAAACAATGGTTCCTTTAGAGTTAAAGAAGTTTAGAAGGAGGCTATAGGTGCCCCATTGTATGTCTTGCGTTATGCTAACATAAGAAAATATTTCAAGAATATTTCCATGTGCTAAAAAATGTCTGACCCTTGTATCTAAATATGTGCCCATATTTTGATCCTATCATGACCACAACTCTTCTCTTGCTATACTCACAACAATATTGTGTCTGCTACAAGTGCATTTTAGCATACACAGGTCAAGTGGGTGTTGGAAATAATTGTGGAATCTGATTAGTAGCTGGTAGAAGCTTCCATGCAATTCAAAAATATTAAAAATTTATTGAGTGCCTATAATTTTTATTTTCTAAATCTTAGTAAATTGGGACAGTTGGAAATATTTGTCACTTGTATGCATTTTGAACATGTGTCTAGAGTAGCAAGAGTTTATATTGAAAGCCTTCCACTATTTTTAGTTAATAGGTAGGTTGTGCATGCTCCCATCAAATGGTCTTCATTATGAGAGTCTCGCTTGTTGTAGCTTTGAATTTATTTGTTCTTTGCACTTTAGAAGTTAGACAAATTTCTTTCATCTATCAGAGAATGGAACTCTAGATAAAATGTTTTGCAATTTCCCTTTGAATAGATGAATTAATAAATTCTGGTGAATTGCAAACAACAGAAATCATGATTTTTAGTTGTTTATGGTTATAAATATTGTGGAAGATAAGGACAACCCCACTGCCTTTATAACTTATTGCAAATCTTTTACTGATTTCAATTTTATTTTAAGAGCCTAAGTGCTACTATTATTTTAAAAAAAATTTTTAATAAAAGTTAGAGGAGCCTATTGCTATGGTTGTGCATTCTAAACACTTGCAACTGATATGCAACTACAAATTTATTGAAAGAATTAAGGTGAATTATGCTAGATTCAATGTAAATTGTGATTATCTGATTTATAAAGTTAATTATAAGAAATTAATAAACCTTTTTTATTAAGAAATTAATATTAAAAAAATCTTATAACCAAGAAGAAATTTTCAAACAAAGTATTATTTATATATTATTAGCATCAAAGCCTTTGACACTACATCACTGTCTAATTTATTCACTATTATTTATATATCTTATTCATTTGTTTATCATTATTTTAATTTATATCTTTTTAAAAATATATATGTAAATTATTGTTATAATCTTGTTTAATTTTTTGTTATGGCTTATGGTAGCGACCTCGTCTCCTTTTGATACCAGTTTGGTCTTCGCCTTCACTCCTTTCTGGGACTCACTATTCCTATCGATCCAATATCGATTTACCAATCATGATGTCTAATATTTTTGCAACTGGATACTAACCCATGATCTTTCACCAGTTCAAAGTTCAGTCGAACTATGATTTGTTTCACTATCTATCAGCTAGATCACGAGTCGGCCTGCACTAGCTCCATACCATAACTTTTCAAACAGGCACTTTTTGGAGTACTTGTTCGAGGTTCTTAACAGATAGTTTTTTGGTTGAGCTGGTAGTTGGAGTTTGGCAACATGGATTGTAGCCCATTTATAAGGGCATTTTAGCACTACTTATATGATTTGTGATTCCACTGTCTTGCTACCTATTGTAATGAGTTCATTCATGAGCCTTAAAAATTTATATCCTCTTGTATTCAGTAAGGAGGGGGTTTTCTTGTTGGTTCTTTCCCTCACGAACCTTGAGTCCGTGTTATTTATTAATATATATATGTTGCTTGCCACTTTTGCCAAAAAAAAATAAAAAATCTTGTTTAATGGTTAAATAAAAATTTAATAAAATAAATAACATCTTCCTCTTTGTTAATGTTGAAATTCTCAATATAAGATAAATTTATTTCTTTAATTTTTATAATTTTTCAATATTTTCAATTATTTTTAAAAACTATAATTTAATTCCAATCTTTCCAAATGCATTTTATGTGGACAAACTTTCTAAAAAGTCATTTTTTAGTCATCCCCAAACACCTCATTTTACAACAAATGTTTGCTCTTAGTGGATTTGCAAATGATTGTTTGTGCTTATCCTTGATAAGATGTCTTTATGTCTTTGTTGCCCTTTCCTATTCAATCGTGCTATGTGTTAACTACACACAAAAACAACATTCCATTTCTTGCAAAATGAAGGGGCTCTAGTTCTGTCAAAGCTTTTGTTAAACTTGTTCTCTTCTTTTGGATTATATATATATATATATATAATCATTATATATATTGTTCAAATTTGTTATTGCAATTGTTTCTATGATTTATTAATTACTTGAAAAAGTCGATGAAAGTTTAGAAGAAAAATATGGAAAACTCTAATGTACCTACATGTTCATCTATAAGGGCATTAATTGTGGTGGTTGAGTTTGCACAAGTTCTTACCCACGATGCTTTGTTTTGGCTAACCATTTTTTGATTTGTGAATGAATGAGTGATCATAGGGGTTTTGTTGCTTTGGACCCAATAATGATGTTTTTGTGCTCCAAGATGAGCTATTTTTTCTTACAAATGACACAACAAAACTTACAAACTGAGATTCACCATTTATAAAATGAGAGAACGTTCAATACAAGATACTAAAAATTATCTATTTATCTTTTAAATAAGGAACATGAAGTCACAAATTTGGTGCTTTGATACTATGTTAGAGTATGCATTTTTCTTTTACCATGTTAAAGTTAATAATTAACTCCACAACTACTTTAGATCAATTGCAACCAAATCACTCATCACATTTGAAGAGAAGAAGCCCTAATTATATGACACACAACATTGAGAGAGATTGATCTAAGTGTGATATAAATATTTATATTATATAATTAGTAGGCTTATGTGGGTTGAGTCGTTTAGTCCACACTATGTTATCCCTGCATTAGGTTATAGAGACAAAGTACATATAAAGGAGGTGATTATGGTTGTAAGATAAATAAGGAGTGTGGTATTTAGTTCGGGATCTCTTATAACTATAGCATGGAGTGGCTTCATCCTTAAGCATAGATATTTGGTGTTACCCTTGCCTCGATTTTTTGTTTTATTTTTGCATACATTAAATATTAAGGCATCTTGGCTCACAAGCATATCTTGTCTTATGTGTGATCTCTGTAGTATATTATCTTACTATTGTGTAGATCTTACCACTATCCAATATGATCTAACCTATTCCATTTCCTACGCCCAACTTGTGGCAAAAATACATCTTTTCAATAATAGATGCATCTTACTCAAGAAAAACTTAAAAATTAAAATATGTTTGTCTTTCTAACTGCACCCTTCCTACTAAGGGTTGGATGCACACAAATTTTTTAATGTATTGTATTCCTTGTATTTAAGGACACAATACATACATTGAAATAATATCCTTCTTACGAAACATTATTTGGCTAGTATACTTAAAGAAATCTAATTCTAAATAAATATATAAAGAGCATACACACAACTAAAGGTAATTACTTTTGATTCATTGTACACATTTTCAAGAGTTGGCTTAGGAGATCATGTCTAATGCAAACATCCCTACAAAGGTATTTTTAAATATTATTAGTCTATTAGGTACTAGAAGATAAGGACAAAGCCAATTTTAATCATGGAAAGCATAAAATAAAATTTTGTAGATTGCATATTACAACTATACACAATAACAAAGTAGTGCTATATAGTCACACTTATCCCTCCATATATTCTACATAATATTCTAATTCATTAACAATTGACAATTAACTATCTATTATTTGGGTTTTGAGACATATCAAACCCAAATTAGCTTTGCAAAACATGATATATTTATTTTGCTAATTCAATTCTTTGTAGATTATATTGTGGGAGTCTTTTGTTTAACATTTCATGTCACACTTTGTGATATGTTATTAGAATATGAGAGAGCTAAGATAAACATAAGATGACCAATTCTATAAATTTTATTGTCATGCCCAGAAAGTAAGGGCAAACACACACAAATTTTTTTTTTTAACTTACCAGGTTCACTAGGGTTTAAGAGTTGATTCGCAAAAATTAGATTTACTACACTCATCCTGAATTATACTCACGTGAAGAAATGCATCGATAAAGTAAATTGTCGTTATTAAATTTGTAACAACGTTTAGTTCGTTGTCGCATGAAGATCTCAACGATAATTTTAAATCATTTGAAGAACAATATAAATTTGTCTTAAATTTAACTACGTAGAACGAATCACATTATATTGGTAGTCTAACATAACTTGTTATGTTTACAAACATAATGATTAACTTTTTTAACATCTAACTACCTTTTTACTAATCAAATCAAAACTAATTAATATTTACAAACTAAATCTAAACTAAGTGACTAATCTCTACAATCATCTTTAATACAACTGAGATTCAACTTAGTAATTACTAGTTACTAGCACAATAATACTAAATTACTTCTTTTAACAAATCGAATCAAACAACATTACTTAAACGACATATTATACCAATAATGGAAACTAACTTTCTAATTACTATCCAATATTTAATCGATTGAATATTAAAAGCTCAATTAAATTTAACTATTCAACTCATGCTAACTATGTATAAAAAAAAATTTTAATCCAAAATCTAATCCGCCATGGATATACACATAGAATTAGAGGTAAACATTATCATCCATTATACTGCATATTATAATCATTGTAATACTCACGTTAGGTAAGTTTTGCGATCATAATTTAAGTATAGGTTCTCTACATTACGTTTTAGGATTAAAAATATGAAGACGATTACATCGTTAAGATTTTGAAACTTTCATTATTAGATTTATATTGATAAAATTATAGTAAAATTTATTTAAATAATGATACAGATGACTACAAATTTAGTTTAAAGAAACAACTAACCAAATAACATCGACATTAAAACTTATTTAAAATAGAAAATAATCTTAACTCTAAAACTAATTAGTACTAAAAAATTCAGACTTACTTCAATACCAAAACTAAATACATTTTTTTTAAAAAATAATTCAAAGGAATCAAATCTAAATTAACGATTATATCCATAATATCTAACAATTGAATGAATCAAAATCGAACTAACTCACATCTATAATTTTAAATTAAGACTAATTGATTTCTGATTATAACTATTACTAATTTAACATTATATTTACTATTGATTTTAAATTATTAAAAGAAACTTTCTAAATTTAATACTCGTTTTTTTTTTTTTTTGGCAATCAAACTAATCTACTAACTAACACTAACAAAATACGAGCAACTAAACTAACCTAAACTAATTTTAAACTAAACTCTTTATGAATTAACATATATCTTTAAAACTTAAATAAAATTAAAACTATCTCCTAACACTATAATCCAAACTAAATTTCACTTTATACCAACTTAAATTTATAACTACAAGTTAGATTTTAGAATAACTTATAATTTAAATAAATTAAACTAACTTACTAATACTATAATTCCAAAACTTAATTTATAAATCTACAAATTTTAATAACAAATTAATTTACATTTAAAACATAACTAACAAAAAGTATAACAATTTACAAAGTAACTATCTATAAAACCTATTCTAACTTACTTAAAAATTATGCAACACATACTAACCCCTATTACAACTAACACTAACCTAACACTAACTTAACTAACAACAACTAATAAAGTAAAATCTAAAACTACTAACCTACACTAACATCTTAACTTAAATCTAACACTAACTAATTTAATATAACCTAATCTACATAAAACATAAACTAACTATACTAACATAACATAAAAATCTACTAACCTACATATAAGACAAGCTAGCCTAGACCCACCCACGATCCAAGCACTCGGCTTCCCCTGCAATGATACTCACGCTACCCAAGGAAACTGTGCGCAGACCTGTTCCCTCTGCCCTTGCGTGACTGAAGTTCCATGTCTTAAGTCAAACACATGGGGGAAAAATTAAGCAATGACACCATAAATTTTAAACAACCTTCTTCACTCCCATCAATGTGACATGGGTCTCCACACAGGCCGAGTATGGTACGACCAGTGGTAGATGGGAACATAGTTCCAGCGCCAAGGAAGATACATGCGCAGGGTACAGTGGCCAAGAAGGTGGTTGCAAGTTTTGGAGTAACCAATAAGTCTCTTGCTTTAATACATGGTGGAGACCTGCGATAAGGGGGTGGTGGCATAGGATATAATCCTAGAAATTTCTATTTCCATTGCTCGATACCCTTTGCTAAGCCTACACTCCAACCCTCAATCAAATCAAACTGACGCCTAGGGAGAAGTAGTCATGAGGGGAGAAAAGTAGAGTGACTAGATAGGATATCCTAGGGTAGTTATTACTAAAGTTTTACAGTTGAGATAGGATATTTGCAATCTATTTAATTTTATTTTTTTTGCAATTAAGTTATTTCATCTGTTTAAAAGAAACAATGATCATAAAGAGAAAGGCATCTAGCAGAATATGCTCTGTTGCTAATGGGTCAAGTTTTGCAATCCACATACAAATTCCAGAGAGCAAATTTGCTCCTGGAGGTGTTCATTTTTTTTTTTGAAGTAATAATTTACTCATTAGCTAAAATGTGATGTTGCTATCAAATTAGTGGTATCTATACTTGTGATAACATTGATTTCTACTTAACAAACATATTAATACAAGGAAATGTGTAAGGTCATTATTATTATTATTATTTTTTGGTTCTTCCTCTTATAATATGTGTTTAATCAATCATCATATGCAAGTGTATGTTCATTTTTATTTGAATTCAATGAAATACACACTTCTCTTGATTAATTGATTTTTTTGATCTTAATGAACTTAACAAGGAATATGATCCTATATTCAGAATTTAAAAAGGGGATGGGTAATTCTTAATCAAATTTAATTGTGTTCCTAATGGAACTTAACAATGAAGAGATAACATGATGATCTCAAGAAGGATTATTATTTCATTACAATACTCCAAACATTAAATTGAAAACTCAACACATCAATTGCCTTTCATTACCATGATTGAAAAACTTGCAAATTTTATAATTCAAGACATCACCTATCATCCTATTTTCTCACTTACATAACCCAAACTTGAAATCACAGGAAGACATTGCAAGGTAGATTTCATAATCTCTTTTATTTTCTTTTCTATTATGCATCCTGGTTCAAGGCTCCATCGGGAAAGAACTAGTAAGAAAACCCGATGTCGTTGCCAATCATTCACAATATCAATTTACATATGATCACATAAAATTTACAATTCAATGATAATCTCATCAAGCTTCTTCACAAGACTTACTTCTTTTAACTTCAAAACTTCATGGAAACACAAGGAGAACAAGGCTGACCCAAGGTAATTCAACACAACACAAAGACACATTTCAACACACACCAATCCCAGTTTAACACAATAGATCCATCCATAGGACCCTATTTAGGGGGGGAGGTGGATTTTCCCAATGGGAGATGTCAATCACCATACCTTAACCTAGCCCTTTCGGGGCTAAAATCTTAGGAACTTTCTTTGTTCCACAAATGCCCTTTCGGGGCCAATCCAACAAGGAATTTCTTTCCTTTCCATACTCAAGATTTCACAATATCAACAAGGTATGTGATGACCGGTAGGGGCCCATACACCCTACCCATTTTTCCCTCCTCTCACCATGAAAGGAGACTCTGCACCATTGAGGTCCAACTAAAGCCCTACCCCCAACATGGCCACTTCTTCCCTATCCAAGGGTGAGTAATGCCAAATACACCTCATGAAAACCCCTCAAAAACAATACATCAAGACATACAAGGAAACATCAAGAACAACACAAAAAAAAAACCCTCCAAATCAACCCAACATACAAGCAAGCAACATGTAACAACACAACACTATATGCAAGAACAAGCATGATCCAACATGGAGAAAGAAAAATACAAGAGCCAAGAATCCTACCTTCACCAAAGAGTTATAGTAACAATGGAGGTTGAGAAGAGCTTATCCTTTTCTTCCTTCCATCTCCAACTATCTTCCAAACTTTCTCTAAAACTAGAGATTGGGTGACAACCCCAAAACTTTCTCCAAAAAATCCACTAAATAGGGATCCCTTCACTCAACTAGACTTCATGAAACCTTATGATGGAGTTTGAGTTCCACTCAAGTGGATGACAATCCATTTTCGCAATCAACCATAAATGGGATTTTTGAGTGACCCTAAAAGTCAACTAGGGTGGCAAAAGTGGGTGGAAAGTACCCTCAACCCATACCCTTACCCATGGGTGCTTAAATTTAACATTTTTAAGCCTTAGAGACTTGGTAGGAATACATAAAAGTTAGGGGAAAAATAAAATCAAATAACAACCTTTAAAGATGGACAATACAAGGATAACAAAATTTAAAACAAGGGGTTCAGCTTGTTTCTCCATTGGATTTCCCGACTAGATTACCTGCACACTCATTGCACCCGTCAGTAGTTCAAGAAACATATGTTCATAAAATACGCATCAAGATTTTCACGTTAATAAAAGCATTCATTTCCACAATTCAATTATCCATCTTATTCTATTCATTAAACTTGGAAAAATTCAAAGTGTTAGTTCGCATTCATTCACTTCATCATACATGTTTATAAGCATTAATTTAGATCGAATTACTAGAATAATCATTGTTAGGTATGCATATCATAAGCATCATTAATAAGATAAAATGAACTATCTAAAGGCATACCAATTAATCATTGAGGTACCAAAATTGGCAAACCTCATTATCAAGTGAAAGCACCTAGCATCATTGTTAGTAACAATTAATGTTTTAAATAGTCGAGGTGATGAAATAGTTCTTGAATCAATAAGCGTAACATGGTTGAGCCAACTGCTCTCAGTTTCATTAGGGCATTCACAATATAAAACATAACTTCATATCCATCCAATTCTCATACAACAGATTTTTACAGAGGAATTCATAGTTAATAAGTACATGTGAAGAGGAACCTTACATTTATAGTTTGATAAGATAAGGATCAAAATTGCAAAAAAAAGTTACAGGCTTGATCATTTTATGTCAAGAGCTAAGATAAACATAAGATGACCAAGTCTATAACTTTTGCAGTTTGATCAAGTAAGGATCAAACTTGCAAAAAAATTTTCAAACCTAATCATTTCATATCTCTCTTAACTCTCTAATATCTTGATGATGGATCACAAAGTATGATCTAAAATATTGATACAAACAAATCTCATAGTGTACTACACAAAGAATAAAATCAACAATATAACTAAAATATGTAAAAACTAATTTCATTAATAAACACATTTATTACTATTAAATTCTTCAATTACAAAATTAAAATACCCTTTTCTCTTTACATTCTCAAATTTATCATTAACACAGAGATTTAAATTTGAATTACTATATAAAAATATACTAAATTAAGCTTAAATAAACTATAAATTGTAAATACCCAATTTCATTAATCAATACTTTTTTTAAATTGTATTCTTCAATTATGAGGTAGTGGTTTGTAAGGAGGAAACATTAATTAAGGAGGTTTTATCATTGCCAATGAAATGGGTATGGTGTCCTGAGGAGACAACTGGAGACCACCGATACCCAAGACAATTTAGACTTGTCTTCCCATAATAACGCAATGAAGAAAGTTCTCAACAATGGACAAAAAGGGCCCTACAAACCCTAGTTCAGAACTACCTCCCTCTAAAATTGGTTATAAAAATGGACCAAATAGGAAATCCTTCAAACATATCATTAAGGGGAGTAACAAGATCTTAGAAGGTGCCAAGTTCATCAAAAGTGAACCAGAAAGGTTTAGAGAGCATCATGATACAAGAGGTGGAGGTAAGATGTTTTCTTCCTCGCATATTATTATCAAACCTATTTCTATAATGTTTGTAGTTGCGTCGTCTTAGATTGGAAGCACCTCAAATTAATGATGATTTTTTACCCATTTAATCTGATTTCATTATTCCTCTCCTTTCTTCTCCTTTCTCCTCAACAGAGTTAGGGTAGGACCTAATAGATCCTTTTTCAAGCTCCTATTTTCATGGTGTAAATCTTGAGGTAGGATCTAACCGCCTAGGTCCTCCATTTCCTTCATCCAATCACTCAAAATCTATTGTTTTCACCATAATGACTATATCTTGAGTTTTGCACTTGATTTCTAGGATTCGAGACCTATTTTAGGACCCCCAAGGGTTCTAGGCCCTACTTAGTGCAGATTTAGTGTGTCCCTTCTAGGCCAATCAGAGACATAGTGCATCCATGTCTAGGCCCCATTTTGGGTATGCTTCCCAGGGCTTGTGTCTGGATTATTTTGGGGTGTTAATTTCAAGGTGAGTCATCTTGTGGGGGAAGGTTAATTCTCAACCCTATATAAACACATACATTTTCTCTATTTTTCATCCACCAAGTTCATGATCAATAATTCAATCCATCACATACTCAAGCTCTCAAATTCTTAAGCATTCTTCTAGCATTCAAGTCATTAAAGCAATCTCTCCATTGAAGATCAGGGATCCATGTATCCAACCCATTGAAGTAGTTTATGTTAGATATTTCATAGCATTTTCAACATTCAAGATCTCTCTTCATACATTCAAGATCCTTTGTTGCATCTTCTACATTCATCCTTCCATCCATTTCGAAGGTGGATTTCAAGAGCATTCATTCATGAAGGTTTTGATTTACTTTGATTTTCTTTCCTAAGTTTTTTGAAGTTGAGTCAAGGTTGTTGTATCTATATACCTTATTAGATTCCAAATTCGAGAGCATATTCATAGATTTGCATTGACTCATGTTAGATCTATTTCTACTACTTGATAGCATTGTTTACTTTGTATCAGAATTCAAGGTTAATTCCTAAACTGGGATTTGACTAAGGCAACCTCCCCCCCCTAGCAACAACAAACCAAAAACCCATACAAGTTTTGGATATGGATAAGGCGAAAAGGTTGCAGATTTGGATAACCTTTTTTTCATTCTAAAGAACTAAAAAATTAGAATTAGTTTCAAACATTATTGATTAGGGACACATTGCTCCTTTACTTGAAGAGAAAGTCACCCCTGCTAGATTGCTAAACGATTTTTAGGTTTTGTCCACCTTGCTATTTTTATCTCAAATTATGGGATTCATCCCATTTGGAGGTTTTTTGGTAAACCCATTTTTAGGTTTGTAGCTTGCAAGGTATAACATCTTCCCCTTTTTCATTTTTGTTTTCTTATATTTCAATCTTACATTGCATATCTACTTGCTTAAACCCTCTTAAGGTGGAAGTGAGAGGGAAATTAATCCAAGTAATTCATATGTTGATACTAGGTTACAAATTAATACTTCCTTTGGTATTGATCAAACCTATCATAAAAGGTGGATCTTGGTTTTACCCTTTCATTAGGTGTTAGGGAGGATTGATTCTATTTCCCCCCTACACATAATTGGTGAACCCTACTTTCTATATTTTCATTTTGGATAGTGGAGTTATATTATTGCATGCTCTCAGTTAGCTTACATCTTGCATTATGAAGATCTTCTGGTGTATGGCTATCTTCCTCGATATACTTTTTCTTGCATCTCTTTATAGAACTTAGCATGTATATGAGAGTTTGTTGCATTTCATCATGTTTATTGCTCTTCACACTCTCATTACTTATGTTATTACAAGATTAACAAATGCATCCTTTCCTTCTTTCAAGTTCATAGTTAAGTCTTTATGTGGTTTTCTTATTTCTTCTTTGGATTATGTGAGAACCTTGTTGATGATCCTCCTAATCATCCTCCTAATTTTTTTCCTAACCCTTTGAACCCACCTTCTCCTTCGTCATCTCCTAGCACTTCTCAAATGTGTTTTCAAGCTCAAACCTTAGTTCATAATGAGGATGTTAAAGTGTTCTTTGATTAAATTTCTCCTCCTCTTCCTACTCATGATGATATTAAGGGGAAACAAAAAGCCAATTTTATTTCTCTTCCTTACATTATTCCTTACACTACCTTTTCTCATGATTGTAGTGAAAAAACTCCTCCAATTGAAGATTTGAAGAATAATTATAGTAGAGGATATTATATGATTACTAAACAAGGTTCCTAGGACTTAAGACTTGGTATTAATGAACATGGTATTAAAAATTCTCTTCATATCCTTCCTAAGGAAACAAAACATGGTGTAGGCTATTCTCTAGGTTCTAAGGAAGTAGTGCATCCTCCTAAGAGACCTCCCATTTGTCTTCTATTACCTACCCCTCACCTTGATTATCTAGATACTTGTCAAGATGTGGCTTCAAAGGTCTATATTCAAGTAGTTGTTTCTCGACCAAATTTTTTTAGCATTCCTCTTGAAGAGACTCTTTTCAAATTTTCATGTCCTTTTCACTATGATGATTCTCACATGCTTGTTTATTGTATCACTTGTTTGGTTGTATGTAAATAAGAAGGCTTTGTTAGGCATTATCCCTTATATGTGTGAGGTGATACAATTTCTTCACGATTTCACTTAGTCTTTCCTCTCACCTATTGGGTTGGATTCCCCCTTATCCTACATAATGAGCTTTAGGTATCTCCCAATAGGTTCTCTTTCCTTATTCCTTCACTTGGGGGCAAGGCTTCTTCCTTTATTTCCTTGTAGGGATCTCTTCTTTCTCCTATACAAAGCTATTTTTATTTATCAAATCTTATAAAGGAGAAAGAGTTTTTCATCCCTTATTTTCTATCCTTCTTGAATCATTTTCCTCTATTAGGACTTGTGTTTCTTTCTTCTTGTCTCTTCTTGCAATCCAATGTTCTTTATAATTTTTCCTCATTGCATGATGGTGTTCTTTTTTCTTTCTTTGGATGCATTCTTTTTACATGTTACATCTCTTTTCACTACATGAGTGTTGATTCCTTTCTCCATTATGTTGTTTATGTTTGTAAGATGTTCTTTAGGTGTTATAATGACATCCTTTCATCTGCTTATTTTAGTTCAATATAGATTTGTATTTTTTTATGGTACATTCTTATCTATGGGTATGTATTGCTTCGTTACATGCATAACTGTATTTTTTTCCCTAGAAAATGTCTTCTCATGCCTTGGATTTTAATGCTAGTCGTTCAATAATCATCTATAGCTTATTTCATAGGCGATATCTTTTCTAGCATCTTCTGTTGTTTAGAATCAATTATCTTGTTTCTTGCTTTAATTTTCTTTATGGTGGAGCATTATTTTATAATCCTTCTTGTTAGATATGGGTTGTTTGTGTTTTGTGCACAGGCATCTATTTTTCTTACGAATGATCCTTATATCTTAGAAGTTTTTCTTACATAATCCACCACATATTTCATTTTCTTGTGTCATGCTTGGGGGTAAATATGCTTTGTACATTCTTTTTCTCTTATTTTCTAAGGATATAGTTTCTTTGGGCTTACATGGAACTTGTTTATTATGTGTCATTGTTCTTTATTTATGAAGAATTGTGTCTTGACTATGGATACTCTCTTCCACAAGAGGTAAATTCCCTATGTCATCACCTCTCATTTATCAAGAACAATTGTGTCCATTTTATACACTTTTCCTTGCTTTTGGTAAAATTTTGTTATCCTTCATCCAAGGATCCCTATTCCACCTCTACAAGGGGTTGAATAGGTGCATTCGTGTTCTTCTTCCCCTCTTCTAGGAGATATTATCTTGATCAATCATTCCTCCTAAGTGGATGTCTTGTCATTAAGATTTCTCACTTTTTAGGATTCTCTTTCCATAAGTGATATATTCTTTTTCACAACTGGTTGTTTTCTTAAATTATAAGGGTTAAGATCATTCGATATGAATATAGTCCACATTGTTGCTTTAAGTATATCTCCTTGTTGTGTGAAGTAGGTATCCTCTTTCTCTTCTTTCTTGTGTCTAGTATATAGACATGATAAGGAGGGGGGCATACATATACCCTCCTCATACATAGTTTCTTCTCACAATCTTGGGGTAGAAAATAAAGATTCTAAGTAAATCTTGGAGTACTTTAGCCTTGGATGTTTGGTATATTTTCTAGGTTATTCTCAAAACTATGCATTATTTCTTCATCGCTTTTGCACACACAAACACATATGCTAAATCTTATATATGAGTAATGCATACAAGCTCACTAAATCTCATTTATGGGTAATACATTTTTGACATATATGCTAAATATTTTATATAAGTAATGTGTGCAAGCTCGCTAAATATCATGTATAGGTAACACATTCAAGCACATCATGATAAGTCCCATACATGGGTAACCCATTTTTATAGGACCATACCATGGTGATACAATGGAGGTTGATCTATGGATGGAACTTTGGTGGGTTAACTAGTGGGTTACCACCCTATTAGAGTATTCAACACTATCTTTTGCAAGAATTTCCTCTCGTAAATCACACTAGTGTGGCTACCCCACTAGACAAGGTAATCATTTTTGTCCCCCGTCTATCTTTTGGTTTCATGCTACTAGAGATAGATCCTGAAGCTATGTTATTGATGATGTTGCTCTTGCATTTTTTATGACATTATTTATGCTCTTGTAATAGCTTTCCAAATATTCTATTAGTGGGTGAGACATTTCATTAGGCGAGGTCTCTTTCATTGGTTGATTTGGGTTTGTTTATTACTAACCCCTTGTATCTTTTTCTTTTTGGCTTTGTTTCTTTTTGTTTTTGTTTTTTCACCCTTGTGTATGGATGTGGAGCTAGGACCTTGGGGACTTATTCCATTTGACTAAGTGATGATCTATCTTGTTGCAATTCATCAGGCTCCTCTCTTTTCTTCTCTTTCCTCTCTACTTTATCATGAGTATGGGTTGACCCGCACTCTCACTAAAGTAGGGCTAGATGTATTGTCTTAAATTGGAAGTACCTCAATTTAATGATGGTTTGGCACCCATTTAATGTAATTTCATTATTCCTCACCTTTCTTCTCCTTTCTCGTAGGTGAAATTAGGGTAGGACCTAATAGATCCTCTTTAAAGCTCCTATTTTCACATGTATAGCTCAAGGTAGGATTTAGCCACCTACCTCCTCCCTTTCCTTCATCTAGTCACTCAAAATCTATTTTTCATACCATAACAACTATATCTTGAGTTATGCACCTGATTTTTGGGATTTGAGAGTTGTTTCACGACCTTGAGGGAATCTTGAGGATTCTGGGCCCTGGTTGGCAAGGACGTAGTGCATCCCTACCTAGGCCCTATTTTGGTTATGATTCCTAGGTCCCATGTTTGGATTGTTCTAGAGTGTTAATTTCAAGGTGAGTTGGCCTACGAGAAAGTTAATTATGAGCCCTTTACAAACCCATCCATTTGGTATATTTTTCATCCACCAAGTTCATGATTAAGCATTCAATCCATCACGTGCTCAAGCTCTCAAGTTTAAGCATTAAAGGCATTAAAACTGTAGACACCTAAAAATCCTTTAGAAAATAAAATATTTTTATTTTATGAAAAAAGTCCCTGATGACATCATCATTAATTAATTATTTATTTATTTATTTATTTATTTATGCCATTAAATCCCTTTATCTTAATTTAAAATATTTAATTAAGGAATCCCTCCCAAAAATGTTTAAATCTTATTTAAACATTATTTCCTTATTTATTAATTATTTAATTAATAAATTGACCAAAAATAATAATAAAAAATTTTTGCCCAAAACTTGGCCAATTTCCTTAAGACCACTAACCTCTTCCAAAATCTTTTATTCCTTCTTTAATTTTGATTAAAGGCTAATCCCATCATTTATTACCTCTAATCCCAACTCAAAATATTTAATTAAGATTAAATATTAAATCCTCATGTTTATTAAAAATATTTTAATAAATATCTCCTCAACCCAAACCCTTGAAATAAATAAAACTTTATTTATTTCTTAAAAATCTTATTTATTCTCATCCTAGGAAGTTCTAGACTCTTCTAGAATGTCTTCATCCTCATCCAAAGCCTAAACTCTTCTAGAAGATGTCAATCCTTATCTTTAATCCTAATCCTAATTCCCTCCTAACCTTGTCACATTCCCTAAACATGGGTTAAGACTTGCTAACCCAAGCCAAAGTTAACAAATATCTCCTCCTTCACCCACCCTCATTAAATGTCATCCACTTTCAACATCTCTAACATCCCTAATCTAATCCTAAGCCATCTCTAATCCTACTCTTAATCATTTGCACAATCCTAAACAAGCTTAAGACTTTCCTAAGCCAAACCAAAGTCTATCCCCTCAAAATATCCCAACCATAAAACTCTATGAATCCCACAAAGCCATAAATGACTCTTACAAGCCCATTCATTGCTCTTACAAGCCATTATGAGGGTCTTTATGAGCTTTGAGCCTCCTTTGTTGACCCCTCAACCCCTCTTGCTCTAACTAATGACCCTGTGACGTGTCACTCCCTAATTGGCTGTAAAGAAGCACAATCCATGTGCTCTCCTCTCATTCAATCTAAACCTTACATAAGCTTTCTCCCATCCTTGCATCCTAGCCCTTGATCCCTCAAGCTCTTTGCCTATTTAAAGAATCCTCTCGCAAACCATTTCAACACAATCTAGAAAGTAAAGCCATAATGCCATTTTGAGAAGCCATTTTTACATCAATTCCATTCACCAAAATCTATCAAAAATCCTCAATTGAAGCCCATTTGAGCATTTGAGCATACATACATAATCAAGTCATCTTAGCTATTAGACACACCTCTATATCAAGTGATCATCCTCAATGAGAGAGCCTATCATGGCTCATATTCTCATTTGAGGACTTCACTTTGTCTCTTATGAAGTTATGTTAAATTAGTATGCAAATGCTTTTTGATTGTTTTAATTTAGTGTTTCTAATATACTAAAGTAGCATATACATTTTGGCATGCCCAGTGGTGTAGGGCCCATTTTTCGTTGCGCCAAAAGCCATGACTGTTAGTGAACATGGAACACCACATAATTAACCACCTGTGGGTAGGGGAGCGCATCGCATCACCCAAAAATCTCCCCCTCGACGCGCATACCAGGTGCTTACATGGGTCGAGAAGGCACCGGGGAGATTTGAAACCATGACCAAGCCAAAACCAGGCTCTGATATCAATTGTTAGGAAACTCAGGTGCGGAAACAACTTCCTACACTAATCTCATAAGGAAAGTATGATGCAAATCCTATTAAAATATTCTTCACTTACAGATTCAATATTGTGTAAACAACAATATTGCAGCCAACCATGCATACAGAAAATAGACAGAGAAAGGAACACATAACACAAAGATTTTTCGGTGGGGAAAAACCTTTCGGTAAAATAACCCCACCCCTTTAGAACCTGCACAATGTATTATCTTCAACACAAGGTTACAATACACTTGCAATGCAAGTTCAACATCGACAACAGAAGACTCCAGTAGCTACTCACAGTACCAACAATACACCTTTTTCGCATCGCATCTCTTCGCAACCCTAAAAAATGCTTATAACATGCGCTTCACTTTAAGGCTACTCCCAAAGGTAAACCGTATTAGGGGTAGAGTGTAAAGTACTCAAATATCTTAGTTGCCACATGTCTTCACCTGTCATTGAATCTTTCTAACATAGCTCTTATGTGTCATAGGAATCTATCATAACCGTTTTAGTCATGATCTCCTTATACACAATTCAAGATGTCAACACATCAACATTATTTGCAAGAAATACATTTTACAAAACAAATAATAAGAATAGGAATTATACAAGGTTGAGACACCTTATTCCTAACATTCTCCCACTTGTCAAATACCTTGTAAGAGCAACAGGAACTAAACACTATAGGCCGAAAGGCCCATAGACTCCAAACACCATTTGAACTTTTCAATGCCCACTGGTTTCGTTAATGCATCTGCAACATTCTTCACAGTATCTACCTTTTTCAAATTTACCTTTCCATCTTCCACCATATCTCTCACAAAGTGATACTGCACATCAATGTGCTTCATTCTGGCATGGAAAGTTGGATTCTTTGCAAGGCAAATAGCACTCTGACTGTCACACCAAATAGTAATCTGTTCTGCATCAACACCAACATCAGAACACAATCTCTTAAGCCAAATGGCTTCCTTACAAGCATGAGTAGCAGCCATGTACTCAGCTTCTGTAGTGGACAAAGCAACCATAGGTTGTCGCTTGCTCATCCAACTGATGGCACCACCAAACATAGTGAACATAAGCATTGATGGATCTCCTGTGGTCAATATCACCTGCCCAATCTAAATCCACAAACCCATGAATATAAACTGAATGCGGAGATCCAGAAGAGTTATCATGATAACATATGGAGTAATTTGATGTACCCCTCAAATATCTGAATACTCACTTAACTGCATCCCAATGTATCTATCCAGAATTAGCCACAAATCGACTTAGGACTCCCATTGCTTGGGCAATGTCTGGTCTAGTATAGACCATAGCATACATAAGACTTCCAACTGCACTAGCATAAGGTACTCTACTCATGTCCTCCACCTCACTAGGAGATTTTGGACAATCATCTACAGATAACTTTGTTCCCACAGGAATAGGAACACATAGTGGTCTACAATTTGCCATGCTGAACTTGTCCAACACAAACTTCACATACTTACTCTGACTCAACCAGAGTTTTTTGTTAGACCTGTCTCTATTGATTTCCATACCCAAGATGTAATTAGCTGCCCCAAGATCTTTCATCTCAAACTGTGCTGACAACTGAGATTTAAAATCAGAAATCATACCCTTACCCTTCCCAAACAACAACATATCATCAATATATAATGCAACAATAAGAAGGCAATCATTTTCAATTCTGAAATAAACACAATGATTTGATTTCGATCTTACAAATCCAATTGACAACACAAAGGCATCAAACTTAAGGTACCACATCCTAGGAGATTGCTTCAAACCATATAGAGATTTCTTTAATCTGCAAACTAAGGATTCTTTACCTTTAACAATGTAGTGCTCAGACTGTGACATATAAATCTCTTCCTCCAAATCACCATGAAGGAAAGTTGTCTTCACATCCATCTGTTCTATCTCTAAATCATATGATGCAACAAGAGATAATAGAAATCTAATGGATGTCAACTTTGCAATAGGAGAGAATATTTCACCATAATCTATTCCCTCTACCTATGAATACCCCTTTGCAACCAATCTAGCTTTGTACCTTTCAACACTGCCATCTGCACATAATTTCTTCTTGAACACCCATTTACAGCCAACATATTTTCTCCCTTTAGGAAAAGGTACAAGGTCCCATGTTTAATTTTTCTCTAATGAAGCCATCTCATCATCCATAGCCTCAATCCAGGAATTTGCATCTTTCATGCCCAAAGCCTCTTTCACAGATCTAGGCTCATCAGTGTTAGTAATCAAAGAAAAAGCACAACTGGAATCTAACATAGAATAACCAAACCTTTCTAGTTGCTTTCTTTCTCTCGTGGATCTCCTCAAGGGCTGAGGTTGAGCTTGTTCTTCCTCTTCTTCTGAACTATCGGAGCTGCAAGAGTTCTCCTCATCATTAGACCCAACATGGTCTCTCTGTTCAATCTTCTCAGGGGTAGGAGGCACCTGAACAATATCTTTTTCCTTTTTTTTTTCATCTGGTTGTAGCACAATAGGAGAAGATGTTAGCTCTCTAAAAATAACATTTCTACTATAGAACACCTTACTAGTCACAGGATCCCAAAGCTTGTATCCTTTCACACCAGCACTGTACCCGATGAAAATACATTTAACAGCTTTGGTTTCCAACTTAGATCTTTTCTCCATTGGAACATGTGCATAAGCTTCACAACCAAAAACACGAAGATGTCTAATTGAAGGCTTCTTACGAGACCACACCTCCATGGGTGTCTTACCAACAAGGGCTAATGTAGGAGATATGTTAACCAGATAGCAAGTAGACTAAGCATACTCCTAGCCTTCTCCATCAGTGTCCTGTTCATTCTCTCTGCAACTCCATTTTGTTGTGGGGTATACGGAGTTGTCTTATGCCTCTCGATACCTTGTTCTTTACAGAACTGTTCAAACTCTATTGAGCAAAACTCACCACCATTGTTAGTTCTCATACACTTAATCTTCTTACTAGTCTGATTCTCTACAAGGGCTTTAAATTCCTTGAATCAACGAAAGACTTGTGTCTTAGTTTTAAGGAAATAAATCCATGTCCTTCTACTGTAATCATCTATGAAAGATACAAAAAATACAGACTTGGAGATTGAAGAAACTTTTACAAGACCAAATACATCAAAATGAATAAGATCCAAAACATCAGAAGATTTGTGAGAACTAGAGTAAAACTAAACACGATTTTGTTTACCATATACATAGTGTTCATAGAAGTCAAACTCGAGATTACAATCATTTAACCCCTCAACGAGATTTTTATTTTTTAGGATTCTGAGACCCTTCTCACCAATGTGGCCAAATCTCATATGCCACAACATTGTCTTTTCTACAGGAAGCTTTCCTTCCAAAGTGTTTGCACCCTTAGGTACACTTGTTGCACTACCATCAGAACCACTAACCACAGTCTTCTTTACTGCTCGTTCAGATGGTGGGGATGAAGTGATAGTTGCTCTCTTCTTTGAAACAAAAGAACTATTACACTGAGAAATGTATGCATCAAGCTGAAACAAAGTACCTCTCCTAGTACCCTTATCAAGCACCATAGCTCCTCTCATCATCTTACATCCATCTTTAGAAAAAAAAACTTGCACACCTACATCATTCAGCATAGTTACAGATAATAGGTTTCGTGCCAAACCTGGAATGTGCATAACTCCATTGATTCCCTTTACTCGTCCATCAGGAAATTTGATAGTGACCCTTTTGCGTCCAACTATCTTTAGGTGAGAATCATCACCCAAGTACACCTTTCCACCATCGAACTCTTCATATCTTAAGAACCAGTTTCGATGAGAGGTCATGTGAAAAGATGCACCCGAGTCAACCAACCACACATCATCAGATGCATGGGCTGCCAAAGCTATGATGAATGCATCGCCATCTTCTTGAGATTTTTTAGAACCATAATCTAAGGCTTTCTTCTTCTTCTTAGGCTCTTTACAGTCTTTATAGAAGTGCTCAGTCTTATCACAGTCCAACATTTTTCCTTGGACTTATTGAAAGTCTTTGACTTCCCATGAGATTTGGAACTACCCTTATTGTCAGACTTATTGTCATTTTTCTTCCCTCTTTCCGTGGATCTCCCATGAACAGCAAGGGCTTCTTTTTCCAAAACAGAAGCCTTTCTTCACATCTCCTGTGATAGCAATGAAGACACCACATCATCCATTTTGAAGGTGACCAATGTGCTTCTGAGAGCCATCACAAGATGGTCCCATGAATCCGGTAAAGAACACAAAAGTGTGTAGAAACGATCCTCCTCCTCTAACTTGACACCAACTGATGTCAACTGTGCAGCCAGCAGATTAAATGCATTTAAATGATCCGTTAAGGATTCACCTTCCTCCATTCACAGAGAATATGACTTCTTCCTCAGGAACAACTTGTTCACCAAAGATTTGGCCTGATACACGGCCCTAAGTCTCTCCCACAAACTATATGCAGTTTTCTCATCTAGAACATTCAGAAGGACTGCATCGGTTAAACAGAGTCTTATGAGACCCTTAGCTTTACGATCTTTGAGATCCCAATCTGCTTGAGCTATAGTTGCTGGTCTTGTAGCGCTTGTAGTCGCTTCCCATAGGTCACGATCTTCCAACATGTCTTCCATCTTGAGTTTCCACAACTCGAAATTAGTGCCATTAAATTTCTCCACCTCCATTCTTCTATATGATGAACTACCATCTCAATCTGCAAATAAGATTTAGGATGCTCTGCACAAGACTCCCACTCAACTTGAGATTAGCTCAAAAAACCCTACCCAACAACTAGGATCAAAAGTTGATCAAGCTCTGATACCAATTGTAGGGCCCATTTGCTGTTGCACCAAAAGCCATGACTGTTAGTGAACATGGAACACCACATAATTAACCACCTGTGGGTAGGGGAGCGTGTCGCATCACCCAACAGGTGGGACCCTGCATGGGTCATCTTCATTAGCATTTTTAGTCAAGTTTTGTCTGTCATTTGCTGATTTTGGCTAATTTTACTTGTTTTTGTGATTGGTAGGATTGTATAAATTAGTTTTGTAGGTCCACATGAGCATGAAGAAGACAAAGGAACTCATAGTCTATCTCATAGTGTTTGCAAATTTTTCAAGCTTATAGGTGGACGAAGCACTTGAAATTCTTCTTCCTCTTCTTGTCTAGATTCTTCTTCTATTCCATCTACTTCTTCTTCTTCTTGAGGGATCTTGGCCTTTTTTTTTTTAAGGAAGCAAAATCATACACACTTTTTTTTAAGTGCTTAAAATGAACTCCCAAATCATACTTAAATCCATTAAAAACTAAAAATTTGCAAAAATAAAAATAAAAAAAAATCTTTTAACAAGTGAAACTAAACCAATCCAATCATTTTCATCCTTGCAACATCAAGGTTTTAGATGCATTCATGCAAAGTTAGGAACACTTTATTTTTGAGAATTTAAAAAGAACTTCAAGTTTCCATTTCAAAAGGTTCAAAATCAACACTAAGTGCACACTAAAATCTAAATCAAACTCAAAGCATCAATCAAGGATAAAATGAACCTCATTTGCAAATATTTTAACGTTCTTTTAAAAATCTCATGAAAACTAAGATTCCTAAATGGTTGCCAAAATTGTCCTAAAAGCTTTGTTATTTGTTCCAAACAAATGTCTTGTTGCAAAATCTTGAATCTTTCTTAGATTTTTCATGCATCAAAACAATCTAGAAATATCATTTTTGAGCTTAAAACATGCAAACTAGAACACAAAATCTTGAATGAAAACCAAAATCCAAAGAGTCATTTTCACTTTTGAGTCCAAAACAATCTTGAATGATCTAAGGTTAAAACAAAGCACTTCAAAGTTCTTAAAACAACACACAAAATCTCAATCTTGAATGCTCAAAAGAAAAAACTTGAATGTTTAATCACTTGTCTTTGAATGCATGTTGCTAAAATCACTCTTGAGTGCCATGGATTAAAATCAAGTTTTTTTTTTTTTATGAATGCATGATTAAAACAACAAATCCAATCTTGAATGAAAAAGGTCAATTAATCATTACAATATCTCACACTTCAGCTTTTGGGGCATAAAAAGAATCTACATTTTAGAAACTTTCTAAGTTATAAAAACAAATAAAGACACTTTGAGTGAAATTGTTGTTGGACTCACCCTCTTTAATCACCCATCGTTCTAACCATTGGTTGCAATATCAACGCCATATATGGGGATGGGTCTACCTAAAAAGGTGTTAAGTGCTCCACAAAAATCAAATTCCACTCACTTGAGTTTTTATTTGTTTTTCTAAGATAGAAAATTTCTTGAATGCACATTAGTCTCACTAACACTTCATTTGGGCATAAAAATTGAACAAATCTTGATGTGGAGGGTCTTCGGGCACGTGCTTAAAATTGAGCGTTACACACATCTTTGTTTTGGGCTTAAAACAAACTCACACTCAATCTTGAATGTCTTAAAGAAAATCAATCGATACTTGACGTGGAGGGCCTCTGGGCACGCGAGTTTACTTTTTGTTGACCCTAAATCTTCTTGGTGTATTCATTCTTCGATCACTTCTCTTTTGTTGGTGCATTTCAAATTGGAATTGAACCTTTGCATCTTAAATCATGTGTGTTTTCAAAATGTCTAGATCAGAAAACTTAAAGCGTCAATTGGAAAAGAACTCTGTCTTTTAGCCCAAGATCATCCAAGTCTTCTCTCCCCTTGTCATCTTTCGAGGCCATCTTGGGTGCATAAGATTAGGATCCAAAATTTTGTCTTAGCTTTTAGGAGGCCTTCTTGGGGTTTTCATCACCCCTTGGGACGACCTCAACTCTAGCGTTTCGGCAGAGTATAAAGATCGGGAGGTGAATCCAAAGACACCTCTCTTGGGATCAAGATTTTGTCACTCGAGCTAAGCCTCAAGGAACTTTATACCCTTGAGAAGTGAAAGAGGAGAAGTGGGTTACTGCTCCTCTCGGTTGTGTGACATTGTTTTGGTTTCATCTACGAATTTGGGTCTCACGTACCTTGGGTATATCGAGGACTCCCTAGCTAAACCAATTGTCAGCCTTGTAGACAACCATCTAGAATGTTAATGTGTTTTAAGTGACTGCTCGAAAAATTTGTAAAACATACACACTCCACAACACAGTTACTATCTTCTGAGAATCACAAACTTCTATCTGGTTGTTTCTATCTATTGCTTGATCTTTTACTTGTTGAATGAATGTTTGTCAAACTTGGTCAATCCTAGCTTAGGGCACACTTAGCGTATTCACTGCCTATTTCAGAAGTTGAACAAGTTGAAGCAAAACAACCACGATCTCTCGAAGACAAACAGATTCAAGAATTTATGTCAGAACAACCCAAACCCAAACAGAAGTTTCACAAAGCCAAATTCAAGCCCTCTCAGGCATACCAAGAAATTTCAGCCAAGAGAAAGGAAGTAACACCAAGCCCTCGAATTTCCAAACTCCACAAATCAGAAGACAAAGCAGCCAACGAAACCTATCAGGATGTCTAGTTAGATCGCACTATCAGATTTAGCAAGCATCTAGGAGTTAAACCTGCTTATGTCTTACCAACTAGGCATGATTTCTATGATTAGGCCCCCTTGTTTTTCCACATCTTCTTGCATAAGTTTCACTTTATAGTCATCTTTGTAGAAAATCCAACCATTCTAGGTTATCCCTTTAAATCATTTTACCTCATCCATCTCATCTAGGTCTTTGCCTTAGAATCAAACCAATCCCCTCAAACCTAGCTAACATCCCAAAAAGCCTAATTTTCACATCCAAGTCTTCGAAATTGTTGTCACCTTGCCAAAGGTTTTCCATTCCTACCATCTTGTAAACCTACTAGCCTCACTGAGGTTATCCCTCTGACAGAGCTTTGTCTAGGGTAATCTAGCTTTGTCACTTGTTATCCCTCATCACCTTAAGCCAAAGGTTGGGATCCACAAGTGGTCAATCTCGTGTTTTTCCTAAAGGATCATTAGTCTATCCTTAAAGTTGACACAATCACCACCAAGCTTGCACATAGGAAAGCAGACCTTTCATGCTTTGGCAACATATCTTTGAAGCTAGAATCCCCAACCCAATCCTCCTTAGGTTTGTCATATAAATTTGCCTCAACCTAGGAAATCATTTGCATAGAAAAGCCTTCCCCCTTTGCATCCATCAACATTGTTGCATCTCATGCCTAGGAACATTTTCATGCCACCTGTCACTCACTTAGCCAAGAAGAAGAAAGAAACAATGGAACCCTATCATTTGGATCAAATAGCATAGCTCCCCTTGAGCACTCAACCATCCTTTAGCCTAGAGAACACTATACCATCACCTAATGACATTGAAGCTTTCATGAACCAACCAAGAAATGTAGTATTGGTGAACGCCATTATAGACAAGAACAAAGAAATAATCATGGCTAACTTTCAAAGGGACAATATAGGAGCCTTCGACTTTGGAAGACCTTCTCCCTTATCAGATCCATCTCACCCATTGTTTGGACAACTACCACTCCCAATAGGCTCTTATGATTCAAATTATCCTCAATATGTGCCAAAAGAAGAGCCTCAAGCCAATCCTTATGATCCAATAGACCCAAACATACCTGCCTCCACTCAAGTTGAAATCTCCCTTCCACAAGCCAATCCAGCCACCATCACTCCACCATTGGTCCATACCACTCCATCCCAAACCCCCTTCACCCAAAACACCTCATCATTCACTCCCTTCACTATTGTTGTTGCTGCTCTCCAACCCAACCTTCCAAATCAACCCATCTCTGAAATCAGTGCTGGCATCTTTGGCCAACCTCAGCAATATACAACTGAGATGCCACCCATGGGGCCAAGTAATCAACCTTTCATCACCCCCAGCTTGTTTACCTCAGCTTAGAGCACAATTCCATCATTTCCACTAGGTCCTTGGAGCTCAGTGTCATTAGCCACAAATCCACAAGCTACTGCCCTCACTCCACAAAGCTATCAAACCCCACAAGCTACTACCAATGTTCTACCAAGCTCTCAAGTGACCCAAGCTCCTGCCACCAAGCTATTAAACCCCATCAGTTCCATTTCTAAGCTTTCAATTCCCACCACCTCGACCACCAACTAATCCATTAACTCCTATTACTAACTATTTTTCTATGCCACTTCTAGGAGGAAATCCACCACCACCAATTACTTGGCCTCTTTTGCCATGCAGATACCTTCCCAAATGGGGGCACAACCCACATATATTGGTCAAACTCCTCAAATCCAAAGTCAAGTTCCACAAGCTCGCCGATCCTTTCCCCAAGCTTCACAACCATCTTAAACCTTACCTCCACAAAGCAATCCATTTATCCCACAGCCAGCTTATGTTCCTCAATCCCAACCTCAAATCCAATATCAACGACAAGCCTCACAACACATGCAGCAATATGTGCCACCTCCACATCAGCAACCCATCATCCACCATTCAGTTGCCCAAGCCATGTACAATCCCTACCAGCCCATACCTCAAAGCCATCCATATTCCATTGCCCCATCTAGCACATACCTACCTCAGGGCACTCCTACATTGGGGGCACCCCAGCCATCACCCATTAATTCAGAATGGGAAGCCATGAAGACAGCTTTGAAGAACATCCAGGATGGAAATGATCCAAAAACCTTCAAGTTTGAGAATGTGTGTCCTTACCCATTTGACAGAGCCATTACCATGACACCATTTCCCAAACACTTTGAGATACCCACGTTTGACAAATTTAAAGGAAAGGAGATCCAGTCACCCACATCAAAGAATTCTATATGCACTACCAAGAAGTGGCATATAGTGACGTCTTCCTTTTGTGCCTCTTTCCCAAAAGCTTGGCTGGACCAACTCTTGAATGGTTTTTATAGAATCCCATTAGGCATAATTAAAAACTTTGTTGAATTGTCTAAGGAATTTGTAGCCCAATATGCCCATCTTGTTGAAACAGAGCTATCAGTAGTTGATCTTGTCCACACCAAGAAAAAAGGTGGAGAAAGCCTTGCCGAATACCTGCAAAGATGGTAAACCCTTACCACCCGCATATCTTGCACCTTGCCAAAGCGCCATTTGGTGAAAATGTTTATTGATAATGCCCATCCTGGCTTGGCTCACCACATGACCATGAATTGTTTGCAGACCTACAAAGATATCAAAGAGAAAGGAACGATCCTTGAGCAAGGACTCATTAAAGATGGTGTGGTCAAGATTTACAAAGAAGCCAACCAAAATCAAACACATTCAAATGACAAGTCTAGGTATTGGAAAAAAAACAAGCACGTTGCAACCGATGGGGTCACTGACACCAGACATGTGAATATTGTTGGTCCTTCCCAAAATTAGTTCAACCCACCTTATCAACCAAACAATCAACAAGGTATCAACAACCAATAGTAGAATCAACAAAGCTTTCAAAGCCACATTCGAAAGCCCCACTTTCAAGGGTCTAACAATCAAGCTAATGCCATCAATGCAGTTGCAAGACCAAAGCCCAAGTTCCAACCTGCACCTTGAAACTATACACCCCTTCATGAGCCATTGGATGTCATTTTTGAGAAATTAGTCAAGGAAAACCTCATCAAATTTCCTCCTACCCAGCAAATTGACCCACGCCAATCCAAAGCTGCATGGTATAGAGACAATGAGTATTGCAATGGAGCTTGTGTTAAGGTCATTCCTTTTTCCCTTTCTACCCACCATCTTGTCATTACTTTCATCTTCCCTATTGGTAAATCCAACCATTCCACTTGGAAAAAGGAAGGTTTCTCCCTCAATCTCTCATTGTTAAAATATGAAGATATTTTAGCAGTTAACATTATCCATTAGTCAATTCCAATATTTTCTACCAAACCTCTATCATAAAAAAGTGGACCTAAAAAATTTCTTCTTGGAGAACCATGTTCCAAGTTGTTGGTAGGAAAAATGATAAAGACTTCAGAACAAAGGAGGTGGATCTTGTTAATTCTTTATTCAGAGGTTATTCAGAGGAAACCATTTGATGTTGAAGTTGTTGAATCCTTAACATAGATCATAAATGACTCAAGGAAATTGCAAACATACAATATTCAAGGAGCAAAGATAAAAGCAAGAGCCAATTGGATTAATCTTGGAGATTAGGCCCCATTTGGTTGCAAGGATTGGAGTAGAATAGGAAAATTTATACACTAGAATTCACCAATTTAACATTTTTTGTGTGAAAAAAAATTGGAATTAGAGTCCTCTCCTAATTTTACCCCAAAATGGGCATAGCAGACTTCCTAAAAAAAATTGGAATAAGAATAGCCTATTCTTATTCCACTTTTTAGTAAAGCAAATTTAATTTCTTGTCATGTCTGTGAGTTTGACTCCCATTTCATTTTGTCGCTCGATGTAATGATTTTCCATTTGTTCTAGTCGAGCATTTGAGAGAGCCAAGAAAGAATTTTTATGTTGGTTATATTTCTCCAACTTTGCCTTGTACACCCTTGGGTTTGCATAGCACGTACCAATCTCTACTTGATATGAAGTGAAGCCCTTTGATAATTTCTTGGATTTTATACTTTTTACATCTAATGGAATTTGGGTTTTGTATTTTTTGGCAGGACTTTTCTTGTGTCACCAGACACACTGCATTTTTATAGGTATCTTTACTACTTTTTTTGTTGTGCCTTAGCATTGATATCAATACAATATTGTTTTTTGTTAGTCTGAGCTTTTTCTATCTACGTTCTTTGCAGGTATGTCCTCACCACTATCCTCACACATTTTGTACGATTTCTTGTATGTTGAAGATTTTTCCACATTTCGTATGTATCTTTCCATTTCAACTAATATGACCCCTTGGGTTATGGAAATGAGGGTTTTTGATATAAGACTATTGAAACTAGTTTTTTGAACTCCTCGTTTAAGAAGCCCCCAAAGAAAATTTGCTAATTTGTCTATTTGTGACGTTTTTCATTTTTTTCAAATTGAAAACATAGATTGAGGTTACTATTTTAATAGATGTGAATGCATAGACAAAGTGTGTAGTAAAAACCCATCTTCTCAATCTAGGGTTTCCACTCGTGCCAAGGGAAAATAATATTTCAACTGATGACAAAGGATACATTGCATTAGAACAAAAGCTCTTGTGTGTAGTTACAAACTCAAAAATAAGTTTCAGGTCTAGTTCAAAGGCATAAGAGCATGGTACATAATTGATTTAATGGGTTTTTAATTGTGTGTATGATTGCACTAAAATGTCCTAAATCTAAAAATATGTTGACGACACATCCTTCCAAATACAAGATGTTTATTTTAATTTCACCCAAGACTTGTGGAGGATGAGTTATGAAAATGGAAATGACTTGTAGATTAAAATGTTAGAAATATTAGTATTTTTTTGTAATTTTGAAATATTATCTAACATCACTGGGTTTTTAACTAGAGTGACAAGCCTAAAATCTCAAGAATCTGTTACCTCACGCTCTAGTTGTGTTTTGTATAAAAAGCAGACCTACATATTTTCGATCTATGCTTTTTCTAATTCATTTTCATGGGTTTGCAAGTGGTCATTGATTGAGAGTATTTTGTAGGTTGTTAATTGTTCAAAGTGGTTGAGAATGGTAATTCCAAACTTTATTATTGTTCACTTTAAATATCTAAGCAAATTCTTATACGATTTAATGTTGTATAATATATGGGTTTAAATTCAGAGTTAGAGATTCTCTATTCTGTGGATGGCACTAAGATGATTTGTATTCCAAAATTATGCTAATGAAAAATCCTTATAAATATGATATGTTTAATTTAATTCCATCCAAGACTTATGGAGGCAAACATAAAGACGTGTAGATAAATGTTGGATATGCTAGCACGTTGTCTTAGTTATCTTGTGGTATATCACTGAGTTTTCAATTTGAGGGAGAAATGATAGAAACATGTTATTCCACAAGATAGAAACCTGTTATTTTTATTAGAAGACAAAAGACCCACTTTGATGATATAGAAACTTCAAAATATCATTTGCTATTAGAATCCTTGTAGGATGTAGGTCCTATTGTTTTTTTTTTTTTGTTATGCTTTGCCACATCTTGACCTTTTGCTTACATTTATAACTCAATTGATTGGATAAGATTATTGGACATTTGTCTTATGTGGTTGATTATTGGATTATTACATGTGTGCACATTGTTACTTGATGTGATTACTTAAAAATAATGGACTTAGATTATGAAAGAATAATTGTTCTTATATTAATGATTTGTTGTGATATGTAATTGCTTTGATTAAAAAATAATATGAGTTCAAGTGTTAGTATTAATGATATTGTTTCATATGTTCGTTGACTGAGTAGATTGGAAAGAAATCAAATACTTGAATAGAAATGGTTAATTCATTGATTGATGATGTGAAACTCTTAGGATAAGACCTTAAAGTGTTGATACAATACCATGAAGAATCATAAAAAAATGCATAATGGAAACATAATTGGAGACAACCTTTTTGTATCTTCATGCTTCCTTGAACTTAGATATGCTCTTGCGGAAGAATACTTACTCTTGAGATGAAATTGATGGATGAGATGAGATGATAAATGAACCTTAGCATTTTTTTGCTTGACTTACAATTGTCATATCCCTATGTCAAGACTAAATTCGATAATGTTAAAGTCAACATGTTACTCTCAAAATTCTAGCCAAAAAGCATTAGACTATATAATTAAGGCATATGGTTTTGAAAAAATTGACCTTGATTTTTAGGGAAGTAATATAATAGGGTAAAATTTTTTAATTTTGATTTTTTATAAGGATTGATGACATATAATGGGGATTAAGTTGTTAAATTTTAGAATAGGATAGTAACCCATATAAGCTTGAAATGATATACAACAATTGATACACTAAAATAAGAGCTCAAATAGGAGTGAGTGAAGATTTTAAATAAGACAAACTCATTCTTGAGTATTAATTTAAGGCTAGGCAATGTCCTAAAAATGCTAAGAGTGGTGGAAAACTAAAATAAGAGCTAGGAGAGTGAAATTAGACTCACCAAATAAAGGAGTGTGATATACAACCATAAACTTAATCCCACTTCAGTGAGGATATGATCTTATGCTCATACTCATGGTAAAGTAGAAGTGAAGATATAGAGCATTTGAGAGCAAGACAAGCTAGGGATATGATGTCACTAAGTTTGAGGGATGATGAAGCACCCAACTCAGGATCCTATAATTCATCTAGAAAACCTTCAAATATAAGTAAGGAAAACACTATTAGTATTAAAACAAACAACAAGCTCCACGCCAACTAGAAAACATCTCAATTGTTAATGTTATTCTTGACATGTTATTACAAGAGCACAAGTGGAGTTATATAAATAACAAGATTTTACACCAATTGATGAGAGAATCCATGAATTCCACTTCCCAACATTATGTGTTGTGTTGGGTGATCCACGTAGTGGAACAAAATGATCACATTAGTGAGACACACTATATTAGACAATCAACATCTCAATCAATATGTTAAATGTTAAAATTACCATCAACATATCTAGCTTAAATGGTTGGATACTAGAGCTAGGTGCCATAGTCCTCATAAGTGTTCCCATCACAAGACAAGGGTCAAACTAATCTCAAGACCTTCCAAATTGCCTTATAATCAAATCTTATGTCGAATCACTAAAACTATGACATAGCTGCCCAATCCTATGGGACCATGGTGATAGGAACCCTAGCCCCTCTCTTTTCTTGGTCGTCTTTCTCTTTATTTGTACCATGCTCTTATGCCTTGTTGTGGTTCCACAACACACGTCCCATTCCCTACTAGGAATGGGGACCCCCTACTCTTTTTTTGAATCCTCAGACTCACAATTTGGGATCTAGAAAATTCAAAGAGTCGAAAGAGTAAAAACTTGAAAATTTGAAAAAACCAAAAAGATCAAAAAATCAAATATATATATAATTGAGAAAAAAAATGTGTTCTCCCCAATCATCATGCGCGCCACAAGCGCCATGCATGTCATATCACACTGGACACCCACCTACGCGCATCACGCATCCCGTGCGTGCTTTTGCGTCGTGCACACTTCCAAAAAATTCACTCCTCTACGCACTCGTAACTAGTTTTTAGGGTTTTGTTCTAGTTTCATTAGGGTGTGTCTTAATTAAGTATTCTTCAACTCTACAGACTAATATTTGCTTCTTTATGTAGATAAAAAAGGTATCCTCAACTTGTCAGGGTCATAACTTTTGACTCAAAGCTCAGAATTCAAAACCATTTACACCATTGGAAAGAAGAACTCAAGATCTAATTTTAGTCCCTAAAACAGTGAGCCTTCGACTGCCCAATTTTAGGGACTGAAAAAGGTTTTGACTTGAAATTTTGAGCAGAACACCTCTGAAAAAGCCATTTAAAAATGCCTAGAAAGTCTTGTGAAAAAATATGAAAAAGTTTCAAACATTTGATCATTTTGGATAATTTGGATCACTTGGTTTCTCATTGAGAAGGATAGGGCAGTTGGAGAGAAGACAAAGGTCAAAGATACAGAGGTTGGACACATGAAGCAGAATGGGTTCCTCATCTTATGCAGCTATTAATGACAAGATTCAACGTACGTGCCTTGGGATTTTAGATTGAAAAAGCAAAAGCAGTTCAAGTTAATGAAAGTAATTGGCTATAAAGAGGGTATAAATCATCAAAAAGGGGCAAAGAATGTACACAAAAAGTGATCTAAAACCCCATTTGAGAAAAACCTAGAAACTATTTTCAAAATTGAGAACTTTGATTTTTTGGCAAATTGAGCTTCTGAGGTGTGCAGGTCTGCAACAGGTACATAGGTCTACAAGTTTGCAATTCAGAGGTGTGCCAATAGTTAACTGCTTGTTCCAAAAATAGTGCCTTCCATGCAATAGAAATGCATTCTGGCAATAATTTAACTTCGACACATGCCTAAAGAAGGACCAGCTTCTATTTTTGGCACCTCCAAACACTCCTACTTCGACTGAAGGCTTCCTCCTATTTTCTCTCTCGTGCTTTCTCTATTTTTGACATGTAAAGGGATCATGCATCTAATTAATGAATAAAATATGGATGGAGTCCCTCTAAGTACCAGATTAATTATTAGGCTATATATATTTAGTTTGTTTTAATGTTTTAAAAGCATCTTATTGCATGAAGATATCTCTCACTCTCAACACAAATTGAGGAGATGATTTCTTATAAATACCCCATTGTAAAATGTAAAAAAGGTCATCATTATTATGCAATAAAATTATTCTTTTGGTGCTCGCATTTGGAGTGTAGTGATTCTTTCTTAAATGTGTCATTGTTTTGTGGATTTTATTCATGAGATGGTGATTGAGCCAAAGGTTTATTGCATTGTTTCTGGTTGTGCGCTCTTTTAGTTTTGGTGTTTGCTACAGATTTATGAATTTCGCTGACGTAACAAGCTTGAGAAGAGATCATTAAATTATGCCTACATAGCCTTTTGTCTCGCATGAGCACACTTTCTGTGGCCTTGCAATTTGATGAAAGGTGAAATATCATACGATTGTTAAAGTTTCTCCTCAACAATTGCATCAGTGGATTCTAGGAAGCGTTGCTCCTATTTTTATTGGTTTCCTACCAATTTCTTCGAAGGTTTAACTCACAGCATGTTGTTTTCTGTAGCTTATGTCCGTTTAGGATTTCAACTTCAAGTTATTTCAATTTCATGTTATTTGCTTTCAGTTTTGTTATTTGCTTTGCTAATCCCTTGTTAGAATAGGAACTCATTTTAGTTGCACTTTTAGAATTGCATTCATTAAAAAAAAATCAAAAAATACAAAAACATTTTTCTTTTGTGTGTTATTTTGAGATAGAAAATAGATTTACTTCATTCTGAGATCATAGTAGAACCAACAAAGGCCTCCTCGTGAACAATCACATTTATCTTCAACTGAGTGGATTTTGGTAGGTCACAAGACAAATATTGAACCTCGGAGTTGATCCCAAAAAGATTAACTTTTCAAGAGAGGAATTGCACAATGGATTCCTATCATTGACCTCGTGTAAAACGACCACCCAACATGCCTTTGAACTGGACCTAAAACTTTTTTTTTGAGTTTGTAACTACACACAATAGAGCATTTAATCCATCCTATTTGGCAAGAATCAATTTCTTGAAATAGAGGTAGGGAGTAATAAATTGTAACCTATATTAACAAAGACAAGAAAAAAATAGTCAACCTCTGTAATAAATTTAATAAGAAAGCACTCTAAATTATAATCTATATACCATAGTGGATAATTCAAACACCGAACATAGATATCAAGAAATTAAACAAAAAAAACTAGCCTGTGTCATCTAAATTCCATATATGGAAATACCATTACCAACTTAAGGTAAGAAAATGGTGTATGATTAATCTATAAGTATCAATACTTAATAGTAATTGAATATGTTTAATGAATTGTGTAATTGAATATGTTAATGAATTATGTTTGCATTAGGAGTTGCGGTCCCAAAATGGGGTTGATGAGAATGTCGTTATTTATTGTACCTCAAACCAAAAATTTATATCTAGTCCACCTTTGTGATAATATGCATGTTTTATTGCATAGCCTATATATAGTATATACTATTGACATTTCATTACTATCATTTGTGGCTACATATAATTGAGTCACTTGCTCTTAATACAGATGTAGATTATTGTTGCAACCTAGAGCATTGGACCAGCTTGAGATTGTGATATTAAGAGCATTTTAGACCTACTTTAATTGTCATTGCTTCATCTACTATTTTATTGAAACTTGTTGTTTGACATGACACTTGTAGTTGGTAAGACTAGGACACTCATTTTGAAAAAGGTCAAATGAGTGAGTTTGACACTCATTTTTCCTAAACTAATTTTTGTTTCAAATTCTATTGTTATCAACTTTGGTTTTGATATGTATGTTGGTCATTGATGGATCTTGCTAATGATCCATGGATTCACGATCTCATTGCTAGGAGGACTAGAATCATGCTTTCCCTTGTAGTTGCTCTTGTCACCCTTGCAATATCCATTGCAGCATTGGCACAAGAAGCTAGAAAAGAGAGTCATAAGCATAGAAGAGATGAATCCCATTTTATAAGAGTATTTTTCATTCAAATGAGACTAATTGTCATGACCACTTCGCATGACTAGAACAATCTTCTTCCATCTATCCATTATTCTTGGACAGAAATGAAGCATAGGAGATTCTTGTAACATCACGTTGGAAGAGCAACTAATGATGTTCCTTCATACCCTTGGGCACAATTTGAGGAATTGTAAGATTGATCATAATTTTGGTCACTTAGGAGAGACAGTTAGTAGATACTTCCACAAGGTCTTGAGGGCTATTTTGGTGCTCCATGCTAACTATATGTTGCTCACTGCCCCAAATACTACCCATGAAATTCTTGGGTAGGATCATTTTAATCCCTACTTTGAGGTAACTCTCTTATTGGCATAGTTATTATGTTGATTATAAATTATAGTAATAGAAATTTGACTAAAAAATTATAATGTATAGGATTGCATTGGAGCTATAGATGGAACCCATATAGAAGTTACTATTGATGTGGACATACAAGTTAAGTATCATGATAGAAAAGGAAACTTGTCACAAAATGTTATGGGTATGTGTTCCTTTGATTACAAGTTCCAATACATTCTTGCTAGTTGGGAAGGGTCTATAGTAGATAGTCATGTTCTTGCTTTTGCTCTGTCGAGATCAGATCCACTGGTTGTTCCTCTTGGTATGTGGAATCATCTTGTCAAGGTTATAACAATATGTTCCTCCCGATATGTGGAATCATCTTGTCAAGATTATAAGATACATGGCAAGGTTATAACAATATAGTTTTTATGCATTTTTGTAGGTAAATTTTATTTGTTTTATGCAGGATATCCAAATGTACCCCGATTTCTCACCCCTTACCAGTGTACACGCTACCATCGAAAGGAATTTTGTAGAGAAATTTTGATTAACACTTCACAAGAGTTATTTAATCACCAAGTGTACATTTGGCATTTTGAATCAACATTTTCCTATCTTGAGGCATGCGACATCTTATCAAATCATGACACAAACTAAGATTGTCTTATTGTGTTGTATCTTACACAACTTCATTACAATAGCAGATGGCATTCCTTCTAAAGTTGAAATTGAAGAGGATGAGTGTGATGGGATAAATGTATCAATACTTGAGACATATGGTGATGGGGACACAACTCAAGCATAGAATAGACACAACAGAAAAGGAAAAATTTTATTAACTATAAAAAATATGCTAGTACACTTAGTGCAGAGAAACAAACTCCAAAACATGCCCTATGGGCTTACAATGGCATAAATATGGAGATAAATTCTTCTCCCAGTACCTTCTCTCAAACTCCACTCTGAATTGCCTTTTACAATGCTAGAAATGTTCTTAAATAGACCCCGAAGGGTTAAGGATTAGGAACACATTCTAGAAAGTGCTAGTTGGCACCCACCGACCAAATAGAAGGCTCCAGAAGTTGCATTAGAAGTCAGCACAAAATTAGAAGAATCTAGAAATGGTAACCGAACTTCCGAGAGGCATAACTTTTGAACCGTAGCTCCGATTGACAAACCATTTACATTTTCAAAAAGCTCTCGAAGCGCTCTATAGCCCTATGGACCATCTTCACTCATCTCCCATTTTTTGGCCTTGTTCAAGGTCATTTAATGCCCCTAACCTGAATTTGAAGCATTCTTAGGAGGTCTCCAGAAATTGAAAAATTGCAATAACTTTCAAATAGTGGGGCCTTTTGACCTGATTTTTTTTTTTGGAATGCTCTAAATTACAATTACATTCATCTGGCCAATTTATACCCTCTAATTTACCAAAATTATGGCTCAATTACATACTCCTATTTTTTTGACATTTACACGTATCCCAAGGTGTTCAAATACTCTAACCTAGAACACTAATAGTGGAACTATGAGAGTTGGAACCTTTATTTGACCCAAATGGGTATCCAAAAATGAAAACACATGAGACAAAAACTAAGTCTAAGTACATTTTTTGTGGGTGACACAGGATTGCCCTAATACCTCTTGATGTTCCTGCATCAAACACCCAGGGTAGATTGAAAAGTGACCCTATCACTTTATGAATGGTAGAGGAAATCCCAAATGGGAAACCTCAGCTGCTAATATCCAAGTTGAGTCCTTTAGCGGCCGTCCTTTCCACTTGACCAGATACTCTTCGTACTACCTATTTCTGGTACTCCTACCCACACGACTATCCAGAATCTCCTCTATCTCCTCCTTCTTAGAAGTAGGAATTGGACATCGCTCTAACATCAGCTCCTCATCTGCACCATCATCTTGATACTCTGTTAAATCTGCAATGTTGAAAATAAGAGAAATGTGAATTCCATCTGGCAACTCTATGCATTTCCTGAGTCATGTTTCTTCAAAATTTTGCAGGGGCCAAATTTCTTCATCTTTAGCTTGTTGTAAGTACAGGTTGGAAATCTTTCTTTTCTTAAGTGCACCATGACTAGATCCCCTACTTGGAACTCCTTATGTCTTCTCCTTTGATCAACCCTAGCTTTATACTGTTGGTTCATCTTGGTAATGTGTGCTTGGACCTCCTCATGTAAGCACTTGATATGTTCAGCAAATTCTTCAGCTTCAGCACTTGTCCTCTCCCTTTGCTCTATCTTCCTCAATTCTGGTGCAGTCCTTGGGCTACTTCCATATACAATTTGGAATGGTGATTTACTTGTAGTCCTATTTATAGAGTTATTGTAAGCAAACTCTGCTTGTGGTAGAATCAAATCCCACCCCTTGGGCTTATCCCGAACTAAACATCTTAGTAAATTGCCCAGACTTTTATTTACCACTTCAGTCTATCCATCAGTCTGTGGGTGATGTGTAGAACTGAACTTCAAGTCTCTTCTCAACTTCTTCCACAATGTTCTCTAGAAATACCCCACAAATTTAGCATCTCTGTTAGAAACTATACTCCTTGGGAGACCATGTAGTCTTACCACCTCTCTGAAAAACAAGTCTGCAATATGGACAACATCATGATTTTTATGGCATGGAATGAAATGTGCCATTTTGGAGAACCTATCAACCACCACAAATACTGAGTCATTACCCCTTTGTGTCCTCGGAAATCCAAGAACAATATCCATACTTATGTCCTCCCATGGCTTTGATGGAATAGGAAATGGCTGATATAGTCCAGTATTGTGACTAAATCCCTTGGCCACCTGACAAACTTGGCAATTCTGTACAAACTTCTTCACATCCTATGACATTTGAGGCCAAAAATAATGTTCTTTGAGAATGGAAATGGTCTTATCTCGACCAAAATGTCCTTCCATCCCTCCACTGTGTTTCTCCTTAATCAGATTCTCCCTCATGGAACTCCTTGGAATGCACAATTGACTACCCTTGAACAACATACCATCCTGAATCAAAAAGGATAGCCACTTGGTTCTATCTATAGCAAAAGGTTCTTTACAATCTTTCCATGCTTCAGCAAAATCAAAATCCTCAGGGTATAGATTTTTGAGTTCATCAAACCCAACTACTTCAACCTACATTACTGTAAGCAACAACTATCTCCTACTTAGTGCATCTACAACCCTGTTAGATTTTCCACTTCTATGCTTCAACACAAATGTATAGCTCTGCAAGAACTCTACCCACCTCATATGCCTCTGATTTAATTTACCTTGGCTATTTAGGTACTGTAACGCCTGATGATCAGTATACAAAAAAAATTCCTTTGGCAATAAATAATGCCTCCATTTCTTTAAGGCTTGAACTATTGCACAGAAATCTTGATCATAAACATAATACTTTTTTTTGCATCATTCAATTTTTCACCAAAATATGTAATAGGCTTACCTTCTTGTCGTAATACAGCCCCAATAGTGCTGCCACTAGCATCACAATCCACTTGGAACACCTTTCTAAAATCTAGAAGTGCCAACACAAGTTGTTCTATCACCTTCCTCTTCAACAATTCAAAAATTCTTGCACCTACTGCAGTCCATTTGAACTCTTTTCTATCCCCTCTTATTGTGTCAATCAGGGGTGCACATATGCCACTGAAATTGTTAATTAACTTCCTGTAAAAACTAACCAGACCATGAAATGATCTTACCTCCATAGCAGACCTTGGAGTAGGCCATTCCAAGATGGCTTTTACCTTCTCTGGATCCATTTTGAGACCTTCGTGTGATATAACAAACCCCAAGTAGACTAACTCCCTTTTTACAAAGATACACTTCTTTAGATTAATTAACAGTTTCTCTTCCCTTAACCTTTCAAGGACACTACAAATATGCAATAAATGTTCTTCCAAAGTCTTGTTGAAAATTAAAATATCATCCAAATAGACAATAACAAATTTTCCCAAGAACTTCTTAAGTACCTCATTCATAAGCCGCATGAAGATGCTTGGGGCATTCGTCAATCCAAAGGGCATGACTAACCACTCATAGAGACCCTCCTTGGTCTTGAAGGCAGTTTTCCACTCATCTCCTTCTCATATCTGTATCTGATGATAGCCACTCTTGAGGTCTATCTTTTTGAAGTACTGAGCTCCACTCAAGCAGTCCATAAGATCATCCATTCTTGGCAAAGGAAATTGATACTTGATGGTTATCCTATTTATAGCTCGAGAGTCTGTACACATCCTCCACTCTCCATCCTTCTTTGGTGCCAGTACTGCAGGTACTAAACATGGACTTAGGCTCTCTCAAATCAAACCCTTCCTCAATAGCTCCTGAACCTATCTATTTAGCTCTTCAGTTTCAGTAGGAGTCATCCTATGAGCAGCCTTCTTAGGAAAAATAGCTCCTGGGATTAAATCTATCTAGTGACTGATTTTCCTTATCGGTGGCAATCCTTCTGAAACATTATCAGAGATGATATCTCCAAACTAACCTAGTAAATCTGAAACTTCAAGTGGTATTTCACTACTACCTTCTTTATCTTTCCTAGGAATCAAAGCATAGCACATATGTTGATGTTTCATGCCATCTAAGAACTTCCTTCCATCAACAAGACAGATCCTAGCATTGTTGCATACCTTTTCAGCTTCTCTTTTCATGGGCTTCAGTTTGTGGCAAACTCCATCCTTTGTTAGAGAGTAGGTGTTTGCATGACCATCATGTACTGCATGCCTATCAAACTGCCATGGTCTACCCAACAATAGATGGAAAACATCCATTGGAATAACATCACAGAGAACTTCATCATGGTAACTCCCAATTTTAAACTTCACTAAACATTATTCACTTACCAGGACCTTATGATCATCTTTCACCCAAGCAATCCAATAGGGTTGGGGGTGTTTCTCCCTCTTGAGCTTTAGCTTAGAGACCATCTCCTCTGATACCAAGTTATCAGTGCTACCACCATCAATGATCACATCACAACATTTATCCTCACACTTGCACCTGGTACAGAATAAACTCCTTTTTTGTCCTAGTTCAACCTCACCACTTAGTAGGACCCTTTCATTTACTAAAGTCTCTCCTCTTTCTACATCCTCTGAATGTGATGACTGTACATCCTCATCCACATGAGCAACCCTAGCTTAACCCTCAGCTCTCCTGTCTGTCCTTCCTTGTCGTTGAGGGCATTCAAAGGCACGATGACCTTCTTCATTGCAATGGAAATAGGTACTACGGAAGCCTCCTCTCCCTTGTCCACGTCCTCTACCTCTTCCTCTCCGATTTCCAAAGTCTTGATCATGGGAGCAGTTGAAACCCTCATTCCTTTGGTTCTTGCTAGTACCCACATCTTCATTTTTCTTTTAGGTTTCATTTCAGCCTCCAGATGACCTACCACTACCCCTTCCTCCTTGACCACGCCCTCTTTGTCTCCCTTCAAACTTTTTATTTAGCTTCTCTTCAACTCGTAGGGCAAACTGGTATGCCTCTTCAACGCTAGTCATTCTTACCAGACTTAATTCCTCTTGGATGCTAGGTCGCAACCCACTGATATAACGAGTAACCTTCTCCTTATTTGCTTCTGCATGACCTACTCTAATCAAAAGTCGGAAAAAGTCCTCTGTATATTCTTGGAATGATTTTCCAGCTTGCTTTAACCCATGCATCTTCTTAAACAAATCAAGCTCATAGTCAATAGGAATGAATTGCTTCTTTAGTTTGTCCACCATGCGATCCCACCTTTTGATCTTATCCTTTCCTCTGCTATTTCTTTCTAATTGAACCTCTTGCCACCAAATTTTGGCATGTCCTTTCAGTTTGGCCTTTGCAAACTTAACCCTATCTAGATCCCTGATATCCTCATACTCAAAGTACTCTTCCAGTTCATTGATCCAATCGATCAACTCATCTAGTTTCAAATTTCCTAAAAATACACCCACATCAATTGTAGGTCTTTTCCCAAACTTAGTAATGGCCCTAAAAAGCCTTTCCTCTGCCTAATTTAGAACTTCCCCATCAACTTCCCCTTCTGGTCTAATTTCTTCTTCTTCATTGTCGTCCTCACTTTCGTCACCTACAGTAACATTTGTTCCTCTACGGAGCTCCTCCTGCAACGCTTGTACCTACCTTTGGAGGGCTCTAACCTCCTCAAGATTAATAGCTCTAGCTCTTCCACCACGCTCTCTTCGTGGAGGCATCTTCTTAACTCAAACCCACAACCACACAGTCTTGGTGCAAATTGCCTCACAGTCGGCGCTCTGTCTACACACTTAGGAAAACCAGCTCTGATACCACTTGATGGGGACACAACTCAAGCACAGAATGGACACAACAGGAAAGGGAAAATTTTATTAACTGTAAAAAATATTCTAGTACAGTTAGTGCACGGAAACAAACTCCAAAACATGCCCTATGGGCTTGCAATGGCATAAATTTGGAGATAAATTCTTCTCCCAGTACCTTCTCTCAAACTCCACTCCAAACTGCCTTTTACAATGCTAGAAATGTTCTTAAATAGACCCTGAAAGGTTAAGGATTAGGAATACATTCTAGAAAGTGCTAGTTGGCACCCACCGACCAAATAGAAGGCTCCAAAAGTTGCATTAGAAGTCGGCACAAAATTAGAAGAATCCAGAAATGGTAACTGAACTTTTGGGAGGCATAACTTTTGAACTGTAGCTCCGATTGACGAACCATTTACATTTTTGAAAACCTCTCAAAGCGCTCTATAGCCCTATGTACCAGCTTTTCTCATCCCCCATTTTTTGGCCCTATTCGAGGTCATTTAATGCCCGTAACCTAACTTTGAAGCATTCTTAGGAGGTCTCCAAAAATTGAAAAACTATAATAACTTTCAAATTGTGGGGCCTTTTGACCTGATTCTTTTTCTGGAATTCTCTAAATTACAATTACATTCATCCGACCAATTTATACCCTCTAATTTACAAAAATTATGGCTCAATTACATACTCCTTTTTTTTGGCATTTACATGTATTCCAAGGTGTTCAAATACTCTAACTTAGAACATTGATAGTGGAACTGTGAGAGTTGGAACCTTTTTTGACCCAAATGGGTATCCAGAAATGAAAACACATGAAACAAAAACTAAGTCTAAGTACATTTTTTTTGGGTGACACAGGATTGCCCTTATACCTCTGGATGCTCCTACATCATATGGGATGACTCAACGAGATAAAGATAATTGGGGAAACTTTCGCGATGAAATAGCTTGAAGGATGTGGGAAGACTATAGATCTCAAGCTTAGTTCTAGTTGGAACATTACATTTTGTTGTAGAATATATATTGGCAAATATTTTTTATCATTGTTATTTTTGATCAATAGAAGAATTGTGAATTTTTAATCATTTTTATGGTTGCTAAAGATGTATGAATGAATGAGTTTGTTTTGTTAGCATGTTTGGAGAGTTATTGTATACAATTATTGTACATTTGTAGAGTTGTTGATATGTTGTACATTTTTAATTACACAAGTACCCCTCCTTACTCTATTAGGAATCTGTGATTGTGATCATTGTGGGACAAGGAACAAATTTTCTACTCATTGCTATTTCTCTAGTATACAGCCTTATTTATGCACAATACATTGATCCTTGTATATCCAAGTGTTATTGCTTTCATTTTGTTGCATTGTAGTTTTCTTGAAAGTTCCACAATTTTATTGTAATTCAGCCATTGTCTAGGGTTCTGGTTCTACTACAAGTGCTAATTGTTTTATAGAAATACTAATACTAGCACTTGCATTAGAAGGTGCAAGGGATACGCCGATAGGTTTTAATAGAAAGATTAAATTTGAAGAGATGTATAATTGAAAGAGGGATTTCAAATTTGATAGTATAAAATTAAATCTTTATATAGAATTGATGCATTTTCCCTATAGTTTTAGCATTGTACATGGTATTTCTTTTTTATTGAACATGTGGGGAGGCCTTTTTGAGTTGATGTATTTGGTTGTGGTTGGAGGTTGTATTTGAGACTTTATTGAAAAGTATTTATTTTTTTATTTATCGCATTAGATAGCCTCATGTTAATGTGCAAAAATAGTTGTATTAGTCTCTTTAAAACAATGTCTTCATAATGCATTTTTTATGGGCATACCTGTTCTTCAAAATAGCATTATTTAATAGAATTCACAACAATGGTTGGAAGGCATCTCCTAGTAGCTATGAAAGAGGTGTTGATTAGCTATGGAAAGGGTGAATTTGACAACAACACTAATGTAGTAATAAGTAGTATGTGCATAACTAAAAGTTTTTTCAAACACCACAAGGAAGAGGATCACAACCAACTACCATGTATGCACCCTGACTTTACCATAAGTGGGTTTAGTCACTGCAGTCCTTCATTTTGGTGCTCTCCAACATCCACCTCTCCATTTTTAGCATCTAGCTCTACATGTTATTTAGTGCCCAGCTAGAGGAAGACTTCATCAATTCGGATTGACAAAGTGATGAAGGAAATTTTAGTAATAGTGGAGCCCAAATCCATGACTTTCTTGTCCTTCTTACACTTCTATTCTTCAGGCAGTAGAATAAAATGAAGGACTTGTGCCATAACAAGGAATACAAGGCAATAATGCAGCTTACAAAAAGAGGAGAAGTTTGCATTAGAAATAAGTGTTCTAAATTATAACACAACTAGAAAAAGGTAAAGATGTGATTGATTTCTATTTTTTAAATTTCTTTTGTGTAGTGAATTATTGACAAGTTTTATGTTTTATAAATTATTGACGATAATGATAAAATATGGAGAAAAGATGGACAAATCTATTCAATACTATTATTAGACTTATAAATTTATATTTTAAAAAAAAGATATCCTATTTCAATATATTTATTAGTGTTAAGAGAGAAAGTGGAAAAATCATAATATACATTTACAACAAAAATATTGTTAACCAAATTTTCAAGTTTATAAATCTTAGATATAAAAAGGACCAAAACTTGTTGAGCTTCCAATGTTCACCTATTATGGCTATGTTATTATTGGATAGAAACTCTTAGGCCAATCTATGGTCAAGGTGCTCATATCTTTAAGTGTTTGTTATGAATTTTTCTTGCTAATCATAATAGTCAAACAAGACAAAAGTGTTGTTATGAGATTTTCTCAACCAAGATATTATTATTTTGTTATTATTAGATGGGTAGTTTGTAAATGATTATTGTCATTGATAATGTCTATATTACATTTTGTCAACAATTTTTATCACACTATGATTTATTATTAGTAATGGTAAAGAGTAGAGATACATGTCAAATGATAAATTGTAGATCAAGTATAGCAAAAATTTAAATGATAAGGAAAGGACTCATGTTCGATATTCCTTTGCGTGTTGAATAGTCTATCCATTGCATTTCACCAATTAAAATGACACTATACTATTATCAAGTGTGTCAATATTGGCTTATTCATCTGTCTAGTAGATGAGAAAATAATAGTAATTAGAAGAATTGTGCAACTTTATTGGTTCAATAGTACACAACAATTAGAATATTTGTACAAATAATTTAGTTATAACAACTAAATTTATACCAATTAAATTATTTATACAAAAATATTAGCTATAGAACAATAACTAATAGTACCATAACATTAGTTGCCAATTAAAACTAAAAAAGACACTAGGATAGACAAATTGCCTTATTCTAAGACTAGTCATTATAAATATGATTGATTTCTAAGAATAGATCACATCATTTGTGCATTCAATGTCATCATTAAATTTAAATCCAAATTTTGGCTTTATAATTTCACTAATCTAAAAACTTATTTGTTAATGTTGCCCTTTTTATCTTCCTATGCCATTGTATTTAGAAAATATCATTGATTTCTGAGAATAGATCACATCATTTGTGCCTTCAAATTCATCATTAAATTTAAATCCAAATTTTGGCTCTATAATTTCACTTATCTAAAAACTTATTTTTTAATGTTGCCCTTTTTATCTTCCTACATCATTGTATTTAGAAAAAGAGGAACTATATTATACCCCAAATAATAGATGCATATCTGTGCATTATACTTAACATATAGAGACGGATATTTTAGTTTATTAAGATTACCAAGAAGCACTTTAGTTTATTTTCTAAAGATTAATTATATTGAAACTTAATAAAAAGATCTTTTCAAATAAACATTGAAATATTAGCTTAATGTATTAGATAAGGAAAGAATCAAAATGCTTTTTATATTTGTTACACTTATATGTAAATATTGTAACATATTAAATAAAGTGATAATTACATTCCTAAATGAATAAAACATTGTAATGCAGAGAATTTTGCCCCATTTTCAACTCTTGCAATGACTTCAATCTTCGAATGGATTAAAAAATGCTAGATAACTAGTTTACATTTAGATGGATTTGTAATAGTATACACCTTCACTAAAAGAATTTGGGTTAAAAATTTCTAACCTATAGATGAAGATTTATGATCAAGGTCAGAAGTGACATTGACTACAAAGAAAGGGTATGTTGCATATTGCAAAGAGCAACCTTGCACCCACAGCACATCCCTCCAATTGAGATAAACAACCATATATTGTTGTATGTCGAATGTTTAGGCAATCCACACCCCCTTCCCTACTTGGAGATTTTATGCACTAGGAAAGCTCATATATTGTTGTATTCCATTGGAGTCTATATTCAGACTACGTAGCAAAGAAATTACTCATTTTTCGAGTTGAAGTGCAAAAATGCATTAAAAAACTTTTACTTTTGTTAAAAAACCAATAAGTTTCATCCCTATTTCCAATACTTTGTCTATCACAGAACTATGAATTTTCATCAGCAGTAGCCTTTGTATAAAAACTATAGCTTTTGTAGCATAGAAAGAAGTCATCATAAGAACACGAATGTGCATTCCTCCATTCCGAGGACTCCTTAACAGAGGCTTGTTTTGAAGCTTCAGTCTCGTTTTATTTTCCCTGACCTTTTTAAGGATGAAAATAGCTTGGCTTTGAACAAAGGAAGGGAGAAGATGATGGGAGAGCTGAGGCTGAGACTCATGTTTAAGCATAGAAGACATCTGCAGCAGTATATGATCAGAAAGAGGATTGTAAATCTTGTTGGATCTTGATTTAACAGTGTTTAAACAACCAAGTATACAGGGTAAGATTGCATCTATGGGTAGCTATCTCCAATAATGGACACAATTCACTAAGAACCTGGGCTAACTATAAGGCTACACTCCTTCTTCACTTCAGGCTCTGCAAAACCTAGGCGGGTAAGCCTCTTAGGATGCAATTCTGTGACTAGTGCAATGAGCATAATCAAAATCCAGAACAGCAAATGAAAACCCCTAAATCTTCTATACTTAACCAGTACTTCATAAGCATGAAATAGCTAATGACCTGACTCATGAAACTGGTAAGCTAAGTGAGGGTTAAGCTTTGAATAACTTTCAACATGAAAGGGGGAAACATTTGATTAATGATGTTGATTCAACACAACCTCAAATATGCAGCAGTATAACAAGTGATCCTATAACTGATCAGTGCCTAATCCATTGGGCAATTCCATGGACTCAAAACATACATCTGTGACATCATGACATATTTCGTATACCCAGACATCAGATCTATCTAATCACCTTGTGATTCAGACATCAGTGTTCATTCAGATCTCATTCTCACAAAATATCCTTCTCAAGTAACCAGTAACCTTGTTAAACATATCAAGCATTTACTTGGCCTTTTGGTCCAACAACAAAATACATCAAACATACAACTTGAAGGGGATGCAAATGGATCTTAGATCTTTGTTCCAAGACCACATAAGACTTACAAATTGCTGAGATAGGAGACAAGAACCAAAATGAAATTAGTGAAATTATTGCTCATATGTATTGATTTCCTTGAAACTATACATTCAGATGCACAAAATTAAAACATGAAAACACCTAACATATTAGAACTTGCTATATTATCTACACTACTATTGTTCACATGAAAGAATTATGCTGAAGAATGGTATCTCAGTATTTAGAATCCATCAAAACTGGAACCAGAATATGGTCTCTCAGCAGTGAGTGGTTTTTTTTCCCAGAAACTGGAACCAATTGGTTTCTCAGTGACAAAAATTGGAACCCCTACAATGAGAAAGAATGAGATTGATATAGGCAGAAGAAAATCGTGGATCTGATCAGGAGATGACAAGTGTCCCTTCAGGATTCCTCCCCAAGAAGTAGAAAAAGCCTCTCTCTAGTCTCTATCTTCAACTGAATATCAAATCCTTTCCATTTTGCCTCTACAAGGCAAAATATCTTAGATATTTGATTTACCATCATAACTAATTTCTGATGCTAAAGTTGAACTCATGGTAAAAGTGGAAAATCAGTTGAATATGGCCTTCAGGATGAAATATAATCTTTCCCAACTTATTTTCACCACATTTAGGGTACAAAAAGTCATCAAATCCATCCTCTAACAAACTCTAATGATTAATGATCAAATTTACCTATTCTGTTGCCAATGCCCTGGATTTTACAAATTGACCTATAGCTCAAACTGGTGAGCACTTGTGCAAAAATTGACCTCAAATTTGGAAAATTCAGATTCTCACAATTCTAGTGGTATATTGGAGTGCCAATTTTTGACAAAAATTGCCCAGGTTATGCTTGTTTGAAGTTCGCACCTCCATCTCATCTTATATATTCATTTTGCAAAAATTTTAACTTTTCAAAGTTTAGACTATATAAAAAAATAGAAATTATTTCAAATGTCTGATGACTGCACGTTTGGAGAAAATTCTTTAAAGATTAATTTTTTTAACTCTTGAAATTTTCCCTCTCAAGTTTCATTCTGGGTCAAACATAGTTTGACCATCCCACCACGTGTCATCACATGACTAGCTTGGGCTTATACAACTGGGTGCCATGTGTTATGATCTCAGCAACCCTTGCTATGTTGCTATGGTAATTCCCATGCATCTTCTGTTTGGCAACGTACCGATGACCACACGATGAAGACATGTGTCAACATCTAGTGACCTCTAATATTTTCCCACCACATCATCGCTCAGTCATTTTATCCACTGCTAGTTGTCGCTACCCAATTTGCTGTCAGATCTGTTTCCCACCACATCATCGCTCAGTCATTTTATCCACTGCTAGTTTGTTGCTACCCAATTTGTTGTCAGATCTGCTATTTTATCCACTGCTAGTTGTCGCTACCCAATTTGCTGTCAGATTTGCAACATGACCCACATTGCTTATTATCTCGTTGTCGAACTTTGAAGTTTTCCAACTAGTCACTATATCGCTAGCCGAAATTTCTTGGATTTTCTGGCTAGGGACATGGTGACTAGCTAGATTTTGGATTTTTTGGCACTTGTTTTCTCATCTCTTTAATTGCATTGTCAGTCAATATTAACATCATTATACCTTCAGCTATCATCATCGATGAGTGCACCATAGGCAACTAGTGCTTCAAAAAGCGCATGTCTTGAAGACATTTCACATAATGTGTAGAGGAGTATTTAAATGCATCAAAGAATCATCCCCTCCCCAATGTGGGATTAAGGAATTACAATAACCCTCCCGTTGGATGCTACTTCTTCATATGTGACCACTACAAATTGAATGCCTATGGACGTGGATATCCTTTTGCTTCCCTGGCAGCTTCCTTCTTAACAAGCATATGATTGCTCCTTTACAAAACATGAGTGTTTTCTCCGAGTTCCCTTGAAATAGGTTCAATTCATCAAACATAGCAGAATCACTGACAATATTTGCCACAATCTGAGCTCCATGAACAGGAGGATTTGAGTAGATTGGTCTAGCAAGTCTTTTGAGTTGGCTCTTAACCCCAATTGCATTATTGGATGATGAGCAAACAACATTGATAGCTCCTATTTGTGCTTAATACAACCTTAAGTGCTTGCTATATGATTGAGCAACAAAAGCTTCCATTCTGCCATTTACAAATAGTTGCACAGATGCACATCTATATCAAGGCTTCCACTTGCGAATCCCTGGTATGCAACATCAAAGAAAACAATTTGTTTTTTCTCCTCAATGACATCAGCAATTTTCTCCCACTACTCAAGAGTTGGATTGATTCTAGCTTTGACTCTATTTTATCTGTTGTTGGGTTACATTTTAGCATTGTCTTGCTATGAGTGCTCTGTGGTTGCCCCTGTTTTGATTGGAGTGAGCTTCCTTTACATGCGCTAACTAGTGTGTCATGCCCTACGTGCGTGATTTCTTTTTTCTTTTTATTGATGTAAGCAGCTTCTTCCTTGTTAAACGCCTTCTTTGCATGGACTCCAATTGCATGGTCTTCTTTTAATGCTCACAGTAAACATACAAAAAAACCTTCCATTACATATGGAGTGAAGATCAACTTCCTTTGTCTACAGCTGCTCTCCTCTGCCCCACGTGGTCTTCTTCCATTCTTTCAAACTCTGTGCTTTATACTGCCCCTACATGATGTTCCTCCCACGTGTTGGATGACTTCAAATTTTACCTTGCATGTGATGCCTAATGCACGAGCTAGAGGCACAGACTGCCCTTTAACGTCTCTGCTCTCTTCCTTCATATTTAGCACATGCATGCTCTAGATTGCGTTGACTATGGCGTTCTCTTTATACCTACGACTTATGCTTTGAAACTGCCCCATCTTTCTTCCTTGTAGCTTGTTGCTTCCAACTTTTATGGCACCTTTTCCTTGTTATCCTTTTCAAATATGTGAATGAGCTTATTAGACAACTTAAAATTGGCAAAGGTAAAGATTTTTCTAATATGAAGATTCTGTTTGAAATGAATAATGTTGAGAGTTGCACATAGCAGAGACAGATGAAAATGGGAATGTGGATTCACAAGCTTCTTTACCTTGTTCCTCTTTTCTAATATCATTAGTAGATGTCACTTATTTTATATTTTACATCTTCTTCGTATTGATCATTCAAAATATAATAGTTGCCTATTCCCATAACCATTAACTAGAAAACTCCTTGAGCAATTATTTATCTGTGTGATCTTGGGAATCTTGATATGCATGATGATAACCATTTGCTAAAATTGTATGTCCCGCAAGAATTCAACCTACATAACCACAGCTAGAACTTTGCATGGGGTTCACAACTATAAGTAGTACCATCCATTCCATTGAGTACATTCATCTTTACATTGGACATTCATAGTTTTAGCACCTGCAAGACTTCCATGGAAAGAAGATCTTCATCACAGAAAGGGAACATGCCTCCTTTGTGCTACAATGGTTAGTGTACTTAGCATCCCCCATTGCATCATCCTTTTGAAATTAGATTTCATAACCATTTAATTTGTGAGAAAATGCAAGTTCACCCCAAAACTCATAGTGACTAAAGCATTACAATCCTCCAATAGCAAACTTTTAAAAACTTAAATGTCTTATCATTCTACAATAATCAGTCAGAATTAGCTAGGCCCCAAAGTGGGTCTAGCTAAAATTTTTTTCGTTTTCGGACATTTGAATTGCAAAAATGACTCATTCATCCTCTGAAATTGATCAAAATCAAATTCGATCATCAAACTATCATTTACAAGTCATTTTATCATTCTTTTGTAAACTATCAATTTTGCGTTAGGAGGTCCTTTGATTGGTCTTAAAAATTGACTAGAACACTTGATCGGGCTCTTGGATCTGACATACTGATTCTCTGTTCCACATACTTTTACCCTGTCGAATCTCGTCTCATGATGCATTCGAGGTCAAAAGATATTGACCGTCAAAATTGCCTTCTTAAATTCACTTGCAAATAGACATGTCAGAAAACAATAAATTGGGTTTGGAATTGGCTATGAAAACTGGGTAAATTGACACTTGGGAAGACAAAAATTGGGGCATTGGTTTACTATCACGAAGTGAGTATAAGTTTGCTATTTGGACTCATGAAAAATAACAGGACGCAAATGGCGATCAGTCAAAGTGGGCTATTTGGATTTTGCAAACTGGGAACAATGGTAGAAAATGATTTTTTCAAATGGAATTGACCTAAAAAAGTGTGCAAATGGATTTGTCAAGATGTGAAAATTGGCATACTTAAAGTATTTTTAGAGGACAACACAGTGGTACAATTAATTTGATCTAGGAAATCATGAATTTCAAGATATAACATCATGAATAGGGGTTCCAATCAATCTGCAAATGCTGACACCAATAAAAAGATAGAAATTGTGTTTGGAATCGTGTTTGAAAATTGATCAAACAGATTCGTCATAAGTTGAAACTTGAAACATAACAAGTCTCTGACATCTACAATTCAATGCAAAAGGAATTTTCTCATTTTAGTCAACTAGGTCAAAGTTATAGCTCATCAAACAGGGCTTTCCAGAATTATAAACATTTCATATCAGCATGACATTGATAATTGACCAACTTTGAGGGATTCAAAACCTAGTCAAATGGACTCAAAATGACTCAAAATCTAAAACATAGGTTATTAGGTATGTATATTAGATACTCCCAAAGTGGCAAGTCATGACACAATTCTGGGTGCGAGATATTCTAATGCAAACAGGGCCTCCTATCGCTATTTGACACTTAGGTGAAAATGCATATATGACATTGGCTCAAAACAGGACTTCACCAAATGACTCGAAATGTCATTTTAACTTCATGAAACACATAAACACACTGAGTGGAAGGTGCTAGAAGCATCAAACACTTTTTATGCTTCAAAGGTACAGTCGGGTACATATGCACTAGAAGCATTTATAGGGCTTGTTCTCTCAATGGTACTCCAAAATTCGAGAAGGTAATTTTGAGTCCCAACAAATCCAAATGTAAATCAAAACCTCTTGTTGCTCCTTATTTCCACCGAGAGCAAGAAGAGGAAACAAAGAATGAGAGGTATGATTTCATCTCACTCACCTATTTGCATGGAAGACATTTAATGACAATAAATATAGAAATCTAGTTGCATGCAAGTGACAAAATAGATCGATAACATGTGAAAGAGAAAAACATGCAATGAATGATGTGATTTAAAAATTTATGATTACATATGATATTCAATCAAGATAAAATCTGGTAGATTTGACATAAAGATCAATCACCCCAATTCATGATTAGAAAATAGTTTTCTGATAAGTTTTTTTCCAATGTGAGACAACTTTCGGCTAGAGTGAACTCCAATGGGAAAGCCTATCAGCTAAAAACCTTAAAAATTAATTCAACTTGTTTTGTGTTCAATCCATGGATAACCAATTCAGCTCCCACCAAGAAGCTAAAACCATAAGTGGCAAAGAGGACAACATTAATAACTCCAAAGCTAATGTCATCAATGATAGCCAATTGACTCACACATCTCATTGTTAAGCATGTATTTGAAGAACATGATCCTATACACAAAACGAAGCTATTATTCTTCTATTTCTCAATGCATCCATTGCCACATGCATGAGTTCACCCTCTTCTATCTGCATCAGTTAAGCCCAAGAGCAAGCCTAATAATATTGTTATTATATTAGATATTTGAATTGGATTGATTGGTTGAGGAGTCTCACTCTAACATTAGTGGTTCATATCTCCCAATAAGCTTCTCCCACAAGAAAATGAATATACCTCATCTATACTTAATGAGACCAACTGAGTTGGGTTGGGTCCCATGCTTGGTTTGTGTAAAGACTACCCTTGCAAAACCAATGCCACATTAGCAATCTCCATAAAATGTAGAAAATCCAACGAGAGTCAAATTCTTTTGAATATTGACTAGTCAGCATTAGTTGATTAACTATCATTTATTTTGACAAAACTGATACATATACATATATGCTCAAATTTAAAGAAACCATAATTTCATTACCAAATTACAGATACTAGATACGATATGGTCTAACCATGATGACCAAGTTGAAATGAGCTCCAGAACTAGTCTAAGAATAGAAGGGTGAGAATATTGTAGGAGTGCTTTACCACCCTACCATGAAGCTATTAAGCTTCCCCAGAATCTTTCCTAATATGAAAGATACCCAGCCCAGCAACAAGATAGTCTAAACAAGTAAAACGTAGAGGAGTAATAGAATCATGCTATGCAAATAATGTCAAGAACACTAATCAATCAACAAGACAACAAAAACAACATTCTCTTAGTTATCCCTTTAGTATCACCGTCTCATTTCCAACATTTATTAAAAAAATATAACATGGTTAATCCAACATTGAGTTACATATACCCATCAACATATAAGGATAAAACCATAAAGTCCATTAACATGCATTAATGGATCACATCATCTTAGCTCATCTCTAGCAAGAAAATTAGTCCAATTTCCAAAAGAACATACAAGTACTACCATCAAATCTCTATTGACATATGTTATAAATACATATTTTGAGCTAATCCCATAGGTAACAATGAAACTCTTTTCCCCTCAATTAATATTCCAAGTATGTTATCATATTTTGAATTACTCTCATAAAAATTTGATACACAAGGTGTAAATTTAAGTAATGAGAATCTTTAGTTTTTATTATTATGAAGATATTGGTTTCATTCTTCAGTATAATACATCTTTCTCTCACATCCTTAAGCTTCTTTATAGAATTACATAAAGTTGATTTTACTGAGGATGTTAACTAACATTTAACAGGTCTTAGAATCTAAGTATTTCAAAATAGTTCCCAAATCTACAAAGTACATATTTACTCATAGGTTACATGTAGTACACAGAAGTTTGGTTCCTATTTATTAGGGTCAACCTTCTACTCATTTGTTCCCTAGTTAAGGTAATTGTTATAGCATTCATAAATAGTTCAAATCTCTAAACTAGTACCTTATACATATATGGTCTAAAATTCAAGTAACATTTCCCAAATTACTTTGAATAAGTCATGGATTTTGTTCTAAGTTAGAGACTTTTCATATACTCTCTCTAATCAATACCCAGCTTCCAAGTACAAGTAATCATAGTAAGGTACAATTCCTATCAAGGATTCTTGCATTTTAGTGGTAATGAAGTATTTCCAATTCAAATAATTAATAGTTTTATAGACAGATCATCCAATACAATGTTTATGGATGACTTTTCATACAATATAAGGGTTTTCACAACCCTTCATAAGAGTATCATCTATGCCATTCATTATTGAACATACTTGATAATCTAGGCATCCCATGAACTATGAGTTTTATCAATTAAACTTGCACTAGACGATCCATTTATATTTACACAGGAAATACAAATTAAGAAAAAAAATTATTTGCACAATGTTGATGCTTTCCTAAATCATACATGGTCACTTGTAATCTTCTTTCTTAAGTGCACCTATCTTTGGTTTTGATCCATAAGTTGAAACCTACCTTGATAACTAATTGCATATAGCTTAAATCAATCAAAATATGAAGTTTAATAATTTAATGTGTGAGCTTCAATTTAACAACAATCACACTTATATTGCATCCTCTCTCATTAATTTGATAGTTTTAATTTTCTACTGCAAAAGAAATATGTGTTTATACATTAATTATTCGACTGTAACTGTACAACATGTATATGGGCAATCACTTAAATGTTTTTGTTATATTTTTCTACAATTTTAAGTGCACGTGCCCAATTAAAACTAAAGGGGACAAGCTAAAAAATTTAAGAATCGTACCAGCTATGGAAATCTACTTTCAAAAGAAAAATTGAAAGAAAACCATGATTGACTTGATAGCAATATCACAATTTGACTTGTTGTGGAAATTATCTTATCAATGAATGACTTGTCAATGTTTTTAGTATATTCATTCATTGGCTAAATTAGCACATGTTTTGGTTGTAATCTTTAAAAAAAAAAAAAAATTGAATTCAACATCCATTCTTTGGTATGTAGTTAAGCCCTTCTGTATCAGTTTATATTTTCCATCTTTGATCCTCGAAATGAAACCTTTTTGAACCTCAATGTAGCCTTTATGAATCTCAATGGAGGGCCTTTCTGAATTGCTAATCATGCATATTCCAATATTCTACTTTCTTGCATACCATCCAGCCTTCTCATTAATTTTATCCACAAGCCAACCATCCTATTCATGAAACTATAGGGCACCCTACATTCAATTGTTTTGTAAAGTAACCAATATGAAAATGTTATTTATCTATGTGGAGCAATAGTGTTGAATATAAAAGTAGTCAAGCTACGTAACTAGTGAATTCAGAAATATATGCTTGTAACTAATTAAGTCAGCAATATATGCTTGTAACTAATGAAGTCCTCTAGGAATGTAGGCTTGTTAGTAATGAATTCAATAATATATGCTTGATATTTTTGACCCATTTTTGTTATGTTCATTAGTATCGCTCAAGAAATGCAAGTCAACAATACACCTTCTTCTACAAATAGAGTAATATGGACTAGAGATATGGAGCACAAATTCCTTGAGTTGCTTCAAGAGCGAGTCCATCTTGGATGAAATGGTGAAGGCAGTTTCAAAAATGAAGCTTGGACTTGCATTGAAAGGCGGTTCAATGATGAACTAAAGAAAAATTTGACCAAGGATAATTTGAAGAATAAATTGAAAACTTGGAAATCAAGATTTAGAGTAATGAAAGATTTAAGAAATATAAGTGGTTTTGTTTGGAATGAAGGTACACAATGCGTGGATGCAGAACATAGTGTTTGGAATGAGCTTTTCAAGGTAAAAAAGAATTTAACATTCATTTGATCTAAATATAACTTTATATTGTAAATTTAGTATTGAAAGACAAATAACCATTCAATTGATTGCCAAATTGTAGAGGAAAGAATTTAGAAATGCAAAAGTGTATAAAAGGAAACCATTCCAATACTATAATGAGTTAGCCTTCATTGTGGGAAATGACATGGTAGAAGGTACTACAGCTGCCATAGCTCAAGAGACTGAAGAAGAGAAAATTATGGATGAGGCCCTCAGTCTTGATGATGAAGGAGATTTCAATATACCAGCTGATCTTAATGGTAATTTGGATGATGACTTTGTTCAATCCAACCAATCAAGTACAATTGTGACACAAAGAATATGATGCAGGAGCATCCAGAGGTATAAGGGCAATCCTGTGTCACCCAAAAAAATGTAATTAGACTTAGTTTATGTTTCATGTGTTTTCATTTTTGGATACCTATTTGGGTCAAATAAAGGTTCCAACTCTCATAGTTCCACTATCAGTGTTCTAGGTTAGAGTATTTGAGCACCTTGGGATACATGTAAATGCCAAAAAAAATAGGACTATGTAATTAAGCCATAATTATGGTGGATTAGAAGGTGTAAATTAGAGGGAGGATTAAAATTGTAATTTAGAATATTCTAGAAAAAGAATTAGGTCAAAAGGTTGGACGGTTTGAAAGTTATCACAGTTTTTCAATTTTTGGAGACCTCCTAAGAATGCTTCAAAGTCAGGTTTAGGGCATTAAATGACCTCGTACAGGGCCAAAAAATGGAGGACAAGCAAAGTTTTCTATAAGGCTATAGAATTCTTCAAGAGCTTTTCAAAAATGTAAATGGTTCATCAATCGGAGCTATGGTTCAAAAGTTATGCCTCCCAGAAGTTCGGTTACCATTTCTAGATTCTTCTAGTTTTGCGCCAACTTCTAACGTGACTTCTAGAGCCTTCTATTTGGTCGGTGGATGCCAACTAGCACTTTCTAGAATGTATTCCTAATCCTTAACCCTTTGGGGTCTATTTAAGGACATTTCTAGCATTGTAAAAGATAGTTCAAAGTGGAGTTTGAGAGAAGGAACTGGGAGAAGAAATTATCTCTAGATTTATGCTATTGTAAGCCCATAGGGCATGTTTTGGAGTATGTTTCTCTGCACCAAGTGTACTAGCATATTTTCATAGTTAATAAAATTTTACCTTTCTTGTTGTGTCCTCATCAAGTGGTATCAGAGCAGGTTTTCTTGAGTGTGTAGATAGAGCGCCGACTGTGAGGCAATTTGCACCAAGATTGTGTGGTTGTGGGTTTGAATTAAGAAGATGCCTTCACAAAGAGAGTATGGTGGAAGGGTTGGAGCTATTAATCCTGAGGAGGTTAGAGCCCTCCAAAGGTAGGTTCAAGCATTACAAGAGGAGCTCCGTAGAGGAGCAAATGTTACTGTAGGTGACGAAAGTGAGGACGATAATGAAGAAGAAGAAATTGGACTAGAAGGGGAAGTTGAAGGGGAAGTTCTGAATCAATAGGTGTGGGTGTATTTTTAGAAAATCTGAAATCAGATGAGTTGATCGACTGGATTAATGAACTAGAAGAGTACTTTGAGTATGAGGATATTAGGGATCCAGATAGGGTTAAGTTTGCAAAGGCCATGCCAAAATTTTGTGGCAAGAGGTTCAATTGGAGAGAAATAGAAGAGGAAAGGAGAAGATCACAAGGTGGGATCGCATGGTGGACAAACTAAAGAAGCAGTTCATTCCTGTTGACTATGAGCCTGATTTGTTTAAGAAGATGCATGGGTTAAAGCAAGCAGGAAAATCAGTCCAAGAATATACGGAGGAGTTTTATCGACTTCTGATTAGAGTAGGGCATGCAGAAGCAAATAAGGAGAAGGTTGCTCATTATATCAGTGGGTTACGACCTAGCATCCAAGAGGAATTAAGTTTGGTAAGAATGACCAGCATTAAAGAGGCATACCAGTTTTCCCTACGAGTTGAAGAGAAGCTAAATAAAAAGTTTGAAGGGAGACAAAGAGGGTGTGGTCAAGGAGGAAGGGGTAGTGGTAGGTCATCTGGAGGTCGAAATGAGACCCAAAGGAAAAATGAAGATGTGGGTACTAGAAAGAACCAGAGGAATGAGGATTTCAATCGCTCCCATGATCAAAACTTTTGGAGATCAGAGAGGAAGAGGTAGAGGATATGGAAAAGGTTCAGGAAGAGGAGGTTTTTGTGTTACCTATTTCCATTACAATGAACAAGGCCATCATGCCTTTGAATGCCCTCAACAACAAGGAAGAATAGATAGGAGAGCTGAGGGCCAAGCTAGGGTTGCTCATTTGGATGAGGATGTACAGTCATCACATTCAAAGGATGCAGAAAGAGGAGAGACTTTAGTAAATGAAAGGGTTCTACTAAGTGGGGAGATTGAACTGAGACAAAGGAGGAGTCTATTTCGAAAAATGTGCAAATGTGAGAATAAATGTTGTGATGTGATCATTGATGGTGGTAGCATCGACAACTTGGTGTTAGAAGAGATGGTCTCTAAGCTAAAGCTCAAGAGGGAGAAACACCCTCAGCCCTAATGGATTGCTTGGGTGAAGGATGATCATAAGGTCCTAGTAAGTGAACAATGTTTAGTGAAGTTCAAAATTGGGAGTTACCATGATGAAGTTCTCTATGATATTATTCCAATCGATGTTTGCCATCTATTGTTGGGAAGACCATGGCAGTTTGACAGGCATACAGTACATGATGGTCATGCAAACACATACTCTCTGACAAAGGATGGAGTTCGCCACAAAATGAAGCCCATGGTAAAGTAAGGTGAAAAGGTATGCAGTAGTGCTACGATTTGTCTTGTTGATGGAAGAAAATTTTTAGATGGCATGAAATATCAGCATATGTGCTATGCTTTGATTCCTAGAAAAGATAAGGAAGGTAGTAGTGAAATACCACTTGAAGTTTCAGATTTATTAAGTGAATTTGGAGATATCATTTTTGATAATGTTCCAAAAGGACTACCACCAGTAAGGAAAATTAGTCATCAGATAGATTTAATCCCTGGAGCTAGTTTGCCTAACAAGGTGGCTCATAGGATGACTCCTACTAAAACTGAGGAGCTAAACAGATAGGTTCAGGAGCTATTGAAGAAGGGTTTGATTTGAGAGAGCCTGAGTCCATGTGTAGTACCTATAGTACTGGCACCAAAGAAGGATGCAGAGTGGAGAATGTGTACAGACTCTCGAGCTATAAATAGGATAACCATCAAGTATCAGTTTCCTTTTCCAAAAATGGATGATCTTATGGACTGCTTGAGTGGAGCTTAGTTATTCATAAAGATAGATCTCAAGAGTGGCTATCACCAAATACGGATTTGAGAAGGAGATGAGTGGAAAACTGCCTTCAAGACCAAGGAGGGTCTTTATGAGTGGCTAGTCATGCCCCTTGGATTGACGAACACCCCAAGCACCTTCATGCAGCTTATGAATGAGGTACTTAAGAAGTTCTTGGGAAAAAATTTTATTGTCTATTTGGATGATATTTTAATTTTCAGCAAGACTTTGGAAGAACATTTATTGCATATTCATAGTGTCCTTGAAAGGTTAAGGGAAGAGAAACTGTTAATTAATTTGAAGAAGTGTAGCTTTGCTAAAAAAGAGTTAGTCTACCTGGAGTTTGTTGTATCACCTAATGGTCTCAAAATGGATCCAAAGAAGGTAAAAGCCATCTTGGAATGGCCTACTCCAAGGTCTGCTACTGAGGTGAGATCATTTCATGGTCTGGTTAGTTTTTATAGGAAGTTCATTAAGAATTTCAGTGGCATATGTGCACCCCTAACTGACACAATAAGAGGGGATAGAAAAGAGTTCAAATGGATTGTGGCAGCTATGAGAAGTTTTGAATTGCTGAAGAAGAAGGTGACAGAACAACCTATGTTGGCACTTCCTAATTTTAGCAAGGTGTTCTAGGTGGATTGTGATGCTAGTGGCATGCTATTGGGGCTATATTAAGCCAAGAAGGTAAGCCTATTGCTTATTTTAGAGAAAAATTGAATGATGCAAAAAAGAAGTATTTTGTTTATGATCAAGAGTTCTATGCAATAGTTCAAGCCTTAAAGAAATGAAGGCATTATTTATTGCCAAAGGAATTTGTTTTATATACTGATCACCAAGCATTATAGTATCTAAATAGACAAGGTAAATTGAATCAGAGGCATATGAAGTGGGTAGCATTCTTGCAGAGCTATACATTTGTGTTGAAGCATACAAGTGGAAAATCTAACAAGGTTGCAGATGCATTAAGTAGGAGACAGTTGTTGCTTACAGTAATGCAGGTTGAAGTAGTTGGGTTTGCTAAACTCAAGAATCTGTACCCTAAGGATCCTAATTTTTTTGAAGCATGGAAAGCTTGTAAAGAACCTGTTATTATAGACAGAACTAAGTGGTCAGACTATCTGATTCAGGATGGTATGTTGTTCAAGGGCAGTCAATTGTGTATTCCAAGGAGTTCCATGAGGGAAAATTTGATTAAGGAGAAACATAGTGGAGGGATGGCAGGACATTTTGGTCAAGATTAGACCATTTCCATTCTTAGAGAACATTATTTTTGGCCTTAGATTTCACAGGATGTGAAGAAGTTTGTATAGAGTTGTCAAATTTTTCAAGTGGCCAAGGGATTTAGTCACAATACTAGACTTTATTAGCCATTGTCTGTTCCATCAAAGCCATGGGAGGACATAAGTATGGATTTTGTTCTTGGATTGTTGAGGACACAAAGGGGTAATGACTCAGTATTTGTGGTGGTTGATAGGTTCTCCAAAATGGCACATTTCATTCCATGCCATAAAACTCATGATGATGTCCATATTGCAGACTTGTTTTTCAGAGAGGTGGTAAGACTACATGGCCTCTCAAAGAGTATAGTTTCTGATAGGGACACTAAATTTGTAGGGTATTTCTAGAGAACATTGTGGAAGAAGTTGAGAATGGACTTGAAATTCAATTCCACACATCATTCGCAAACTGACAGCCAAACAGAAGTGGTAAATAGAAGTTTGGGCAATTTGCTGAGATGTTTAGTTGGGGATAAGCCCAAAAGATGGGATTTGATTCTACCACAAGTGAAATTTTCTTACAATAACTCTATAAATAGGAATATTGGTAAATCACCATTCCAAATTGTATATGGAAGTAGCCCAAGGACTGCACCAGAATTAAGGAAGATGGAGCAAGGGGAAAGGACAAGTGCTGAAGCATAAGAGTTTGCTAAACATATCAAGTGCCAACATGAGGAGGTCCAGGCACACATTATCAAGATGAATCAATAGTATAAAGCTAGGGATGATCAAAGGAGAAGACATAAGGAGTTCCAAGTAGGGGATCTAGTCATGGTACACTTAAGAAAGGAGAGATTTCCAGTAGATACTTACAACAAGATGAAGATGAAGAAATTCGGCCCCTGCAAAATTCTAAAGAAACATGACTCAGGAAATGCATATGAGGTGGAGTTCTAGATGGAATTCACATTTCTCCTATCTTCAACATTGCAGACTTGACAGAGTATCATGATGATGGTGCAGATGAAGAGTTGATGTTAGAGACATGTCTAATTCCCGCTTCTAAGAAGGAGGAGATAGAAAAGATTATGGATCATCATGTGGGCAGGAGTACCAGAAATAGGCAGTATGAAAAGTATCTGGTTAAGTGGAAAGGCTAATCGATCGTGGACTCAACTTGGATATCAGCAGCTGAGGTTTCCCATTTGGGATTTCCTCTACCATCCATAAAGTGATAGGGTCACTTTTCAATCTACCCGAGGTGTCTGATGCAGGGGCATCCAGAGGTATAAGGGCAATCCTGTGTCACCCAAAAAAATGTACTTAGACTTAGTTTATGTTTCATGTGTTTTCATTTTTGGATACCCATTTGGGTCAAATAAAGGTTCCAACTCTCACTGTTCCACTATCAGTGTTCTAGGTTAGAGTATTTGAGCACCTTGGGATACGTGTAAATGTCAAAAAAATAGGACTATGTAATTGAGCCATAATTATGGTGGATTAGAAGGTGTAAATTGGAGGGAGGATTAAAATTTTAAATTAGAATATTCTAGAAAAAGAATCAGGTCAAAAGGCTACACAGTTTGAAAGTTATTGTAGTTTTTCGGTTTCTGGAGACCTCTTAAGAATGCTTCAAAATCAGGTTCACGGCATTAAATGGCCTCATACAACACCAAAAAATGGGGGACAAGAAAAGCTTTCCATAGGGCTATAGAGCGCTTTGAGAGATTTTTGGAAATGTAAACGGTTCATCAACCAGAGCTACGGTTCAAAAGTTATGCCTCTCAGAAGTTTGGTTACCGTTTCTGGATTCTTTTAATTTTGCGCCGACTTCTAACGCGACTTTTGGAGCCTTCTATTTGGTCGATGGATGCCAACTAGCACTTTCTAGAATGTATTCCTAATCCTTAACCCTTTGGGGTCTATTTAAGGACATTTTTGGCATTGTAAAAGGCAGTTTGGAGTGGAGTTTGAGAGAAGAAATTATCTCCAGATTTATGCTATTATAAGCCCATAGGGCATGTTTTGGAGTCTGTTTCTCTGCACTAAGTGTACTAGCATATTTTCATAGTTAATAAAAATTTCCCTTTCCTATTGTGTTCATTTTGTGCTTGGGTTGTGTCCCCATCAGAATATCACCATCCTCATCAAAGAAGGAAAAGAGGAAGAAGGCGAGCATGGCTAGTTTGATGGATACCATTTGTGAAGCCATAAATAAGATCCATGAAGGCATGTTAAAGCCTTACATTATCAAAGTTGATGAAGAGGATTATGAGTATGTTGGAGAGAAAATGTATGATGCCCTCAAAACCATTCCTAAGATTAGTGAAGATTCATTTGTAAAGGCCTATAATATGTTTTTGGTTGAAACTAAAAGAGCAAAAGGATTTTTGAGAATGACTGAGGGGGAGAGAGTGAAATACATACAACTTAAGTATGGAGGGCTCTAGAGTGTTTGTTAAAACTATTTCGATTTATAGTCACCTTTATATTTGGCTGCTTCATATATAGCATGCCTTAGACATGCCTACATGATTTTTATCAACTAAAAACTTATTTTCCTTTCTTAATATGTGACTGTATAAATTTTTAATCATCTTTAAATATGAATGCATTTTATTGTTCTTTTTATATGGTATTGTCACTTATGTACTATTCTTTTGTTGTTCTTATGCAATAGAGATGTGTATGGCTAGGTTTTCCATTTCCACAAGATGTACACATTTACTCACAAAGCCACATTTTGATAAACTAAACAACATGAGGAAAATGTCATCAACTTATTATCAATTTATACCATCTAGTTCATTCAACTACACCTACTACATCATACAATGGCACTTTATAATCATTTACATATCCAAGTTCACTTACTTATTTGTGGTCATCAGCATCATCATTTAATTGTTGTCATTGGTAAGTAGTGGTTTACTATTATTTTGTATTACATTGTAATATTGCTCATGGTTTTGCAACAGTTAATATAAATTTAAATTTTGAGTAAGGAATTCCATGACAAATTTGTTGTCTCATACTATTCGTGTACAATATATATGATACAAACTCATAGATGACCAAAAATGTGTTGTATCAACAATCAACAACAAAGATTAAAATTATTAGATGATTTTATTATTCTTATGCCACACAACTTATTAAAAATTCTATTGTAATTTATTGTTATCTTCTAATCAACCATTTATGAGAGCAGTTTATTGGGACTAATTATATTAAACAAGTAGAGGCAAAAATTAGTACTTTTCCCTATTCTTCTCCACAATTATCTTCTAATTTCCATATTTACTAAAAAAAATTGAAGTCTTTAACAATTTATTCACATCTCTATTTAATGTTTCCTTTCATTTACAAGATCCACTTAGTTTAAAATATTTAAACATAATCAACTTTGTTTACAAGATCATTCTTTTTACTATCATTCCTTTTACTAGGATAATTTTCATTATGATAGTTAAAAAAATTCTCCAAACATAAAATGGAACATAGTTTAAAAGAGACTATTTTGGATAACAAAGTAGACTACAAATGAAAATTTGGTTTCAAATATTGGGATGTTTTAACATTTGTTATTATCTTGCAGGGTTGATGGCTTTAGTGAATGTGCCAACATGTCGATGTGGTGTTGGCCCATGTTTGATGAAGACCTCTAAGATACCTAACAATCTTGGGTGCAAATTTTGGTGTTGCCCAGATAGGAAAAGGGTAGTTAATACAATTAAATTTCTCATTACTGAGTGTTATGAATAATCAATTATTATCACAAGAAGTAATGAAGATTTGTTATTGTAGGAACATGATGGGTGTGGATTCTTTGATTGGGGCATTGATGTAAAAATAACAATCATAGTGTATGATGAAGGAATAGAGTGCAAGTGTTGCAAGGCTCAAAACGCTGATTTTTTTTTTTTATGATGTCTTCTTTACCTTATAATTGTATTTTTTTCTAGGACCATATGTGAAAAAGTGCATAGCTATAAATTGTATAAGGATTTTTATAAAATGATAAAAAAGACTTATACCAAATTTGATATATCTGATCAACTTTCATAAAATTGTCTTTAAAATCAATCTTGTGTTTAGTTAATGGATACATTATTTTGAAAAATCATTGAAAATTGTATTAATAACCTTGACTTGTTAGTATTTTTTATTAGTAATATGATTTTAGTTATGATCTTGATTTCAAATGTATACATAATTTAATGTTTAATTATAATATTATTTATAGTAAATTAATTAAAATATAATCAAACTTTTACAAAATGCTATCAATAAATTTAATTTAAAATTTAAACTTTTAATTTTTATATAATAAATAATAATATATTTAAAAGGTCACACTTCAAATTTAAATATGATTTTCAAATAATTTGATTCAATCTAAAGAATCTGAAAGGACTTGTATACATTTTTTATAAAGCCATTTTAAAAATCAAACAAGGATAGTTCAAATAATCTATTTTTATAAAGTAAAAAGCATTTTTATTTAAAAATTTATTAGGCTTCAATAAAATTATTTTAAAAAATTAAAAATTAATTCCTATTCTATTTTAATTGTGGCAACCAAACAGAGAATATGCATCTCTAGAATCCTCTAAACTATATTCCAGAATTTATTTTAAGAATGCCCAAATTCTAAAAGAGAGCTTATTCCAGTATTGATGAATGCAACATTGGACAATTCTTGCAACCAAATGGGGCCTTAGGGAACCAAATTCTTCTTTCAACTTTTAAAAAATAAGGAAGAAAAAATACAACATAGATTGTATTTGTGAAGATGGAGTAGTAATTAACTCACAGGAGGACATCCTTAAAACCTCTGTATAGTTCTCACTTTTGAGGAGGCTGGCCACTCCATGGAAGAAGCCAGAGACAAGATCAGAGGAACCATTCATACAAAATTATCCCCATAGTATGTCTTCATCTTGATAAACATATCACTACGAAGGAGATCAATAAATCCATCTTGAGCATGAATAATGATAAGGAACCTAGAACCAATGGGTTGCCAATAGAATTCTACAAGAAAAATATCTCGTGGATTGGAGATGAAATTTTAAAAGTGTAGGAAGAAGCCCCAACTCTTGGATCCCTTGGCTCTGATATAAATGTTGGAATCATCAAACACATACCCAAAGATAGAGACACAACTTAGGTTAAAAATTAGAGACACATTACCCTCCTTAATGTATTATATAAGAGTCTTGCTAAAATTCTAGCAAATAGAATTTAGAATATTCTCCTTGAAATTACAAGCCCATCTCAGATTGGATTTGTCAAAGGAAGATATATTTTAGAACACCTCCTTATAGGTTAGGAATCCCTTGAATGGGCAAGATCCTCTAGTTAGCAAGTGGATATGTTACTCATTGACTATGAGAAGGCGTATGATAGGATTGAACAAAAGTTCATTAAGATGATGCTAGATACACTTGGTTCCCCCATATTTTTTCATATGGTCTCCACCTTCATGAAGGGAACCTTGGCATCGATTGAAGTGAATGTACATAGATCAAAGTAGTTTGTATTGACAATATCAATTAGACAAGGATGCCCCCTTACAATTGCACTTTTTATTATTATTATAGCTAATTCATTACATTACTTGCTTAGGGATGAGACCATGTCTCCTAAGATCCATAGTGCTTCTCTTCTCAACAATGAAGAAATATCTAACATTCATTTTGTTGATGATACTGCCATTCTAATTTAGTTAAATGAAAATAATATGGAGAACTTCATGAAGAAACTTGACATTTTTTGCATTGCTTAGAGAAACATTTACTTATCTAAATCCGTCTTGTTAGGATGGGATGTCTCTCTATCAAGTTGGTGTAGTAAATTCTCCATTCCTTTGGGTGACCCTAATTAAGTAGTTAGACACCTTAGAATTCCTTTTGTTGTTTGTCCCAACTTGAAAGACATGTGGAAATAAGTGACAACTAAGATTGAAAAGAAACTAAATAAGTAAAATTACAAATATCTATCCCTGGTAGGGAGAATTCAAGTGTGTCAAAAGATTTTGTCATTGTATTCAATCTACCATTCATCAAGTTGGCTTTTCATTAATGGGCATATTAACTACATCTATATATTAATTAGAGATTACCTATGTTTTGATGGAAAAGGAATAAAGAAAAAATATCTTGTTAATTAGGAATGGTATGCAAGGAGTAAAGAACTATGATGTATGTGTTGGAAACTTAAATTGGAACAATTGTTGTTTTGCCATTGATGTCAAATGTATTGATGAGACATATTGCTACCTAATCTAAATGTCATATTTATTTGATTGATGAAGAGGATTTGATAAATGCTCATAACAATAGCACCCACAAGAAAGGTTGAGTTATGAAAAGGAAGCTACAATGGACATTTGATTAGATAGACTTTGATAAAGAAAAGTGATTGTTTATGTCAAGAAATTTAAGCCAAGCCGAGCAATAGAGTAGATGGGAAAGGAATGTCGAGTGATGCTAGTGTCAACCAAGCCACCGTTAGTGCTGAGCAAATCTAGTGTACACTGAGCATCAGTATCGACTGAGTAAGCTAGTCGATGTGGAGCCAAAAAAATTTACAGTGCCCAAGTGTTAAGTGATGACCGAGTGTCAAAACTTAGTGATTATCGAGTAACATGTTGAAGATGAATTCAAGGAAATCGTGATTCCCAGCCAACTTAGTTGATTTCTTGGGATATATAAACCGTGTTGAAGATAAGATTAATGATGTAATGCCTACCCCTAGTTGGCTTTTCTATTGTATTGTCAAATTCTTTTAGGCTAATTTTCTACTTGTGTTTTATGATTATTGGTACTTGGTTACCAGATTTGATTTAGATGTTGCTTCATACTTAGTTGATTTATGTGATGATTTATTTAGTTATTTTAGTTATTTCAGGATTATTTGGATGATGATATATATGTTCATTTGGTGACTTTCAAATATTTCATGATGTTAGTTAGATGAATGATTTATATGCAATTTTTATAGTTACTTATGTCATACTTGCATGTGTATGGTGTACATATATGTTTTCTTTATGTTTAACATTTTTGATATGGTTGAGGGAGGAAGTTGTAGTCACCTACTAGTTGGGATCTACACAATGTACCACTTCCTACCATTGCTTGTTTAGTTTAGAATGTACATGTTTGTACATGCATGGATTTTATGCAGATTACAAATATCAAGTATTGACTTCCTTAAATTGCCAGGATGAGCATGCCCTATCGCAATATTTCAATTGTATAAGTGGGGAGATAATTCTTGAGTCTGAGTCCTAAACCCTAAGCCAATTGTCCTAGGAAGTAAGACCAATATCTAAATTGTTTATCCGTTTGAATTCTTCAAGTGACATCAATTCATGATCTTGACCTGGAGTTTGATTTTGTTTTGTGTCTTCAATTGAGTTGTCATATTTGGTCTTGTGGGTTTGTGATGATTTTCTATTTTAATTAAATCAAATTAAAAGATAATTTAATGATTTAATTTAATGGAAATTTTATAAAGAAAATTCAATATTTAATTATATTTAACTAATTAATTAATTAAAGGAATTAAATTTAAAGATTTTATTAAAGTTCTAATTTAGGCGTATTTATATTTATTTAATTTAATAATTATTATTTAGGAGTTTTATTTTTAATAATAGACTCTAAATAATATTAATAGTTTAATTAATAAATATTAGATTAAAAATGTCTCGTTATTTTAATAAGAGAGAGAAAACATAAATTTAATAAAGTTTATTTTAATTAAATTGCATAAAGCTTATGCATGAAATTAAAATATAATAAATTAATTAAAGAGAGAAAGGAAATTAATTTGATAAAGATATTTAAATTAAATGGCAAAAAGGTTGTGCATGAAATTTAAAATATAATAAAATAATAAACAAATTAAGGTCGACAAGTCTTCTTGGGTGATTGCACAATCGAAGCCCTAAATCTAGGGAGAACTCTTTATCAGAGATCTAGAGCTCATTATGAAATTATGCAAGTTTGAGGGTGTTGATTTCTAGGAAGGGGGTTTTCGAAAGAGAAGGAAATTCTAGTGTGTTTTGTGCGTTTGTGGTTTTAGCATCAGATCTAGGTAGGATCTTGTGGGTTTGTGCAGTAGTTGTTCATTCTTGATTTCTCTGTCTTCTCTGTGTTTGCAAATTTGTTTGCAAAATTGAATCGATTTGAAACCCTTCTATGTGATCTTATTGTTCTTCATTTGAGAAACCTATGTATACAAATTGAATTTGTAACCTTTGTTCATGATAATATTATTGTTCATTTTGAGATCATCTATATGAAAATTGGAAAATTGAAACCCTCATGTTGAATTTATTGTTCTTCGTTTCTCAAAAGACATTTGTGAATGAAATAAGTTTTGAAAACCTTGCTTGTCAATTTGAGGATTTGTATACGGATTGTTAAAATTAGGTTATGGGATTTGAATAGAAAAAAAATAGAATTGTTAATCTAGTTCGGTTGTTTATTCCAGGCTTCTATCTCAAATTTAGATTGGAAAGATAAAAATATATTTATATATTTAAATGTAAATTGCAAAGGTTATTATGAGGGCATGGTTTTTGTTTGTTGTTATATAAAACAAAATTAAAAAATAAAATATGACTTTAGGGGTCTGCGTTTTTATTCTGCATTTTTTATACAAACGTAAGGGGGTTTGTTTTGATTTATTTAAAAACAAAATGAAAAAATAATAATAAATAAAATGTTTTGGTGGGCGGAGGCCACCACTCCTCCCCACCCACCTTCTTCATTTCCCTATGCGTTGATGACAATATGGCCGCCTATGGCAGGCCTGCTATCGATGCAGTAGGTATTGCTGATGGCAGTAGTAGGGCTACCATGACAGTACTTCCCAGTTGGCGAGCTTTAAATGTATATTAAAAAGGTAAGTTTTAAAAAAAAAATAGTTTATTTAAATTTTATTCATAAATTATTATTATGATAATTTAAATATTATAAATGTTAGCATTATTACATGTTAAAAGTTATTATTTTATTATTAGATTTATAATTATTGTATTAATAAATTAATATAAGTTATTTTATCAATAGATAGTTATAATCATTAATAATTTAATGGGTTTTGAATGAATTGTAATAATATAATTAATTAAAATTTTAATAAATTTATTATACAATATAATTGTGAAATAAATGGATAATTGTAAAATTGGGAAAAATGATTATTTTAAAGTAAACTCATATATTACTTGATGATGTAATTATGGAAATGATTTCTATTACTAGGGACTTTTTTATTACATCTTTTGATAATTTGAGAACCGTAGTAGTTTTGATACTTTGATAATGAAAACTAGAACCTTGTTTGTACATTGAACATTCTTGTGTTTTGAAAACCTTATCAAAATATAATCCTTTGAAAAGATGAAAACTGTTAACTGGTTGTTTATTGAATGTTGTGTTTTGATAACAAATTGAAATATGAAACATGTTTAATCAACTTTAGATGTGTTAGTTGAATCACCTGGGATTCTAGTGAACTCAAAAACCATAGTGAATCTAGTAACTAAAGAATTGGAAACTAAAACCCTGATTGAGATTAAAAAAATGTTATGAATTGTAATATTTGGAAATAAAAACAAAAAGGTGAACCCTAATTGAGATTGAAAACTCTATAAATAGTAATACTTGGAAAAGAAAATCGAAACCCTAGTTGTTAATGAATCTTTGTGTCTTGAAAATGAAAATGAAAACTTGGAAACCTATACTCAAAATTAAACTTGTGTGCTTTCCAAAAACCTAATGAATTATGAGAAGTTACTATTGTATGTGTTGTATGCAATATGTGGTTTACTAATATTTGGTTTTTGGGGTTGACTTAGTGCTTTGACTAGTCAGGATGTTTACCAGAGGCTTTGTGGGAGTTTCGTCATGTGATGTCATGATGATGTTATGATTATAATCTTTTATACCTGACCATGGTGATGTGTCATGTGTGTGCTATGATGAGTTTGATTAGATATTTTGATGTGCTTTCCAGTTTCTTATGTAGGACCGAGGTCAATGGTGTGATTTTTCTAATATAACCTTTGAGTCTTCGATCAGTTATCCTTGATTGCTTCCCAGTTGCTTGTATAGGACTAAGGTGATTATATGATTTTTTTTTGGTGATGTCATGTTATGACATGGATTGTGTGTGTGTGTACTTGATTTTGGATCAATCATGTTAGGATGATAGTATTGGTGAAATCTATGATTATGATCAATAATATTTTAGTACGTTCCAATTGCTTGTTTAATAACTGATGTGTGGTTTATGGTCATTTGGGATCTTTTTCTTTTTCTAAGCTTAGGGTAGATTTTCTATATGTCATGTTGGGAAGTGGCTTGCAATGGAGGTCGAGGCCTTAAAGAGGCTGATGGGTAACCCATTTTTGGTTATTTTAATAAGTGATAACATTTCATTAAATGGGTTTTAAATGAATTAATAAGATATTGGTACCATAGAAAGTCACTAGGGGGTTAGAGTATTAAAGGACTAACAGGGTAACCTTAAAGTTGACTTGTTAGTATGCTTTGTCTATATGAAAGGATATTGATGCCACATAGGGGGTTGAAGTATTAAAAGACTACTGGGTAACCTTAGAGTTGGCTCATGCGATGACACTTACCCACTTGCATAGTAGAATTCCTAAGTGTCTTTGTTTCCTCTGGGATTAGTTGATACATGTGCCTTGGTACTCTTTGAGATAGTTTGCTTTCATGTGATTCCTTAAACCTAGATATTGGTTTTGACTTGTGTTGTTGATATTTGTATGGGACTTGAGTTTATCCCCTCAACACAGTGGGAGTGGACCTTTTTGGGTTCCATGAGGTTGGGTGGTAGTGCATTTTCTTATACCATTGAGATCCGACCATTGGATGTCATTGCTAGATGTATCTATGCAGTTGATTCTTTCTATTTGATCTTATATTTCTATTGGATGGTTATACCTTGTTGTAGTGTACTTTATTATTAGAAATCCTATGAAATTTTGTATATTACTGATGATGTATATTCTTTGAGCTTATCATACCCTATGAATTGTACAATAGATGATTAAGCATTTATGATTATGCCAAGTGGCATCCTATAATTGTATATTATTTATATGGATTTCTACTTGTAGTTATCATTTAAATGTGGAATTATTTTATATTGATTTTAGTATTAATTAAACTTAAATGTGATTCAACATCATGGGACAATTAAGAAGTGTAATTTGTTTTATGGTATGTGTTTATGTGTATGGTATTGCATCCGCTATATTATTTTGTTGTTGTTAAATTATTATCTTTATAAAAAAAAAAGTTTGAAAAACTTAGTGAAACTTTAGGTTAATTTCTTTTGGGTTCCTTGGTAGGGCATTACAGATGAGTTGGATCATTAAATTCAAGGTGAGGATTAGGTAAAGACATAATAGACGGATTCTAGAGAAGTTTCTAGAAGAAGATTGAGAAGATGGATAGATATAGTGAATCATGTTGAACCTAATCATAAAACCTAAGATCTATGATGATCATGGAAAATGGTAAAGCAATAATTGTCTAGTTAAACTGGTGCAAAGCCAAATAATGCATGTGTGCAAGTGCGCATGTGAAGAGATGCATATAGAGCAAGGTGGATCAGAGACACACACGTGTGAGAGTGAATGTGAAGCTAAATGAGATTGCTTACACAGATGTTGTTAATAGTGATAAGCAAAATCTAGAAGGTTTAAGTGTTTTTGAAGGGGGAAGATTGATCACTTGAAGGATTGCCAAGCAAATCAAGAATAGAGATGATAGTGGATAGCTTATCAGTGAATCAACACCTGAACCAAATAGAGATCTAAACTTGCAAAGTGAGTTGTAATCACACAAATCGATACTTATTGTTTTCTTTATAATCATTGTAAATAGTTTGTATTGAAATCCTTTTAACAGAGGTTGACCTAATAGTCATTTTAAAGACTTAATAGCTTGTTTAAATCCTTTCACAAGGTGACATTCTAAATGGAATGATCAAAGTCCTCTAACAAGGCCACTCCTAATAGGGCCATTAAACCCTCTAACCAAGTCACATTTAATAGTGTGTATTGTAACCTTTAATAGGGTTGGCTCCTAACAAAGCTCACTTCGAAAGAGTGAAAAAGTGGTGACATGTTGCTGGTGGTTTTTCCTGAATTGGGTTTCCATGTAAAAATCCTAATGTCAAATTTGTGTTGAATGCTTTACATGATTTACATTTGATATTAAGCAAAGCATCTTATATTTGGAATAGTAAATTTTGTTTATAGTAGAGACCCAATAATAGTAGAGACCAAGCAACAATAGGATAAGCATAACAGTAAGAGTTTTATGTTTAAAAGTTCAAATGGTATTTAAGGAACTTGACTAACTGATTCACCCCCCCTCCCCTCTCAATTATTGTAAACATTTCTAACAATTGGTATCATAGCACAATGCTTATAGAGAGAAGTTTGAAGGTACTTAAAGCTAAAGATCATGACTCACAAGAGAGATGTACCCAAGCCGAACAAGGAGAACTTTCCTACATGACAAACCTTGATGAGGTTGCACATATCCAATATCAGTAATGTGCTATCAACTTTGTGGACAATGAGTATGTAAAGGTGACCACTACTCCTCTGATAACTCATCAACTAAAGTAGAAGCAAGAACACAATCAAGCAATGTTGGAGTTTGCCTTAGCCCTAAGCTATTCAATTTTGATGACCTAAAATATTATGGCAATGCAAAGAAAATGTGGGACAAACTGAAGACCATATATGGAGGTGATGACAATGTCTTGAGAGCCAAATCAGAAAGCTTGAGAGGTAAATTTGATGACATGAGAATAATGGAAGGTGAGAATATAGTACAATATTGCACAAGAGTTAAAGAATTTGTTAATGCTATTCATGGTGCAAATGGAGAGATCAAAGATGAAGTTGTGATAAGCAAAGTATTGAGGACTCTACTCCCTATTTATGCCATTAGAGTGTCTACAATCCAAGAACTGAGATGCACACCAAGTAACACTTTGACCTTTGAAGGCATAATCAGTAGACTTACTACTTTTGAAATGTCTAACTTTGATAACTACGCACCTGCTACTGTTAAATCTGCATTTAAGTTACGATTGGTTCTTAGCAAAAAATAAGGAAAACATGTGAAGAGTGACAGTGATAGTTTTGATGATGAGATTTACGAACTTGAAACCCTTATTGCAAAATGATATGGAAGAGGAAAAGGGAAATACAAAGGTAAACTACCAATTATTATTTTTTCATGCAACAAAGTAGGTCAAATTGTTGCTAGGTTTCCTAACAGAGAGGATAAAGATGAAAGGAAGGAAAGAAAGTACAAAGGAAGAAGAGATGATAGAGACTTCAAGAGAAACAAGGATGACAAAGGTAAGAAATATTGTTATATTGCTTAAGAAGAAATTGATAATGAATCTGAAAGTAATGATGATGAAGTAGTCTATGTTGCTATAAAAGAAGACTCTGATGAAGATGAGAAATTGCATTGATTACATATGTAAACAAAAGTGATAGATGGATAATTGACAGTGGATGTTCAAATCATATGACTGGTGATAAAGAAAAATTTGAGGACATTGGTCCATAAAAAGGTGAATGTGTAAAATTTGGTAATGATATCCCATGTGTTGTCAAAGGTAAAGGGACTATCCAACTAACTAATAAGATAAATGTGACAATGTTTTTTGGGTTGAATGACTTAACTATAATTTTTTAGTGTTTCACAGTTGAATAAATCATGTTACAGAGTTGAATTTCACAAGAGGAAGGCCAAGATACATGATGTTGATGGTAAGCTAGTTGAAAGTGGTGAACAAGCAATAGGTAACTTTTTCTATCTAGATTTATCAAATGAGACATGTTTGTTTGCACAACAAGAAGATGTTTGGTTATGACACAAGAGGTTATGTGATGCAAATTTTGACAATTTGGTGAATATCAATAAGATGACGAAAGTAAGAGGATTTCCTAAACTAAAGAAGCCTAACAATGCCATGTGTAAACAATGTCAACTAAGAAAAATGACCAAGTCTAGTTTTGAGAGAAAAACATACACTGCTAATTATATTTTGGAATTGGTCATACTGACCTATGTGGACCCATTGATGTTCAAAGTTATCATGGAGATCAGTATTTCATTCTATTTGTTGATGATTACTCTAGGATGATGACTATGATGTTTCTTAAAGCTAAATATGATGCTTTTCAATTATTTACATGGTATTTAGCTAGAGTTGAAAAAGAAATAGGAAAGAGTCTGAAGTGCTTGGGATCTGACAGAGGTGGTGAATTCATTTCCAATGAGTTCAATACATTATGTAATTACAGAGGAATTAAAAGACATATGTCAACACCAAGGACCCCTCCTTAGAATGGAATAACTAGATGAAGGAACATATCAATAATGGACTATGCAAGGACATTAATGATGGAGAAGAGTGTATCAAAGAAATATTGGAGAGAAGTTGTTAGTACTATTTTCTATACCCCGAATAGAGTACAAGTCAAGAAAGGTACAAATGCTACACCTTTTGAACTATGGTATGGATATGCTCCTAATGTGAAATATTTCAAATTATTTGGAAGTAGATGTTGTTAGAGTAAATAATTATTATTTATGCTTTACTTAAGTTTACTTAGGTTAAATGCCTTTATTTATTAGTTGTCATCTAGGAGTTGTTTACAACACAGGAATTTGTTCCTACCTACTCATACTTATCTTCTCACCTACATGGAGGATAATCCACCTTATGCGGGCGTATGTTTAGTTGTCAACCTTATCTCCTAACACTTTCTATCTTGTTCTACAAGCTTCGTAGAGGCCATTATAAATAGGCTCTCCTATTGTATTTTAACACATCAATATCATATTGCACAACAATTTCATTTTTCATTGTTGCAATATAATTTCTCTCACTTTGTTGAGTTTCTCCAAGCTCTTCTTTTCCTTCTTTGGTTTCTCTTTAGCAGGTTATTTGCATGCAGGAGATCTTAGCAAGTTGTGAAGTTGGCCTTCATCAACTTCTACATGGTATCAAAGCCTCCCTATTGCTTCCTAGTTTGAAATATTTTTGAAGCCACAATTCGGAGACACAAATCTTAGTTTATTTGTATTTTTTCTTCAATCAGGAGGAAGAGTATTTTTTTGGGCACTTTGGGCTGAAATGAATGTTGCCATTGCTCTCAGAAGGCCCATTACAATCAGAATCCATATAAATTTTCCATTTTTGATGACTATAGTGTCTAGCAAATTTTTTTTTGCTCGTCAAGAGGGTCGTATGGATGATCTTTGCACAATTTTTTTTTTAAAAGTATAAAAGTGGTTGCAGCGGTCGCTCAGCCTAGTGACCACTGCTCTGTCACTCTAATGCCGCCACCACGCCTCCTGCGCTCATCCCAAGGTCCACCATAGTGAGCTACACTATCGCTACATTGCCAAAGCCCAACCACTATTAGTGGGCCTCCAACCAACCGCTAGTACGAACTGTAGCCTCCTGCTCGCCACTACGCAGACAGCAGTGCCTCCCCTTCCTCTGCTCTACAGCTACCCATTGTCCACCTACTCGTGCTACCCACATGGAATTTTCTGCACATGCCATGTCAACACCTACCATGTGGCTATTGTACATCAGTGAATTATACTACCACATGGCATTCTTTTTTTGCCTTGATAGCCTCCAAGCCAACAAATTTAGCATAGTGAAATGCTAATGTTAGCATTGCATCAACCTTCCTGCAAGCTCCATAGATCCTTTTTGACCTACTCTTAGTTTTTTGGCCGTAACTTGAGCATATGAAGGTCTTTTTCAATCTGAAAGAAGCATCGAAAAGCTAGTTTCGAGATGGAGACATTGATGCAGGTAATTTTTGGTTTTGATGTAGTTTTGTTGCTTGATTTTGTAGTGAAAGTTAGATATTCTATTTTTCACTCTAGCAAGCATATGTTGCGTGTCCCATCTTCATTTTTTGAAAATGGTATATTTTTGGAAAGCTAGTTTCATCCACTTTTCATAAATACTATAATTTCTTTTAGATTCTACCCCATGCTCTTTCTATCATGTTTTTTTCTTTTTTGAAATATGGTAGATATCTTGGGTGATCTAGATCTAAGGATCATTTTCATGGCATGGGATCTTTTCTTTTGAGGTGTACTATATGTTGTATTAGCCTTTTTCCCTTTCTGATCATTGTTGGTATCATTTGTAAGCATCTTTATGCAAATGCACTGAGATAAAGTGCCACTCTTGCATTTCAGCATCCTGAATGTTGTTTTGAGATAGTTGTACTTGCATTATATTATAAATTGTTATGGGGGGTTAGTTGTGCCCTCTTCCTTTTTCAAGTGAGTGTCCTTTCTAAGACATTAGCCCCATGATATGTTAGTGACACATGCCTTTATAGGTGTTTGTACCTCTTCCTCTCTCTCTCATTGTTCTTGGTTCTTTTTGCAGAGGATTTTGGCCCACTTTCTTAGTTGCCTGTCACCTCACCCTATCTACATTAAGGGGGGGTTCTTCTATTGTTTCTAATGCTTCCTTGGTTTGATGGTTCAATGGAGTGAGCTATGTATTCAGTATTTGATCCTATATACTAGGCGATTGTAGTGGCTAGCTACCTATGTATTTTGGTGAGATGGATCATCTACCATATAGACACTCTTGCTTCACAACCTTCTAATTATATGGAGGTTCTTCAGATTAGCAGTTTCCTTTTAATAGAGTTTATGAATTCTTCATGCTTCAATGATGCTCTTCATGATCTTCTCTAGTTGGAGGCTTCTTCAGTCCTTCACTAGATTTTCAACTATCTCTTTTTGGAGAGGGGTTTTCCCATTGGGTTTTCTCCTTTGTCTCCAATTTATAGAGATTGCATTGCATTTCTTTGCATTTGTACATGGGTACCTAACATGGCCTAGTTTCCAAGACCCATTTTTCATTTCATCTTAGCTTTTGTAAGTTTAAGTGCATTCCCCTAACTTGCACTTAAGGATGGGTGTTACAGTAAATAATTACTATTTACGCTTTACTTAAGTTTACTTAGGTTAAATGCATTTATTTATTAGTTTTCATCTAGGAGTTGTTGATGACATGAGAGTTTGTTCCTACCTAGTCATACTTATTTTCTCACCTACATGGAGGATAATCCACCTTATGTGGTCATATGCTTAGTTGTCAACCTTATCTCCTAGTGCTTTCTAGCTTGTTCTACAAGCTTCCTAGAGGCCTTTATAAATAGGCTCTCCTATTGTATTTTAACACATCAATATCATATTGTACAAAAATTTCAATATCATAATTGTATAGGAATTTCATTTTTTATTGTTGCAACATAATTTCTCTCACTTTGTTGAGTTTCTCCAAGCTCTTCTTTTCCTTATTCAGTTTCTCTTCAATAGGTTATTTGCATGCAGGTGATCTTGGTGAGTTGTGAAGTTGGCTTTCATCAACTTCTACAGATGTTATATACTTAAAGATAATAGAATGGAAAACTTGATGCAACGAGTGAGGAATACATATTCCTAGGGCATTCCACTAAGAGAAAAGATTATAAGTGTTTGAACTCTAACACTAAAAAAATTGTGGAAAGTGCAAATGTGAAAATTGATGAGTTTGCAGAAAGAAGTGATACTACATGCAAAGAAGAACTTGAAGACTATAGTACATTCATCTATGTTGATAATGATGCTCCAAGCACTCCTAATGAATAAGCACACCAAGTTGCAGTCTCTTAGCAGACAGGAAATGTTGCAGAGCAACAAATTCCCAAGTAGTAGAGAGTGGGTGTCAAGCAACAGACTCAAGATGTCAAGTCATAGATAGGGAATGTCAAGCATGCATAAGCCAAACCAAAACCTAAAAAAGGAAGAGAAAATGATCTTGAGATTAATTTTCAAGATGAACCCATAGAAGAACAAAGAAGGAAACTACACGTGCTAGCAAAATATGTGAGAAGACATCCCAAACCTGATCAAATCATTGGTGATGTTGAGTCAAGTGTTATGACAAGAAACAAAATCAAAGATGACACATGCTTATTTTGTGAATTTGAGCCCACAATAGTGAAAGATGCTTTGGAGAATGAAGATTGGATTCAAGCAATGATCAAGGAAATTGAATAGATTGAGAAGAAAAATGCTTCGACTTTGATACCAAGACCTAAAGGAAAAAATGTCATTGCGACAAAGTGAGTTTTCAAAAGTAAACTCAATAAGCATGGCAAAGTAACAAGAAATAAGGCAAGACTAGTATGAAAGGGTTATGCTCAAGAAGAAGGAGTTGATTGTGGAGAAACTTTTGCTCTTGTGGCAAGACTTGAAGTAGTCAGAACTTTGCTTGCATATTCAACCTACAAGAATTTCAAGGTATATCAGATGGATGTCAAATCTACATTTTTAAATGGTATACTAGAGGAAGAAGTATACATTGATTAACATGAAGGATTTGTAGATCCAAACAAGAAGAATATGGTATATAAACTGAACAAAGCCCTTTATGGATTGAAACAAGCCCCAAGAACATGGTATGAAATATTGCATAATTATTTGGTGAAGATTGGCTTTTAAAGGACAAATGATAAAAATAATATATATTTGAAGAATGGTAAGAACAATGAAGTATTGCTATCTGAAATATTTGTTGATGACATTATATTTGGAGGAAGAGAAGCATTATGCAAATCATTTGCTGATGAAATGGAGAAGGAATTTGAAATGTCTATGTTTGGTGAGATCAAATTCTTTGTTGGCTTACAAGTACGTCAGATGAAATTTGGTATTTTCATTACACAATCCAAATACATCAAGGAGATACTAAAGACTTTTGGAATGAAATATTCAAGACCAGTGAGCACACCTACATCAACAGGACATAAGCTATCTAAGAACAATAAATCTACTAATGTGAACCAAACTTTATACATATCCATGATTGAAAATTGCAATATGTTGTTCATATTAGATTATATATTTCTTTAGCAATTGGGATAGTTGCTAGATTTTCAACAAATCCTAGAGAGAATCACATGATGGCTATAAATATCATATTGAGATATCTGAAAGATACAAAAGACTATGGATTGCATTACAAGAGAAATGATAAATTTAAAATGAAGTTATTCACTAACTCAAATTGGGCAAGAAATATTGATGAAAAAAAAGCACTAGTGGTGGTGCATTCTTTCTAGGAAAGAGATTGGTGTCATGGACAAGCAAGAAATAGAATTGTATTTCCCAATCAACAATTGAAGCTAAGTATGTGGCAGTTGTAGTGAATTGTTCAAACATAATATGGATCAAGCAATTACTGAAAGGTATGAAAGAAGAGATTACAGATCCAGTGGTTATCTATTGTGATAACACAAGTGCTATTAACATTTCAAAGAATCTAGTGATGCACACTAAGACAAAGGACATAGATATAAAGTATCATTACTTGAGGGAACTAGTACAAGATAAAGAAGTGGAGTTAGAATATGTGAACACCAAAGAACAGATTGTTGACATATTCACAAAACCCTTACCTAAAGATGCTCACAAATATCTTAGAGGTAAATTAGGGGTGATTCCCCAAACCAAAGCTACTTAAGGAGGCAAGGTGCATTGCATAAAATGTGTTAATAAGAATATCTCACACATTGGTACAATACAGTTCTACTTGGGGACATACCTAAGGTAGATAGTCAAGTACATCATAACAAATCAGTCATAGACAGACGACAAAAATCAACCAAACGTGCAAAATCTACATAACTCAAATATATGAAGAGATTGAAGCTAAGAAAGCTAAAGTGTCTTTGGCATTGTCATCAAAGAGGGGGAAAGATACAAAGAGGGAGACATGATTACGAGAGAGAGAGAGAGAGAGAGAGAGAGAGAGAGAGAGAGAGAGATATTTACAATAAAAGGGGAGAGATAGACAAAGAAGAGAATTATATCAAAGAGGGAGAAATCTTTTTGGATGGTATGGTAACCAAGTGAGATACATTTGGTACATTGAGATATTGTTGATATTGAGATGTAGAGATTGTTGGAATATAGAGATGTTGTCATCAATGCCAAATAGGGAGATTGTTGGAAACTTGCAATTGGAACAATTGTTGTTTTGTCTTTGATGTCAAATCTATTGATGAGACATATTGCTACCTAATCTAAATGTCATATCTATTTGATTGATGGAGATGATTTGAGAAATTGCTCATAACAATAGCACCTGGAGGAAAGGTTGAGTTATGAAAAGGAAGCTACAATGGACATTTGATTAGATAGACTTTGATAAAGCAAAGTTATTGTTTATGTCAAGAAAGTTAAGCCAAGTCGAGCAATAGAGTAAATGGCAAAGGAATGTTGAGTGATGTTAGTGTCAATTGAGCCATAGTTAGTGTTGAGAAAATCTAGTGTTGACCAAGCATCAGCATCGAACAAGCAAGCTAGTTGATGTCAAGCCAGAAAGCTTTACAATGCCTAAGTGTTAAGTGATGACCGAGTGTCAGAACTTAGTGATTGTCGAGTAACATTGTTGAAGATGAATTTGAGAAAATCGTGATTCCTAGCCAACTCAGTTGATTTCTTGGGAGATGTAAACTGTGTTGAAGATAAGATTGATGAATTCAATCATTAAATTCAAGGTGAGGATTAGGTAAAGACCTAACAGACAAATTCTAGAGAAGTTTTTAGAAGAAGATCAAGATGATGGTCAGATACAGTGAATTGTGTTGAACCTAATCGTACACCCTAAGATCTACAGTGATCATAGAAAATGGTAAAGAAAGAATTTCCTATTTAAAGAGTTAAAGAGATAAATAATGTATGTGTGCAAGTGCATTAAGATGGATCAGAGTCACACAAGTGTGAGAGTGAATGTGAAGCTAAAATAGATTACTTATGTAGATGTTGTTGATAATGATAAGTGAAATCTGAGCAAGAAGGCTTAAGTGTTGTTGAAGGGGGAAGACTGATTGCTTGAAGGATTACCAAGCGAATCAAGAATAGAGATGGTAGTGGATAGCTTAACAGTGAATCAAAACCTAAACCAAACAGAGATCTAAACTTGCAAAGTGAGTTGTAATCACATAGATCAACACCTACTATTTTCTTTCTAATCATTGTAAATAATTTGTATTGAAATCTTTTTAACAGAGGTTGACTTAACAATTATTTGAAAGACTTAACAGTCTATGTAAATCCTTTCATAAGGTGACATTCTAAATGGAATGATCAAATTCCTTTGATAAGACCACTCCTAATAAGGTGATTAAATCCTCTAAGTAGGTCACATTTAACAATGTGTATTGTAATTTTTAACATGGTTGGCTCCTAATAGAGCTCACTTTGAAAGAGTGAAAAAATGGTGACATGTTACTGGTGGTTTTTCCCAAGTTGGGTTCCAATGTATGTAATGGGCACCCTAGAAATGCCCAAGAACTGAACCAATGGCTAATAAAGATTTTAATATTTTTTGCATAGATTTTGAAACCACACAACATGAACAGGAAGGAATTTATGCAAACTGAAGATTGAACTACTACTAAAATAATATTAGTTTTCAAACTAATAAAATTAAATACAAAGCAAACTCACTTATTACTCCAACATCATAAACTCAAATACATAACAAACTCTTCAACTCACGAATTACACCCAGTCTACCTATAGCTAGAAATGTGCCCAAGCTACATGTTAGTGAAGTTGATAGCAATGAATTCCAAAGGCCAAACCCCAAGGGAATGATGTCTAGAATGTCACAAGAGAGGAAAGATATCCTCTAATGTCAAGAACAAATTTGTAACTCACACATCCATGTTCTTCTCATATTCCACTATGCCTAACAATAGCTACAAGCTCCCCTTTTATTCCTACTTCATAGGGTCAACCACTTTACAAAAGTAATGTGGGATAAATAAAATTAAATAAAAGAAAAGAAAAGGCTAATGGTCACACAAATGGACAACAACTAAAGTGGGTACATTATAGTCTGCCCCCCTTGCAATTGCTTGTCCTCAAGCAATCTCAGTCATGTTTGTTGTAACGCCTACTCACTCTCCCAAGTAGCATCTTCCTCTGGCAGGTCTCTCCATTTGACTAAGTATTCTTTAATTACCCTATTCTCCAGAGTCCTTTCCTTGGTATCCAAAATAGCCTCAAGAAACAATATGAGCTTCCCCTCCTCATCCAATGGTGGAAAATCTATAGAAGGTGCAACTCTCTAACCAATGGCTTTCTTAAGCCTCGACACATGAAACACACTATGCACCTGACTACCCTTCGGAAGCTTAGTCTCATAAGAAACCTCGTCCACCCTACGAATCACTCTATAGGAGCCACAAAACCTAGGCTTCAACTTCTTTGGTCTGCTCTATTTGAGTGATGACTGTCTATATGGTTGTAACCTCAAGTGAACCATATCCCCAACCTCAATGTTGCGCTCTGTCTGGTGTTGGTCAGCATACAATGTATGTTGATTTTGGGCTTGTTGTATATTCTCCTTGAGCACCCTCAAAATATCCTGACTATCATGCAAGAATTCTTTGGCTTTGGGCACTCTACTATCCCCCAAAACCAGATCCATGAAGCTAGGTGCTTCATAACCATATAGTGCCATGAATGGAGTTATCTCGATGGACATATGATAAATGGTGTTATAATAGTACTCTCTAACATATAGCCATTTGACCCATGTTTTTTGTTGTGCAGTCACATAGTTCCTCAGATATCCTTCCACCCATTTATTCACAATTTTTGTCTACTCATTTGTCTATAGATGATAACTAGTGCCAGGTGTAAGATCTGTGCCGCACAATTCAAACAATTCCTACCAAAAAACACTTATAAATTTACTATCCTAGTCACTAACAATGAAACTAGGTAGCCCATAAAACCTGAATATCTCTCTGAAGAAAAGATTAGCCACCTATGTTGTTGTGTAGGTGGATGGAATAGCAAAGAAGTGGGCAAACGTTGTTAGCCAATCAACTACTACATAGATGCAATCTCTCCCCTGTACTCATGGTAACTTGGTGATGAAGTCCATAGAAATACTTTCCCATTTCCTATATGGAATGGGTAAAGGTTGTAATAACCCTGTAGGATATGTGCACTCTCCATTATTCTATTGACAAACTACACACTCCCTGACATGCTTTTGAACATCATCCTTGAGCCCTTTCCATGTGAACCACTCACAGATCTGCCTATAGGTCTTTAAGACCCCTAGATGTCCAGTTGTAGGTGCATCATAAAATGCCTTTAATGTTACCTCCCTAAATTATGATGAAGGAATCAAATATATCCTACCCTATAACTTGATCAATTCGTCCATCACCACATAACGATCATCTTGTATGGTGCCTGCAATCAGTCTAGAAGACCAAGTGTCCCTCGCATACTTTGTTGCAATCTTATTTCTCCAATCTCCTACAATCTCAGCTAGAGCACAAATATGAGATCTCCTAGATAAAGCATCTGCCACCACATTCTTCTTACCTTTGACAAACTCAATGTCAAAGTCATAGGCATGCAACTTCATAATCCACTTCTATTGTCTATCATTCAAATCACACAGGCTCATGAAGTATTTAATGTTATTGTGATCAGTCTTGATAAAAAAACTTCCCCACAACTAGGTAGGACCAAAACTTTGCCAATGCATGCATAATAGCCAACTTCTCCTAATCATAGATGGAATAGCTCCTCTCCACTCCACGGAGCTTCCTAGTCTCAAAAGTAATGGGATGCTTCTCCTGTTAGAATTAACAAGTGGGAAGATTTACTTTTGAGAGGGGGGGAGGGTGAATCAGAAGTAACTAATTTTAACCTTTTCAAAACCTTTTAATTGATATCATCCACATGCATCTAATTCATCTAATAAACATGAAAGTAAAGACATTCATGAAAACATATAACACACAAATTTGGTAACCTAGAAACCCTTCAAAATGAGAAGGTAAAACTGGGGTGGGGATGACACCCACAAAATATCACTACAGTAATGTGTAACTGTTCAAGGTTACAATGTTTGACCACTTCCAATGGTCTGCCCTATGAAAGGCCTCTCCTGTTAAAGACTTTACACCCTGTTAAAAGTGACTTGGTTAAAAGATTTCACTACCCTGCTAGAAGTAGGCTTGGTTAAAGAACTTTAGTACATTCACTTGGAATGCCACCCTGTTAAAGGATTTACAAATGGTTGCTAGGCCAACCTAAGTCCATAGGATTTCAATGCCTAATACAATTGCTAGAGAGTATTAGAAAGTCTTTGACTTGATAATGTGCAATCCTCTATTATTAATTCCAGATCCTTGTTCCGCTCTATCTGCTGTGATTCTTGCTTGATCTGATATGTCACTCTTTGAAGTTTTGATACTCTATTCTTGATCAACTGGATTTTGTAATGTTGTTCTGTTCTTCTCTAAGTCTTTTCACCCTTTTGTACTTTGCTATAGTTCACCCATATACTTCTCACTCACACATCCTCTCTCTTGCATAATGTGGTCTCAACCTCCTTTTAAATATTTCAAAGACTTATGGTTAGGTATGAATCTACGATCAATATTAAATCTTTATTTCCCACTCATTACTTGCACTTTTCCTATTGGTTGCATGCCTTCTCCATTTTTCTTACTGGCTATATGTTGATTACATAAGTATTGGAAAAGATTTGATCTTATCTTCAAGATCCTTCGAGATGCATCTTATATTGGCTCCAAAAATGGTTTACATCTAAGTTTTTGAAGGCACAAACTCATATGTTGATTATGTGTTACTCAACACTTATTTGCTGATGCTCAATAGATATAGAAATTCTATATCACTCAGCTCCTATAGTAGTTTTGTTTCACTCGGCATCTATAGTGACTTAGCATCTATACTGTGTTCGGCACTTGAACTTCACTCGGCACCTATTGAATTCTTTGGCTTGGCACACACTATAGCTTGGCTTATGTATTACACTTAGCATCATCTTGAGAATTGGTTAAGTGCATTGACACTCAATTGTCAAAACCAATCTGAGACTAACAATCTCCCTCTTTGACATGAGTGGCAAAAACACTTAACTAAACATTATGCATCTGATCTATATGACTATACTACATATTTTGTTCAACATATATACAAAACTTCAAAAATTTGTTCAAAATTTGTATATACCTCAAAATCTTGTAACTCACCCTGAGTTGATGTGCCATTTCTATATCCAAAATTCTTGAGCTGAATTTGTCTCATGTTGATTCCTTTATCTGCCTTCTTATTCATTTGCCTTATCTGCCTCTATTTTTGTGTACCCTGTTATTGTATCTCCTGATTTCTTCCTCAAAATTGAATATCTCCCCTTTGGATATTCTTATTCACATCTCCCCCAAAACATTATATCTCTCCATTCTTATTTGATGCAATAATGAATTATCTCCCCCTTCCTATTTACACATTAAATCTTCCCATTTTTGACACTTATGTAAAAGAGTCTTAAGAATGAATAGAATATATTGCCAAAAATGTTTTATTTACCTCCATAATCATCTTGAGAGAAGCATCCCAATTGTCTAAAGCAATCTCTAATGATTTGTGTTGGATAGTTGTCTCTACTACAAGATGAACAAGGCCTTCTAAGGTAGATAGATTAGGGTATTTCTTTAGAACATTTTATGCATAGACTTGTTCCTTATGGAGTACTTCCAATTGTGGGGTAATGGAAGATTGATTTTTTATCAATTTGGCCTTGATATTAGCCTCTTCTATTGTTAATACATCTAACTCTTTTTGTGTGTGAAGCGTAGTTGCAAAATGCTTCTCACTCTGAGCTGGATCTTTGGGTAGCTTTGTGCTAGAAATCTTGAGATTTCATTCCGAGCTTAGTATCATTTGGCTAGTTTCTTATGTGAAATATGATGAATCACATAACTTGTTGTACAATGAGAATACATTCTTAAGTACTTTCTTCACTTTTTCAATCTTCTTAGCCAATTCAACTTGTGAAAGTGCTATTTCACTCGACATTTTCTCATTCACTTTCATCTGAAACTTCTTTTCTGACCATTCTAATAATTTAAGTGTCAAGGTCTTCATTTTGTACCTGGTTCATAATGTTGGACAATTGCTCCATGATGGGCTAGGTTTCACAAGTACTTGCAAGCTAAATGCATCAAGAAATATATCTTTTATTTCCACAAGTGCTTGCTTCTGCCTATACTAATTTATGAGTATCTCTCTTGTCTCTTCCTTCTCTCTAATTCCTCTTGCACTTCATTTATTTGAGCTAAATTCATAGTTCTTGAGTCACAACTAGGTATGAAAATTTCCTCATCAAGTGTTGGGTCTCCATAGTGAAGTACCTTTGCAACCTTGGTGGAGCTCGAGCCTGGTGCTGAAATCTACAATGGTACTATATTGGTGCTTGGCTTTTTGGTAGGAGTCCCTGAGGTAGGCAAGTTCACCAATGTTTGTATTGCCTCCTACTCCTTAGGGGTTTTCTCCTCTTCTTTCTCCTGTTCTTTACTACCTTGATCAATAATGATAATTTTAGGAGGTGCACCTTGGGTTTGTGGTATAGGAACATCTTGTCCTATTTTCTCCTTTGCTTGCTCCTTGGCAGTTGTTGTGACTGTAATTGTATTATCAACCTTAGCAATTTTATCTTGTGCTTCTTACTCCTTGGGTTGATCTATTGTAGCTGTGGGAGGTTTTTTAGGTGGTTCTTGAGTGTTTTCCTTCTCCCTTTTTATCTCTACTACATCCTTCTGCAACTCATCAACACTCACCAAAACTAGATTAGTACATAGTTGTGATTGCAGTGTAGTTTGGTGAAGGATCTTTTTGAGATCCTCTATAGTCAATGGATTGATGCTCTGACCTAAGGTGTCAAGAATATCCTTTACAATTAATATATATCTGCAAGTGTTGTATGTGGAGGACTTGGTGGTAGCAGTTGGGTGTCTTGGACAATCTATTCTTGTTGTTGCTCTTTAGTTGCCTCTTCACCCTATGTCTTCTCCACTATTTCTTCTTCTTTTTCTTCCTCTACCTCCTCATCTTTCCCATCCTCTTCTTCTTCATCATCATTTATTCCTTCAAAGGGGTCTTCCTGCCCTTCCTTAATAGTTGTTAATCCACATATTAATTTCCACATTTGTGTGGACTTTTGCACAACATCTTCTATTTGGTTCTATAAAATTCTAAATGCTCTATATTTGGGTGCAAATTTGCCCCCATGCTTTTTGCTAGCCTTTGTTATTTAACCTTTAGTAAGGTCTAGCATTACATGAACTAATGTAGAATCCGTTATTTCTTTCTCCATTTTGAGATAGTAATACCTTTTATTTTCAACTAATGATCTTAGCTCCTTAGGCATTGAATTGTCTAGTTCAAGTGGGGTTGTCTTGAACTTAGCCATCATAGTGTATATGGAATCTTCCACTATGTTATGTTGATCCGTTGAAAACTTATTGAATTCAATGGTCTTTAGACCAATTAGATCTACATTATCTCTAATATTATTGCAAACACTTTCCAATTTAGATGTGGTAGAACAACTTAGCAATCTGAATTGATCTTCATCAAACTTTGTCCTTTCTTTGTCTGACTTAGGAGGTACAACATACTTTCTTCTCTTCTTCTGCTCTATAGGTCCTCCTTCTTCTGTTGCCTTATATTTTTTCCACTCTTTTGCCACTTGAGTTGTAGCCCTAGTATCTACCCTTGTAGTTGGCTTGGTTGGGCTTGGCTTTGTAGCTTTCTTCTTTCCCTTGGGCTGTGCAACTGGTTGTTTTTGAGCTTTTCTTTTCTTGGGCTCTGGCTTTGGTGCTTCCTGCTCAGCACCTTCCTCCTCTTCAGCATCTTCCCCCATACCTTGGGTTAAGGAAATTGGTCCCTATCCTTGTTCCTCTTCATCATCCTCGACATCTTCACCTTCTTCTTCTGGTGCTTCTGTAGTGCCTTCCCCAAATTTGGCTTTTAACTTCTTCACAAGTTTTTCTTTATTTTTCAAAGTGGTGGCAATCATTAACTCCATATCCACTTTTGATCTAACAATGTCATAGGTTCCAAAATGTGGTGCATCCTTGTCTATTTCCTCTGCAAGTAATGCAGTTATTGCTGTCGATGCTTCATCTATGTTAATTTCATAGCCAAGAGGTCTTAACCATCTCACTCTTGGTATGGCAGCTTATATGTATGTATAGTTTATAACTACAAGAAAAAAAACTTCATTTACATGTTTCTCCACTAATGACACTAGAATTCTTAGCCTTTGCTTCATTGAATTCTTGAAGTCTTCAAAATAGCTAGTCATCAAGGTCTCAAAATTGGCTCCCATCTACTCAATACATTCATTGACTTGAGGTATGATTGACCTATTAGTTTTCTATGCAACTTTTCCAAAAGAAGGAAATTCATTCTACACATAGAAGAATATACAAATCAAAATGACACCAAATTTACATTCCCTTGGTTCTCCTAATAGCTGCTAGATTCTCATTAATCTGTTGTACTTGCAATTCTACAAGATCATAAGTATGATCCTTTTTCACCAATTTGTAGCCTACATCTATTGCAATGCAAGGCACACTGTTGAGTCTGTTGGATTGGTAGAACTTGTGTGCAATCACTCTAACAACAAAGTCAATTATAGGGTCTTGAATGGTATCAATTGGCATCCCTCTCTTGTTCCACTTAGCACTAGTATTCTTCTCAATCGCCTCCTTACAATCAATCCTAAGGGTCTTCAGCTGATCTAAGGTTGGGTACCCTATCACTCTATGAACAATTCTCTTTGTGATTTTCACAGGACCATCCTCCAACCATAAACTTCCATCACATTTTCAACTCAACACTAATCTGATCCATTTAGTCTAGAATACTATGGGAAATTCTAGGGCATGCATTAAACCCTTGTTTTCAAGAATTTTGTACTCTTCTTTCAACACTCCATTTTCACACAGTCTCTCATAGGCTTCCCTCATTTCCATATCACCTATGGCTCCAATCTTGCAATTGTAACATCTTCTTACATCTTGAACCATTACAACCTTAGGGGGTATGATGGATAGGGCTCCAACTAGGTCATTCTTATATGCTACCTCTGGGATTGGGCAGAAATTAGGTTGTTTGACCTCATTTGACACTAGCTGGACATCGAAAGGTTCCTTCTCCTAAGTTTTCCTAGAGCTAAGAGCCATTTTTGCAATCTGGGGTTTGTATGCAAAGAAAATATGAAACTACATAGCTTGGCATGGATGTAAATACCTTGAAATTGATGAGATCATGTTGAAATGCTATTGAAATCTACTTATATGTTGGATTCTCTACTTTAAACTTGTTCTATGCCCTTTCTCATCTTTTCTCTTCTTTCGCAATGAAGAAAAATGATTGAAAATGTGATAATATACCCTATTTTCATTGCATTTAATGCTTAGTGTGTTTATAGCTATCCACTCAGCTTATGAAGGATTCTGCACTACTCGACTTCCATTGCCTTTTCACCACTTGACTTCCATCGAAGTATTACCCACTTGGCTTCTTCTACCAACTCGGCTCCTACTAATCATTCAGCTCCTTTTGTTTTGACAATTAGCTCGACTTGTATTGGAATTTTACTTGACTTCTGAGGACAACTTGACAACACTTGCAAATTCTTGAAAATTTAACTTTGCATCTTTGATCATGTTGATTTCTTCTTTTCAGTTCTTGCTTGTCTTGGAACTAATGTATGATAAGTCCCTCATGATTTTTCTTTGCTTAGTTTGATGAAGTGTGACCACTTGACGTATTAGGTGAAGTGATCCCTTCATTTGATGTGCTACACTCATCATTTTTCTTCCATGTCTTATTCATTTCTTCTTTGATGTGTTCAACATCTACCTTCTCTTTACCTTTGTCATTCTTTAAGTTGGATGCCTTTGACCTTGTTGGGCAATTCTTGTTGATATGAGCAATCTTCAGGCAACTGAAACATGTTGTTTGGCTCAACCATCTATTGTAGTTCCCTCTGAAGTGTGTTCTTATATAATTTTCAGGAATGTGTCCATATTCCTAACAATAATGATAGCTATACCTGGTGTTGTAGTCCCAATTGTAGTGATGTCCATGTTTGCTTCCTCTTGTTGGCTAATTTGGTGTCCACATAGGTTTTGATCCACACTCAAAAGGTCTATGTCCATACTTTTTGCAATTATAGCAGTGACCTTCAAATCTTGGTGTTTTGATAGTCCTAGTCTTGTAGTCATGTGCTTGATGTCCTTGCTTTTTGCACTTATGACAATGACTTGCATTCTTAGACTTGTCATGCTGATGGGAATTCTTGCTTTTGCATACATTAGAAGTACGTCCCCTTCTACCACAAAAATGACAAGTAGGTTTAGTGTTCTTACCTTTGTTACTCCTTTCTTCTGCAATCTTGGATGACTCTCCTTGTTTAGTGCTAATGTAACCTAGTCCTAAAGTATCATTGCTATCCCTTGGTGAATTTAGTAGCTATTCAAAGTACTTGATGGCATAATTAGGTTTTTTGAAGCTTTCTATAGGTCATTTTGCAGTTGTTCATTTTATATCTTCACTATAGAGATCTCAATGTCCTTGATATTCAGTTCATAGTGTGTATTTATCATCTGACTTAGAGTGTTTAGTTGCATGTTTGAAATTCTTGCAAGCTCAATTGACTTTTCTTCTACTCTGTTGGCAAGGTTTCTCTTGTTTTCTTCTAGCATGCCCCTATCTTCAATGGCTCTTTTCTTCTATTTATTCACTTCACAAAGAATCATGGCTTGTGATTCTTGTTCAAACTTGAGTGTTCTGATTTCTTTTGCTTGGGCTCTATTCTTCTCCATTAGATCTGCTATTGTGTTGCATAAAAATGTAACCAAGGAATAAACATCAAGCAACTAATGCACATTCTTACATTATCATGCAAAACCTCAAAATATGAAAGAAGACATGTAAATGAACAACATGAAACAAACAAGAGTATTAATGAAATCAAAATAGCACTATGCAAACCTCACAAATCACGAAGTGGTTGATGATTTTCTTGCTCATGGGATGTGGTTGCTCACTATTCCTACAGCATAACAATGAGGTAGATGGTCTTGTGGAAATGAGGAGAGGGCTCTCCTTTTATAGAAAAATGGATGAAATAGATGGCTAAGATCAAATGCGAGATGGAGGGATAGGATCCTTCAGGATTGATGAGGTGTCCATGAGGTGGAGGCCAAGTAGACTCCAAGTGGGATTAGGGTTTTGACCATTCAAAGGGGGTAGTATGCTCACACATCTGTGAGCAACCTTTGATGGTTACATGATCAATGAGGTGTGAGAAGCATGGCTTCTCACACATGTGTGAGACAACTTGATTCTCATGTAAGAGGACAAGTGTGCAAGAGGTGTGAGAAGGATGGCTTCTCACACATGCGTGAGACAACTTGACTCTCATGCAAGAGGACAAGTGTGCAAGAGGCATGTAAGGCATGAGGGATGAGGAAAGTGTGAACATCTCTCACACATGTGTGAGGATTCCTCACACATGTGTGAGCACACACTTAGGATTAAAAGCTGATTAGCTAGGTGATTATGCAAAGAAAACATGATTAGGGAAGTGGGTAGGTTTAGCATGATGGGTTAGGTAGGATAGTGAGGTTAGGTGAGGGTTAAATGTAGGAGCCATGTGCTCAAATAGGATTAAATGTAATATTTAATTTCAAGTGGGATTAGGAAAGGGGTTAACGAAGTACTTAATTAAAGTGAATGGGTTAGGATTTAAATAAACCTTAGTTTATTTAAATCAAGGTAAGACAAACATAATTAAATAAATGTAAAATTTATTTAATTAAGGTAGGGGAATTAAATAAATAATGAATATTTATTTAATTGGTCAGGAAATGGGATTTGGACAAATTTAGGTGTCTACATTTTGCCCCTCTTTGATATAGCATTAGTAATGTTATATCAAAGAAGAATAAAATATAGTGGCTAGGAGGATAAGACTAGTAGCATGATGCTCCAGTCATGGAAGGATGAGGAAGGATGACGAAGATGGAAGGGTATGCCCCCTCGAGAGGACATGTGGGTTAGGAGAACATGGATGTTCTCTTGAAATGGAAAGGAAGAGAGATAAAGTTATGCTGCAATGGTGTGAACAACCTAAGTTTGATATTGTACTCAACACTATGCACCAAAGTATGAGGAACCAAGATGACAATGTGTCAAGTACGTGATAGAAAGGGGTCTAATACAACCATATGCCTTATGAAACCATGATATGGAAGATCATGATTCCTAGGACAATAGGATGCAAAGACCATGATACATGCAAAAAATGTTAATGCATACAAGTAATCAAGCAACCATGCACAAAAGACCAAAAGCAAACCACCATTTTGCCCCTAGTCAAGCTGAAAACCAATTAATGGATCGATTGATGATGATTGATTAAGGATGGCAGAGCTAATGCTAAGCATAATGCACATCCAAGGATTGGGAAGGATTCATCCCATGATAATGATTGAATATGGTCAATGGATTATCAGCTGATCGGGTCAAATTGATGAATTGATTAAGGATTGATGTTCAAGATTGCAAGATTAGATTGATTGAATTAGTATTGATTGCATAGTTGATATGTTTTTGGCTTTTTTGATTTTATGGTAGATAGAAGAATGAACGTGGATGAGATTGGAAGAATAGATATTGATAGGATGAAAAATGATGAGAGTAGAATCGATTGAAATTGATTTGATTAGAAGAAGGGAAAATTGATTGAAATAGAGGATAAATCTATAACTTGTAACCCGACGCCTCCGCTGCCACCTTCTCCACTCCCCCCTCTTGTCATGGCATCACTACATCCACGACCTACAACCTCCCGTGGTGACGTCGCTTCCAGCGCAACTCCCTCTGCTATGCATCACCACCTGCAGCCTCGGTGCCTGAAGTAACCCCAGCACCTCCGCTCCCCATCGCTACCTCCCCTGCAAAACCCTTCCCCATGCTCCGTCATGGCACCCTGCTTCCCTCCCTCCTGCGACGCTTGGAAAAACCTCCTCCCGTGATCGAGCAGCTCCCCTAGCTACCTAAACTCTGCAACGTCCTCCTCCCACCGCTGCACTTCACGGCCCGACGCAAACTTCCACTGCCCACTGCTCGACGTCGGCCCCGCTCGGCGTCACTTCTCTACCCCGCTTGGCATCGGCCACCGTTTAGCCTATACACCTGCCACTTCCCTTCTGTTCGCCGAGCAACTCCCTATCTCTCCCTATGCAACACCTTGCGGCCGTTGCTTTCCATTCATCCATCGCTCGACCGCGGCTCGCAGCAACAACCACCTCCTGCCACTTCTTTGAAATGCTCAACACACCCCGCCGCCGCCTCCCGTGGCTAACCCTCCACCCGTGGCTTAACACTCTCCCGCCACTGCTTCGCTAACCTTCAAACCCTCTCACAGCTTTGCTTCCTCCCCCTCTGCCTGTAACTTGCATGAGCACCACCGCAACCTCCCTCCTCTCGGTGCTCAAACCCTTCCGCCCTCCTCCTGCGGCCACCTCTCTCCCACGGCCACCACCATCCCTGCACTTGTAATTCTTCTACCCGACCCAAAAAACCTCCCACTCATTTTAACAAAAAAACCTTCGTTTTTACTTCTTCTTTTTTTTAAATTGTTTTTTATTATTATTTAGATTAACAATGTAAATAGTACTTTTCCTTTTAACTCTTTTTTAAAATAACTTTTATCTTTTTTAATCAACTATGAGGATTTCATTCTCTTTCAAAAAGTTCAAAAAACAAAACAAAAAAATTGCTTGACGTGCTCCTAACCGTCAAATTTTTCTTCACAGGTTGCTGATGTCATCACTGCATCAACGGTCCCATGCCCTTTTAAACTCTAAGGAGTAACCTTCACTTTTTTTCTCATAACATGAGCATACAGGCTTCATTTTTGAAAAATGAAATATCACCGAAAAGCTGATTCCGAGCCCGTCGCATTGATGTTGGTTTCATGAGATTTTGATGTTGTTTATTTCTTTGTTTTTTCTGTCAAAGTCTGAACTTTGTGTTACCACTTTCCTTGCAAGGTTTTTGATGCACTAACTTGTGGTTTTACAGGGATATTTTCTCACTAACCATATTTCTTGTAGGTTTTTGGCTTAATTTTATTGTGGAATGAACTTGTATGGTTAAACACTTGTCTTTGAACGTATGGTTAAATGTTAAAACAATCAAATTCAATCTTGAATGTCTTAAGGGAATGGACATGTATGCTTAGGTTAGCAAACATTTGGAATTGGTGCTTAAAATAAACTCACACAATCTTGAATGCCTTAAGAAAATTTGATTTCATTTTTAGCAATTTGCTTATGCACACGCTCAATTTACTTTCTTGTTGACAAATTTGCATTTTCATTTACGTTGGTGACATTTCAAGTTGGAAAGAACATTGTATGCTTTAAACACATGTATCTTCAACATAGATTACAAAACCTAAAGTTTCATTGGGAACGAACGCGTGTCTTTTGAACCTCGAGGCCACTTACGTATTCTCTCCCCTCACGCCTTTGGGTGATCTTGGGTGCACAAGAAATAAGTGGTCTTGTTTTTCTTTTTTAGGATGCCTACTTGGGGATTTCATCACCCCTTGAGATGACCTCAACTCCTGTGTTTTGGCGGAGTATAAAAATCAGGTGGTGAATCGAAAGACACCTCTCTTGGAAGTAAAATATTGTCACTCTTGGCTAAGCCCCAAAGAACTTTATCTCTTTGGGAAGTGAAGGAGGAGATTTGGGTTACCATCTCCCCCTAGCTGTGTGGCAGTATTTTCTTTCATCTACAGATTTGGGCCTCATGTACCTTGCGTATATCGAGGACGCCCTCTAGTTGATCCTTGTACATCCTAGTCAAAACCTTATAGGATTGTTAGTGTGTTTGAGGTTCTTGAGTGTTTGAAACACACTTGCCTTGTACATATTTCATTGTATATATTTTGCATCTCAAATTTGAAAATCCCAAAAACATTATAAAACACAAAAACCCATAAAAATCATAAAACTTCAAAAATTCAAAAAAAAAAAAAAAAAAAATTTCAAAAACAAGTCTTGGTTTAAGACCTCTTAGTCAAGTTGTCCACGTCACTTCTTCTTTCCATCACATTCATCACCTTCATACATCTCATCTTCATCATTCAAACCATTCCTCCACATCTTAATCATCTCTATTTATCCAAACCATTTCCTCATTTTCTTGTCATTCAATCAAATCCCTAATCTTCATCCTAATCATGGTTCATAATCCGCATCAAGAATCTAATTCCTTCATTCAATGATTCATTCTCATGATTCTTAATCCAATCCCTTGTCAAATTCATTCCTTTCTAATCAATTCTTAATTCAATCCATAATCAATCTTCGTAATTTCATTCAAGTCTTCTTCTAATTCAACTTTGCATCACATCTTCTACTTTGCACATAGGAGCATTGTCATCACCATTGGACTTTCATTCAAATCCCACATTTACTTGTTTGGAATATCATAGGGTTTTTATCACATCAAATAAAACCCTAGTCAATATCCATATCATATCCAATCAAATCAAATCAAATTCAATCAAATCAATATCAAGTCAAATCTAATTCGAATCAAGTCAAAGTCCAAAGCTCCTAATCCTAAGTTCATATCAAATCTTTCATCACTCTTCATCTAACTTTTATGGATCCAAGTTGGCTTAATCAAATGATTGACAATCTTCAAAGACAATATGGAGTTATACCTCCTGTTCAACCTACATATCAAATCCATCCTCAAAACTTCATACCCAACTCTCATCCATCTCATGTTCATTATTCTTCTACCTTTGACAAGGGAAATCCACTTCATTACCCTTCAACTCCATACAATTCCATTCATAGCCCACACCATGCCTCAAATAGCAATGCCCTTGCCATGGAAATGCAACAACTAAAGAAATATCTTTTAGCAAGTCAACAAAAAGAGGCTGCCTTCCATGCCATGTGTCCTCTTCCTCCATGTTTTGAAGATCCTAGTCCTCATCTCCCATCCAACCCCAACCCTCCATGCAATCCCCTACCCATAGTTACACCTTTACACAATCCTAATCCTCCAAAATCCACATCATCCCCACCTTGTAAGGGGTATTTCTCATCGTTCTTGGCTAAGTGTAAAATACAAAATGAAGTGAGCCAATCACCCAAAGTTCTTCCTCCAAAGCATGACATTATAGATGCCTCTTCTCCTCTAGATCTGAGCATTTCTTCATCCCATCATTCCCTTATCCCTCAAGATCCATTTATCCCTCGTAGTCCATCTCATGATCCCCTTCCTAATCAAGATCAAGGCATTCCATGTACCATGCACATTACTACTTCCACTCCATCTCACAAGTTAGCATTCGTAGATCCTCCACTTCATGAAGAGATTCCTCCTACTTCATCCACTAATATTCCTCAATGTCAAGATCAAATCCCACCATCTCATGATCCTATTCCATCTCATGATCCATGCATTCCGCCACATGATCCTCTTTCAAGTCAAGATCAAAGCACCCCTTCATTTTCCTTTCATGATCCCACTCCATCTCAAAATCCTACTATCCCTCATAATCCCCTTCATGATCCTAATCTTCCACATAATCCTCTTACACCTATCCAATCCACTCATGAACCACATATACATGGACTCACATCTTGTGCTAAAAATGATAAGCATGCCCTTGAAGCAATAATATCTCAAGATGTTGGTACACCTTCCACAATTCCTCCTTCCAAACCTAAACACTTCCATCATTCATCTTCCAAGTCCATTTTAGGACCTTATATCCATATTCCCATTCCTTCCTCACTTCCGTCCATTCTAGGTCCTTATGTTCCACCGCCAAATCCTTCATCCCTTCCTTCCATTTTAGGTCCTACATAAACCCATCCACCATATCCATGTTTTCCCCTTCATCCCCTCATGGTCCTAGTAAAGATCAACAAAGGCACACATCCTTGAATTCCTTAAAATTTTCACCATCTATCTGCTCTCCATCCCACTTACCTTCATGCACCCATACCATGGCCAATGGAAGCCAATTGGATGCCAAAGAAAAAGAGAATAAAGCCAAAAATTCACAAAAGCACAAGGATCAACATGTCCCCTCTAAATCACATGTTCAAGAAAAGAAAAATCTGATCCAAAGCAAAATCAAAAGGCCACAAAGGCTAAAAATTAAAAATGCAAATTTTTTGTGGATCCCAAAGCTACTTAATATAGCAATGAATCTCAAAGAAGGATTCCAAATGACATCCAATTTTGCAAATCCAAATACTTTCCTCATGCATAAATCATCCACACTTCCATTTTCCAAATCCATTTTGGGTCCTTATATACCCAAATCCACCATCTCCTTCTTCCATTTTGGGTCCTTATATCCCAAAATTCAAACTCTCTCCCACATATCCCCCACAATTTCCTCCTTTCCATCACCCTTCAAGGTGTGTGCTAATGACAATCTTTTCTCCTCCTTCATCCACCCATTCGCAAGTCTTCCAACCTAACCTCCATCAACCATTTCTTCCTCCCACCCACTCCCCCCACCTTAATCCAACCTTTTTCATAAGCCATTGTCCTCCATTCACTACCCTCCCAACATCTATGAGCAAATAGTAAAAATTCCTTGAAAATAAATAAATAAAGAGATAAAAATATCAAGGGATACCATCCACATAACTAGATGCTTGAGTCCTCCCTTCATTTCCCTATCATGTATCCATTGCCTTCCACTTCCGCTTATCTATACATTCACTTCCACTTGCACTCTACACTGGGGTCAAGCTCCAACCATACCAAACTACACATACATATCTTCCATGCTTCCATCCACCATTCATTATCCTTTTCCATCTTTGATCTTGACTTTCACTTTCCTTTCATCCATCCATATGCACTTTCCATATCCTTTGCGCATTATCTATACACCACCCTACATACTTCCATTGTCCTTTTACATATTTGATCTTGACATGCTATCCATATCTTTCATTCCATATTCCTTCTCATGTTCATCCATTTTTCCATCCATACTCATACGTACTTCCATCCCCCTTTCATATGTCCTTGGTCTTGGTTATCCCATACCTTTCCTCCACTTCATATCACACTTTTTATCCATATCCTCATCCCCTTTTTCATACCCTCCCTCCCATATCCCTTGTCCATTCCACTTTCATGCCCATGCTCATGATCAATACTAGAGGCACAATACCAAAATGTTTATACATGCTTTGGAAGAGCACATGCCTTCCCTTCCTCCATACACTAGGCTTCGTAACATCTTTCCATTTTCATGCACCCTTTCCACCACATTTTCTTCCATTTTCCTATCCTTGGAATGGGGCATATGGACTCCTTTGAAACATGGTCCTTGGTTCTGCACTTTCCAACACCATATCACTTGGCCCCTCATATCCTTTCACTATTCCTTGCATCCACCAACATCACATTGCTTTTCCTCCATTTACCATACCTTGACTCTCCCTTGTCATTGGTCCCAATCCATTTTATCCCATCTTCATTCAATCAATTCATTTTTATCCATTCTATGCATTCATTCATATCACATTCAGTACCAATTCTTCCAACTCACTTCAATCAACTTCATTTATCCTCTATTTCAATCAATTTTCCCTTCTTCTAATCAAATCGATTTCAATCAATTCTACTCTCATCATTTTTCATCCTATCAATATCTATTCTTCCAATCTCATCCACGTTCATTCTTCTATCTACCATAAAATCAAAAAATCAAAAAACATATCAACTATGCAATTAATACTAATTCAATCAATCTAATCTTGCAATCTTGAACATCAATCCTTGATCAATTCATCAATTTGACCCAATCAGCTGATAATCCATTGACCATATTCAATCATTATCATGGGATGAATCCTTCCCAATCCTTGGATGTGCATTATGCTTAGCATTAGCTCTACCATCCTTAATCAATCATCATCAATCGATCCATTAATGGGTTTTCAGCTTGACTAGGGACAAAATGGTGGTTTGCTTTTGGTCTTTTGTGCATGGTTGCTTGATTACTTGTATGCATTAGCATTTTTTGCATGTATCATGGTCTTTGCATCCTATTTTCCTAGGAATCATGATCTTCCATATCATGGTTTCATAAGGCATATGGTTGTATTAGACCCCTTTCTATCACGTACTTGACACATTGTCATCTTAGTTCCTCATACCTTGGTGCATAGTGTTGAGTACAATATCAAACTTAGGTTGTTCACACCATTGCAGCATAACTTTTTCTCTCTTCCTTTCCATTTTGAGAGAACATCTGTGTTCTCCTAACCCACATGTCCTCTCGAGGGGGCATACCCTTCCATCCTCATCATCCTTCCTCATCCTTCCATGACTGGGGCATCATGCTACTAGTCTTATCCTTTTAGCCACTATATTTTATTCTTCTTTGATATAACATTACTAATGTTATATCAAAGAGGGGCAAAATGTAGACACCTAAATTTTTCCAAAACCCATTCCTAGCCAATTAAATAAATATTCATTATTTATTTAATTCCCCTACCTTAATTAAATAAATTTTACATTTATTTAATTATGTTTGCCTTTCCTTGATTTAAATAAACTAAGGTTTATTTAAATCCTAGCCTTCCCACTTGCATCCTAACCCATCCCCTTTAATTAAGTACTTTATTTACTTAATTAATCCCTTTCCTAATCCCACTAGGAATTAAATATTACATTTAATCCTATTTGAGCACATGGCTCCTACATTTAACCCTCACCTAACCTCACTATCCTACCTAACCCATCATGCTAAACCTACCCACTTCCCTAATCATGTTTTATTTTCATAATCACCTAGCTAATCACCTTTTAATCTTAAGTGTGTGCTCACACATGTGTGAGGAATCCTCACCCATGTGTGAGAGATGTTCACACTTTCCTCATCCCTCATGTCTTGCATGCCTCTTGCACACTTGTCCTCTTGCATGAGAGTCAAGTTGTCTCAGACATGTGTGAGAAGCCATCCTTCTCACACCTCTTGCACACTTTTCCTCTTACATGAGAATCAAGTTGTCTCACACATGTGTGAGAAGCCATGCTTCTCACACCTCATTGATCATGTCACCATCAAAGGTTGCTCACACATGTGTGAGCATATTGCCCCCTTTGAATGGTCAAAACCCTAATCCACTTGGAGTCTACTTGGCCTCCACCTCATGGACACCTCATCAATCTTGAGGGATCCTAGCCCTATATCTTGCATTTAATCTTAGCCATCTGTTCCATCCCTTTTCCTATAAAAGGAGAGCCCTGTCCTCATTTCCACAAGCACTATCCACCCCATTGTTATACTGCAGGAATTGTGAGCAACCACATCCCACAACAATGAAATCATCTACACTTGATGGTTTCATGAGGTTTGTATATGTGTTATTTTGATTTCATTAATACTTTTGTTTGTTTCATGTTGTTCATTTACACGTCTTCTTTCATATTTTGAGATTTTGCATGATAATGTAGGAATGTGCATTAGTTGCTTAGTGTTATTTCCTTAGTTACATTTTTATGCAATACAACTATTTCTACATCAAACTCTTTGGAATCTCCATTTGAAAATAGATTTGAGGTGTCAATCTCCTTGTACTGTGTGTCATTCTCAGCTATGGCAATTTCTCTTCTTCTCTTTAAGAATTTTTTCAGTTCTCCTCTAGCTTCTTCCAAAGCATGTAAAGAAAGTTGTATATCAATTACTTGATTCTCTATGATCTTCCCAAGTTTGTAAGCTTCCATTTCAAGATCTTTTTTCCAAGCTATATGGCTCTTCCTTGTGAGAACTTAGCTCTGATACCAATTGTTGGAATTAACAAGTGGAAAGATTTACTTATGAGTGGGGGGGGGGGTGAATCATAAGTAACTAATTTTAACCTTTTCAAAATCTTCTAACTGATATCATCCACATGCATCTAATTTATTTAACAAACAGGAAAGTAAAGACATGCATGAAAATAGATAACACACAAATTTGGTAACCTTGAAACCCTCCAAAATGAGAAGGTAAAACTAGGGTGGGGATGACATCCACAAAATATCACTACAGCAATGTGTAACTATTCAAGGTTACAATGTTTGACCACTTCCAATGGTCTACCCTATGAAAGGCCTCTCCTGTTAAAGACTTTACACCCTATTAAAAGTGACATGTTTAAAGGATTTCACTACCCTGTTAGAAGTAGGCCTGGTTAAAAGGACTTTAGTACATTCACTTGGAATGTCACCCTGTTAAAGGATTTACAAATGGCTACTAGGCCAACCTAAATCCATAGGATTTCCTTACCTAATACAATTTCTAGAGAGTATTAGAAAGTCTTTGACTTGATAACTTGCAATCCTCTATTGCTGATTCCAAATCCTTATTCTGCTCTACCTGCTCTGATCCTTGCTTGATCTGATATGTCACTCTTCAAAGTTCTAATACTCTATTCTTGATCAACTAGATTCTGCAATGTTGTTATATTCTTCTCTAAGTCTTTTCACCCTTCTGCACTTCACTATAGTTCACCCATATACTTCTCACTCGTGCATCCTCTCTCTTGCATAATGGGGTCTCAACCTCCTTTTAAAGATTTCAAAGACTTAGGGTTAGGTATGAATCTATGATCAATATTAAATATTTATTTCCCGCTCATTACTTGCACTTTTCCTATTGGTTGCATGCCTTCTCCATTTTTCTTATTGGTTGCATGCTAATTACATAGGTAATGCAAAAAATTCAATCTTATCTTCAAGATCCTTCGAGATTCATCCTATATCAACTTTGAAAACAATTTACATCTGAGTTTGTGAAGGCACAAACTCATATGTTGATTCTATGTTACTCGACACTTATTTGTTGATGCTTTGCATGTATAGAACTTTTTTATCACTTGACTCCTATAGTAGTTCTGTTTCACTCAGCATCTATAGTGACTTGGCATCTATACTTTGGTTGACACTTGAAATTCACTTGACACTTAAAGATCACTCAACACCTGAAGATTACTTGGCACCTATTGAATTCTTTAGCTTAGTACACATTATAGCTCAGCTTCTGTATTACACTCAGCATCATCTTGAGAATTGGTTAAGTGTGTTGACACTCAATTGTCAAAACCAATGTGAGACTAACATCTCCTACATCAAGACTGCCTCAATCCCATCACCTGATGCATCACAGTGAAGCTCAAATGGATTTGTGAAGTCTAGTAGAGCTAATATTGGACATGATGACATTACTTTCTTGAAATGATCAAAGCATCTCTGAGCTTCCCCTATCCATACAAAGGCTCTTTTCTTGGTAAGGTCTGTCAAGGGTGCAAGAGTCTATGAAAATCCCTGAATAAGTCTCTTATAAAACCCACAGAACTAAAGAGCCCCTTAAGTTGTGTGAGGTTAGTAGGAGTAAGCCAATCAACAACAGCTCCAACCTTTTGGGGATCTACCTGAACTCCATCTACGCTAATGGTATGCCCAAGGTATAGTAGCTTAGTTAACCCAAAATCACACTTAGATTCCTTGGCATATAGTGACTCTTTCTCCAAAATGGACAACACCATCCCAAAATGTTGGAAATGCTCCTCTCAAGTCTTATTGAAAACTAAAATGTCATCAAATAGAGTCAGGACAAATCTCCTAAGATGCCCCTTGAATACCTGATTTATGCAACTCTAGAATTTAGCAGGGGCATTGGTTAGCCCAAATGGCATAACCAAAAACTCAAAGTGGCCATAGTGACACTAAAAGGCTATCTTCTCAATGTCCTCCACCCTCATCTTGATCTAATGATATCCTGACCATAAATAAATATTCATGAAAAAGCATGCACCATGCAGCTCATCAATTAGCTCATCTATTCGTGGAATAGGATATCTATTTTTAATGGTCTTTTTATTTACTGCCCTGTAATCGATGCACATGTACATCATCCCATCCTTCTTCTTTACCAATACTACTATTGAAGCGAAGGGGCTCTTACTAGGCCTAATGTGCCTTGTCTCCAACAACTCCTTAATTGCCTTCTCTATCTCATCCTTGTGTTCTTAGGATGACGATAGGGAGTAATCATAACTAGTTTGGCTCCCTCCTCGAGCTCAGTATCGTGCTCTATCCCCTTGTCAAGAGTAACCCCATGTGGAATCTCATTAAATACCTTAGTGTTCCTATCAAGGATCTCCTAGATATCTAGTGGATGACTCTTCACCTATAGCTACCATGAAGCTGGCATAGTGAAACATTCTACTGCCCACTCTATGTCATTATGCCGAAAAAATCTCTACATTCTCCTTAGGGAGACTGCTCTACAACTCCCATTTGAAAGTCCTTTAAGTAAAAAAAATTCTTCCCTCATGCTGAAACCTCATCTCCAATTTTTCTAGGTTAAGTGCGAACTCGACTAGCAAGGCCATCCATGTCATGCCAAGGATGACGTCATAGTCTCCCATGTCTACTACATAGAACTCATCCTCCAACTCATAGCCATCTCCAAACCTAATGTGAAGATTAGATATCTTTTGAGTGCATAATAATTTGTCACCATTAGCTACCATGACTCTAAACCCGAGATGCTCCTTAGTCTGTAAACCTCTCTTGGCTACCAATCGTGCATATATGAAATTATGTGTAGCTCCAATGTTAATGAGTGAGATCACTTTTTGCTCCTAGATAGTACCCCTAACCTTAAATGTGATTTCCTTCTGAGCCTTAGTTAATCGTGCCAATGACTTCTCATCCTCAGGAATGTTGCTCTCCTCTATAGTGCTATCCTCGTCTAAATTAGAGTGTTGATCCTCCTTCTCTAACTATGACTCCTCTGTTGAGAAATACTCCATTTGACTTGCCTTTGCCTTGAGAGGACACTTATGAGATAAATCCCAAGGCTCTCTATAATGAAAACATAACTTCTTCTTCATGAACTCATTCAAGGTGTCATTATCCAACTTGTTATCCCTTTTTGGCTAGGCATCCTTGTGAAAAGATTTTTTGTCCTTCTCCTTGTCCTTTTTCATATATGAATCCCTATACTAAAATCTACTCCTAAAGGAAGAAGGTGCTAATTCATGAGCCTTCTTAGTAGCCTCATGTAATGCAGCTGGGTCATGCCCCTTGACCTAACCCCTTAAGGGATCTAAGAGTCTGTCCATAAACAACACTACTAACCTCCTCTCTAAAATATCTATGACCAACATAGCTAACCTCTGAAGTTCACTACTATTTGTCTCAACTGATCCCCATTGCTTGAGTTGTGCCAACTCCTTAAACTGTAACTCAGGATCCCTGGTATCAAATCTCTCTATGAGTTTCTCAGTGAACTCCTCATAAGATGTGATATGATTATGCCCCAAGGTTACCATTCCATGATGCCACCACTCATGCACCGGTCCATCCAAGTGAATAGCTACATACTTTATAGCCTCCTCCTCAGGAATATGATTTAGCTACAAGTATGTATCTACCTTCTGCACCCAAGCTCATGTGATCATCTTCCCTAAAGCATCATAATAAGGTAAAGAAAGTTTCCCAACTTTCTTTTTCAACTCAAAGTTTTGATTTCTCCCTTCTGATTTGGGCATGTGTCTCATCCTCAAGTCCATATAATCTCTGAGGGAAATATTTTCCTAAAACTTCAATCCACTAGCCTCCTAATCCCTCCTGAACTGATCCTGTAACTTGGTAATTTATGGCTCATTAACTAGTTGAATTAGATCTCTAGGTGGGAAGGTGGGTAGAAGAGGTCTCAAGCTTGTTGTTCGAGTTGGGCGTGCAACATGTCTAAAGTTATCAACCTCATTCCCATTGTTGCCATGTCCATTATTACAATTAATGTTATTCTTAGGACCATTATTGTTACATCAACCTCCATTATTATTGCCCCTCTTGTTGTCATTTCCCCCATTGTTATTGTTTCCATTGTTGACATCACCTGGATAAATATTGATGCCCATCAATCTAGCCATAAGTTGCAACATCATATCCATTCGCCTATTCTGCTCCTATTGCATACATTGCCCCTCCTCTAATGTACCTACTAACCATCTAAACATTACATCCTCCTGATTTGAACCGATATTCGTGCCTCCACCTACTCTTGTATTCCTATCATCTCGGTCACCCATATTGTTGTTTTGTTCAAAGAATATCTCCTCTGTGTCTGCATGATAAGATTGTATGTCCCTCTGCACAAATGAACTAGCCTATTTGCTCTGCAAGTCTAAAATCCTACTTTGTCTTGCTCTAGTATTGCAGAAATTATAAAGCCCCTGTCACATGCTCAAACATAAATGCTTAGCCCTTTTAATTTCTACTTCTAGTGTTTTGACATTTTGTCAAACACTTTTCCCTCTATCCGGTTATCCCAAATTCCCTATAAGATCTCCACAGGATGGCATGACTCATATCTCTGATACCATTGTAATGGGCACCCTGGAAATGCCCAAGAACTAAACCAACTGCTGATAAAGATTTTAATGTTTTATGCATAGATTTTGAAACCACATAACATGAATAAGAAGGAATTTATGCAAACTAAAGATTGAGCTACTGCTAAAATAATATTAGTTTTCAAACTAATAAAATTAAATATAAAGCAAACTCTCTAATTACTCTAGCATCATAAACTCAAATACATAACAAACTCTTCAACTCACTAATTACACCCAATCTGCCTGTAGCTAGAAATGTGCCCAAGCTTCCTGTTAATGAAGTTGATAGCAATGAATTCCAAAGGCCAAACCCCAAGGGAATGACATCTAGAATGTCACAAGAGAGGATAGACATCCTCTAATACCAAGAACAGATCTGTAACTCACACATCCATGTTCTTCTCATATTCCACTGTGCCTAACAATAGCTACAACTTTCCTTTTAATCCTACTTCATAGGGTCGACCACTTTACACAAGCAATGTGGGATAAATTAAATTAAATAAAAGAAAAAAAAAGGCTAACAGTCACACGACTAGGCAACTGCTAAAGTGGGGACATTACAACATAAAAATCCTAGTGTCGAATCTGTGTTGAATGCTTTAGATGTTTTACATTTTTATGTTCAACAAAGCATGTTATATTTGGAACAGTAAATTTTGTTTACAATAGAAACCAAGTAATATTAGAGACCGAGCAACAATAGGATAAGCATAACAGTAAGAATTTTATGTTTAAAAGTTCAAATGGTACTTAAGGACCTTGAGTAACTAATGCACTCCTCTTAGATATTCAATTTTTTTATAACAGTATGTGTTTAAAAGATTTGAGATTGTGAGGTATTGCCACTAGTACATTTGGGTTCATTTTTCGACCTTTATTGGTCAAATTTTTGACCCAATTTTCAACCAATTTTCAACCAAATTCAACCAACCCATTGGTCGATATTTTTCTAGTCAAAATTTTGACCAACTCACTGGTTGGTTAAAATTTTGACCAATCTATTGGTCGAAAACCCACCAAAGCCATTGTCTAGGTTCATACAGGAATTGGCCAAAATTTTGACCAACAAAGGTAGAAAAAAATTTACGCATTGGTGGAAATTTAGACCAAGCATTGGTAGAAATTTTGACCAATGAAGGTGGAAATTTTGACCAACAAAGGTAGAAAAAAATGTAGGCGTTGGTGGAAATTTTGACCAACAAAGGTAGAAAAAAATTTAGGCATTGGTGGAAATTTTGACCAACAAAGGTAGAAAAAAATTTAGGTGTTGGTGGAAATTTCCACCAACAAAGGTAGAAAAAAAATTAGGTGTTGGTGGAAATTTCCACCAACAAAGGTAGAAAAAACCTAGGCGTTGGTGGAAATTTTGACCAATGAAGGTGGAAATTTCCACCAACAGGTAGGTGTAAATTTTTTTTAGGCATTCTATAAAATAGTTCACATGTCTTGCCTATGGTATGAAATTTTACATGCATCCTACACTCTCTCATCTGGCTGATGATGGATTACGCAGAGTGATTTGAAACCATGATTCTAAAAAACACACACAATCAAATCCAAAATGAAGTTGCACTACAAATGGATTGTGGAAATTTGATATTGTTAATTTTGCATGCATGTCTACCAGGACAAATATATGTTTAAGTTGTAATTGTCCTGGTAGACATGCATGCAATTTTACCAATATCATATTTCCACAATCCATTTATAGTGCAAGTTCATTTTGGATTTGATTGTGTGTTTTTTAGCATCATGGTTTTAGATCACTCTACGTAATCCATCATTAGCTAGATGAGAGAGAGTGCAGGATGCATGCAAAATGTCATATCATACGCAGACATGTGAATTGTTTTATAGAATGCCTGAAAAACACCGACAGTAACTAATATGAAGAATATATAATTAGTTATATGATTGAGAAAAATCATGTACCGGTGAGTCGGTCAAAAAACCGAGTAGAAAAATTTTGACCAATGGGTTGGTTGAATTTGGTCAAAATTTGGGTCGAAAATTTGACCAATAAAGGTCAAAAAATGAACTCAAATGTACTAGTGCAAGCATGCTCACCAAGTTGACTCTTTAAGTTTGATCATCAAGTCACCCCACCAAAGTGCCTCATCAAGGTCAGTCTTTAGGTCCACTCGTCGAGCTTGCTCACCAAGTCAACTCGCCATGTTGCATCTCTAAGTGGCCTCCCTAAGTCAGCTCACCAACTTGCCCCACCAAGTTGCCACTTTAAGCCCACTCACCATGTTAGATCACCAGGCCGACTCCCCAAGTTAGCTCACCAAGCTGACAATTGAAGTACACTCGCCAAGTTGACTGTTCAAGTGTGCTCGCCAAGTTGACTCAGAGTTCATTCATCAAATTGCCCCACCAAAGCGCCTCATCAAGGTTAGTCCTTAAATCTGCTCACCAAGTCAACTCACCAAGTTGCCTCACCAAGTCAGCTTTCCCATGTGTCCCACCAAGTCCCCAAGTCTTTTCGCCAAGCCGACAATTCAAGTGCGCTCACCAAGTCGACTCTTTAAGTTTTCTCACCAAGCCCATCCCCTAGGTCAACTCTCCAGGTCATCTCACCAAGTCACTCCCACCCAGTCACCTTAATGAGTTGACTCTTTCAATCAGCTCACCAAGTCTATTATTCAAGTATGCACGCCGGTCAGATCGCCAAGCCAGCCCACCAAGTCATGTCACCAAGTCGACTGTTCAAGTACGCTCACAAAGTTGACTCTTTAAGTTCGCTCATCAAGTCACCCCACCAAAGCACCTCATCAAGGTCAGTCTTTAAGTCAGCTCACCAAGTCACTGCACCAAGTCAACTCACCATCTCACCTCACCAAGTGGACTTGCTAAGTCGGTGTGCCAACTTGCCCCACCAAGTCAACTGTTCAAGTATGCTCGCCAAGTTGACTCTTTGAGTTCAGTCATCAAGTCACCCCACCAAAGTGCCTCATCAAGGTTAGTCTTTAGGTTTGCTCATCGAGCTTGCTCACCAAGTCAGCTTGCCATGTCACGTCTCTAAGTGGCCTTGCTAAGTCAACTCGCCAACTCGCCCCACCAAGTTGCCACTTTAAGCCCAATCACCATGTTAGATCATCAGGTCGGCTCCCCTAGTCAACTCGCCAAGCTAACAATTGAAGTACGCTCACCAAGTTGACTCTCTAAGTTCGCTCACCAAGTTTGCCCCCTTGGCCAACTCTCCACGTCAACTCACCAAGTCACCCCCAATTGTCCCACCAACTTGCCACTTTAAGTCGACTCGCCATGTTAGCTCACTAGGCTGACTCCCCTAGTTAGCTCACCAAGCTGATAATTCAAATACGCTCACCAATTTGACTCTTTATGTTTACTCACCAAGTCTACCCCCTAGGTCAGCTCACTGAGTCACCCCCACCTAATCACCTCAACGAGTTGACTCTTTAAGTCAGCTCACCCAGTGGTTTTACCACCTTGCCTTGGTAAGTTGTCTTGTTATGTGCGCTTGCCAAGTTGCCCCACTAAGTTGCTTCTCTAAGCCCACTCACCATGTCAACTCACTTGGTCGGCTCACCAAGTCGACTGTTCACGCTTGCTAGGTGGGCTTGCCAAGTCACCCCACCAAGTCATGTCACCAAGTCAACTATTCAAGTACGCTCGCCAAGTTGACTTTGAGTTCGCTCATCAAGTCACCCCACCAAAGCACCTCATCAAGGTTAGTCTTTGAGTCCGCTCACCAAGTCAGCTCGCCAAGTCGCCTCTCCAAGTGGCCTCACTAAGTCAACTCGCTAACTTGCCCCACCAAGTTGCCACTTTAAGCCCACTCACCATGTCAGATTGCCAAGTTGGCTCCTTCTACCTAAAAATGTTTAACCAATAACCACTATCATGCAGATCCACTTACAATTTTACGTTAAAAAAACATCTATGTATAGTGGATGCATGCATTTTCATAAGCAAAGGACCTCCCATATACATTGTGGTGTCTATACATTTGTCCAAAAAAAAATATAAATCTATTAAAAGATAATATAAAATTGTCCAAAAGTGCAAATTATTACCCAAAGACGATCAGAACATGATAAAGTTGGAAGTCACGAGATAAAATATCTAAATTACTTTTAAAGTTTAAACTTCAAAAACATGAGCTTAGTAGTTGAAGACATATAGCATAATCATTGAGTAGAAAATAAATCTTCACAACTAGAGCTCCTCATCCAACAAACACCCAAACTGAGATTCTAATATTATGTTCTGCATTACACTCTCCAAGAACATCAAAGCTAGATCAATTTTGCTCGCAGTATGATTGTCAATCCCACGTGATGGACTCAACTGTCCAAGATGAGTCTCTTGCTTCTCAGCTAATGATGACTGTCTAAATGCACCCTAGAAACATCCAACTCAAGATGTTGTACATAATTAATGCTTCCATAGGTTGTACAAACACTTAAGTGTTAGAAAATTTTCATTCACCATCATTTTCATTCCTACATGATGAACTCAATGATACAAAATGAGTCTCTTGAACTTCAGTTAATGACATCACCAAAAGTAAACCCAAATGTAATCTCACCCTATTTGCATTACTTCTAAAGCAATATAGACAAATAATTGCTCCATACATATTTATAAGTTTACATTAAAAAATTCACTATGCAAAAAAAAATGTAGAGTTGCATTAGAAGATAACCCAAAAAATGGGTCCCCAAAATAGAAAAAAACTTTTCATTTGTCATCCTCATTTGGTTCTAGTTTTGTTAAATAAGTTTAGGAAGGTTTATGTCAAATTTTCACACAGTATCCTGTACAGTCTAAAAATTAAGGTTTGTTGGGCTCGTGTGGGTATGTTATCTAATATGTATCCATATCGTAAAATGGATTCTCTAAACTAAAACCACTAAGTAAAATTGTGCTTTGGAATTGTGGATTGAGTTTCTCATAGCTTCACTCACTCTGTTAACTACCTACATAAATCTAGTATGGTGTTACCAGCTAATAAGCATGTAACATATCCAAAATCTGGTTTCTTGCACCAAGCATAAGCTATATAAAAAAAATCTGATTCTAGAAGTACTAACAATTCACATAAATCATTGACCATGAGGAAATTATTAGGAAAAAAGGCTATTCAATAACCACCTGGGGGACTCTAGAATAAAGAAGAGACCTTCTTGCAAATATCATTCATGACACATATAATTGGACCAATGTTGAGTTTCCTCAAATGCAAGATAACAATCTCAATGCTGTGATTTTTACCAGACGTCAACCTAGATGGAGACCATTTACTATTTATTGTAATATTTTATTTGATGAAAACATGTAAAGCACATTACCTATAATAGCAAGTTTGCGTCATGATACCAACATTCCAAGAAGATATGCTCTTAGTATCCCGACGGTTATTGAAAATTGTAGAGGAGTCAAGTAACAATGAATCTCATATTTAATTTGCATAACATAAGAAGGACGGGAAAAATTTCAATAGTTTTCTTCAAATCTTAAATTACACCAAACAAATTTGCATAAAATGCCAAGCAGCCCCACTGCTTTAATATCAACATTTTCTTAGCAAAAACCCATAAAAGCTTACCTCTGCATTCCTTATTCATGATTCTAATGAAGCAAAGTAGTCTTATTGTTGGCAGGTATAAACTAAGGTCTAAAACTCAAAGCACACATTACAACATCAAACACTTGAAGAAACTAGCAGAATAAAGTAATATTAATTACCTCATGACCAACTAGAGTCAACAGTACTATTTGAAAACCTCCAGCAAAGATCCCCTTCTGAATAGAAGGGCCCAGAAGCTAAAAAAAACAAGGCCAATACGGCCACCCCCACTGCAGTATAAAGAGCATTGGTGGTGAATTCATGTCCAAGCTGCAAAAGCAAAGACATTTACATAAAAACTAAGCAACCCTTTCTGGCAAGAAAAGATATATAGAGATTTTCGACTGAAATTACAAATTGATGCTGAAAAACTTAAACCATAAGAATTGTTTCATAGAATAATAAAGAAGAAAGATGAAGAATCAAACACTTGAAGGATACAATGTTGATGCAACTTCAGAAAGATCGTCTGAAGGACATGATATGCTCGGGCTAAAGGAGCTTTGAGATTCATTGCTACACTCGGGAATGGGCTCATCTTCAATCTGAAGATTGAAGATGAGCCCATTCCCGAGTGTAGCAATGAATCTCATATAATGCAATCTCATCTATGAAGCGTATTAAAAGCTAACAAAGCATCTTCGCTAGTTGATCTCCCTTGCGAGCCATAGAAGAATGTCGAAGATAGTCACAATGCTAATAGGCACATCGTGACTATCTTTGACATTCTCCTATGGCTCTTGTGGTTCTAATCTTATAACATGAGGCTTCCTCTTCTTTTTTTGAGCATAAGGCTGATGTGGCCCTATAATAAGAAATAAATGGGTTTAATTTGGATTATATACAACACAAAGAAAACCAAAATGTAATAGCAATTTTTAACAGAGAAATGAACTATATAAACTTATAAAGCTCATAATAATAATAGGCCATAAACAAGAGCTAAATTCTGAGTAGACAAAGTCTAGACACATGAAGCGTACCCGATTGATCAAAACCAAATCACTGCCAAGCCTTTTAACCACTCCTTAATAGCACTTTCTCTATCACCAAGTTTGTAGCAGGGTTTCTATTTATTTTTGGATCTAACTTTAATATGGCATCTCCATCCAGAAATTTCTTCAAAGCCTGAAAGATTTATAAATGAAGTGATCAAAAACTCAAAATCTATCATGAGAAATAGAGCTCCAACACTGATAGTTTATACATCTGTATTTAGAGGCAAGATAAATTCAACTGAATATTCAAGATCAAAATTAGATATTGATTTTTTGGATCAACTGTCCCCAATAGATGATTGTCACTAGTTTTTGGCCTATTTGACCCCACTTTTACAGAACAAGTGTGTGGCATATGTGGCTTCTGGCTCTCAAGCTTTCAACAGTGTTGTTGTTTAACCCAATCAAAAGAAATTACAATCAATTCGCTCTCATATACCCTATAACTATGAAAGCCCCAAATTGCTCTTACAAACCCTCATCTAACTAGGGCTTGCTCATTATATGACTCTCCAATGAAGTTTCAACTAAATGAAAGATATTTAAGCATTAGATTAACATAATAAACTCATCCCAATCATAAAAACATAATGTTGTTCAGGCAAATTGCTCACTGTTGTAACCAAACCTCATAATTAGTGTTCCTTCAATCATAATAAGTTCTAAAAAACACATTTCAACTTAAATCCCATGAGAGAACCAGACAATATAGATCCAAATATTGAACATTTCCAAGTGATGTCCTCCTAACAAAGAACCCAATGAACATAAGCTATATTAATCATTTGTAGGCGAGGCCAACAAGTCCAGCTTTCAGGCATCAATATACATTTATATTCACATTAAATATGGATAATCAAGCTTTACAATGCTTGCAAACTCAAGAACAACTACATGCTCCTCATATTAAATGGTCTAGTTATTTGTGGACTTTCACATTTATAATCAAGTACAAGTAGGAGAGATAAATGTGGTTACCAGTGCTCTGGTTCTCAAAGGATTTCATGTACAGCTATGACTAATGAGGTGGTAGGTCTGAAGCATCTCAAGGATGTATTACACTAAAATCCAACCCTTCAAGCCACTAATAATCCTTGTAAAGAATCAAATATAGGCATTATGAGTTCCCATTTGTACTTTATGATGCATGATCAATTTTATTCCAGAGAAAAGAAATTGTGCTATCCTCAATCTACCACGAGGAAGACCATATTATGTGAAGCACATGCTAGTTAGTTATCAGAATAATATGGGAGAAATAAAATCCTGCAACAACTAGAAGAGTGTAAATATTTGTCTTCTAAGACTTTAGATATTGTGATCTAAGTGAATAGATGTTACATTTGAAAACTTTCCAAGCTTAGGCAACTAAAACTAGGCAAAATATTGATACTTAGTATCTTGGAAAATTTTAAAACATAAGCAATGTATTAGCATGGATTTTATATTGAGTCATACATAAAGGTTTTGATGGTATATTTTCGTCATTGCCATGGATCAATTTTCCAAGATTGGTCACATTGTAGCTTGTGAATACCACAAAGATGCATCTTATAAGGATAAATGAAATTATGAGTCATGCTTGGTATAGTTTATGGAAGAAGCCATGAGCATGACCACAATGCAATTGTGGATGTTATTCTCAAGCTTAAGAGCAATGAAAACTGATTCATTGAATGCTAGGGAAGTTGTTGCACTATTTCCTCAGGTACAAATGAAGTCTGTGGCAATGGTTGTATGCATAATTTGCTTTAACAATTCAGTTAATTGCTTCACTAAGTATGTCCCTTTGAAAATGGTGTATACCCATTCTTGTAAAGAGTTCACATAGCAGAACTATTTTTTAAGGGATGAAGAATTTCTTTGAAACCATGAAAAAGGATCTTTAGAAGTGACCAAATACTGAAACCTGTGAAGAGAAGGCTCATAGGAGGATGCTAAAAAAGGCAGAACATATTGGTGATCTACTATAGTGTATGTGCAAAAGGATTGATTTGAAAAAGGCCAATGTAACAAATTACAATGAAGAATGCTTGTCAATACAAGATTCCATGAAAATCGATCAGCGATACTTATTTCCTCTAGATTTTCCAAAAGATCTTCTACATCTTAAAATTGTTGATATGTATGAATAGAAAGAGGACAACAACATGATACAATCATGTAGCAAGCCAGCTAATCCACCTTCAAGTTGGACCACCCAAATGTCCAAAAAAATTCAAAATAAATAAAGTGAAAAAATACTAGAATATAAAAGAGTCTGAGTTTGGCTATCTTAGCATCAATTCAAGAAACAATAAGCAGTCAAGTTGGCACATCTTAAACAAAAAATAATTTTATCTTAAACCAAGCAGTTCAAAACTTCAAGATTTTGAGGATTTCGATATAGAAGCATCGATCTCCTTTCGGTCACATTTAAGGTTGGCAACAGTTATCCAATGCAGAGTTTTGAAGATCATAATATGGTGTTTCTAAAGATGGATTTAATTAGAAATTGGGTTCAAGTTGTAAAAATAGCTTCTAGATAATTGAGATTGGAATAAAATTTTTATTTTGATAAGATTGCAATACAACTTTTATTTCATGGAGATTGTATAACTGCTATCATAAACTAGGTTCCACTTGTCTTGTATGCAAAAAATCTGCAACCACACAAAGGATGCCTCTTTGGATCTTATGATAAGGGAAGAAAGTGGCGAATGTTAAGGCAGAATATTGAATTTAGCTATATCAGAGTTTGATCTAGATCTACTCAGATTCTTGGGTGCTTTTGTAACTATTTTTTATTATTTGTGAGGAATTGCATGCATCAGTTCAATTCGACGAAAGTTTAGACAGGATTTCCTTGATAATTGGGATTTACATTTTATAAATTCATCTAAATATGAAGGATGATCCTAATCATCTTCTACCTAGAACAATGGGTTGGAAAGTTACAACTCCAAATTGTCAGAAATAATGACCACAGATGAGAGGATTGCGAAATTGAAACCAAATTGACTCTTTATTTTCTTTACCTACAGACTTTAGCAAATCATATCACCCACCAAAAAAAAGCTCTCGTAGAAAGTAAGAAATAATTGAATCTTGAATTTCCTTGCCTATAGACTTCAGCACATCATAAGCCTCTGGAATAAGCTGCATGTCACCATACTCGATCCCATTGTACACCATCTTGATGAAATTTTCGGATCCACCCTTTCCAATATAGATAACAAAAGGGCCACTATCCACCTGCACAGTGATCTTAACAATTTTATCCTCAATATAATTGTAAGCCTCATATGACCCTCCAAGCATAAGAGAAGGGCCATTTTTGGCATCGTCTTAACCCCCTGAAACCCCCATGCCCAAATACAAAAGCCCCCTCTTCTTTGCCTCCTCTTGCCTTCTTTCCGTGTTTTCATACCATTCATTCCCACCGTCCACAATACAGTCCCCTTCTTCCATGTGGGTAGCCAGAGTCTCAATTGATTTGTCCACAGGGGGCTCTGCTTTGATTAGAAGGATTATGACTCTGGGCTTCTGGATTGAGAGCACAAATTCCTTGACATCATGGAAGCCTTTTACTGGTAGATTGCCGTCCAGCTTGGCTCTATCTACTGTCTCATCTACCTTTTCTAGGCTCTGATTGTAGATTGAGATGGGGAAGCCTTTTTTTGCAATGTTGAGAGTTAGATTCTGCCCCATCACAACCAATCCTATTCTTGACAATTCAACCATCTCTTTTTCTTGTATTCACATAATCAAAATCAAGAGTAAGGTTAACATCCAAGGGAGGCTTAGAACTTTTAGCTTATGAAGGACATTTGAAACAAACTTCCTTGGATTTTTGCGGCAATGTCATTGTATAGAGCTCTAAGTTTAACTGTTTCGGCATCAACTATTGAACTAGACTATTTTGGTGTCATCTTCGAAAAGGCTAAACCATCCAAGAGCAAGGTTTTCACAATAAAGGCAACATATGAAAATCTCATAGTAATCCAGATTGTAATTTAAACTAGCAAACTAGGCAAGGGATACAAACACTGCAGTCAAATCAGCTCTCTCAAGCTCTCAGAACATAATGTAGCTTTTTTATAAGAGTTAGTGTTTTTTTTAGTTAACCCCCAAGTTTTTGCCTTGTGTTTTAATTGGATGTGAATATTTGAATTCCACTTACACTTTTCCTACACCGTTTCACTACCATGCAAATGGAATGTTTTTTTTTTTTTTGATCAGTAATAGAGATAATTTTATTAATAATATATATAAAGTATACATTGATTTCTAGGTCCTTCTTCACTAGACCATCATTTCAAAAAAACATGGATATAAAACATTATGGCATCCATGAGCCTCTTTGTAGGCTAATTACATTCATTTTCATAACAAGAAAATAGCAGATCTAAAGCTTTCATCACAAAATTTAAAGCTTTCATTCATAAATTGTCCTTCGACTATCATTCAACTAGGCTTTCACTATCATCTCTGGCATTCGACAAGCATCTCCTCCGATTTGAGACTGTTTCACCCAGCTACATTAGTTCAGCTTCCCAAAACCTGCATGGACCTTGTGCTCGGGTTTTGCATCTTCACAAACAGACAAACCACATCCAACCTAACTGGCCAATATAATACCTTTTTAGCTACAGGATTGGACATCCTTCACTACCAAAGTACTATGCTAACTGCCTCACAATAGGTGTATCATAGTCATGCACTAGGCCTTGCTTAGGAATAATATATTCAAACTAAGGACTATTTCTCCCATTATGAGATTCATTTAAATTATCAACCCAAGGATGTATACTTGAAACAAGTCTGCAAAGTATATGCACCATGAAACTCTCTAAGTTATTCTATCATTGCAAAATAACAATGCTGGAAACAAACTAAATACACAGTAATGACTGCATGAAACTGCACAGTAGTTGCTGCAGGAACTGTATATTATCTAAACTGTTTACATCTCTATGTATGTCTGCATCTCTCTACTTCTCTACCTCTACTTATACCTATAACAACCCTCTAACTACTTAACAAGTTTTCCCATCATCCTTTTAAATAAGGAAGAATCTTATTACAAAAGTAATGACAAAGTGGGCTGAATTTCAGTTCCACATTTTCAGCAGTCCACTTCAAACGCATGGTTCTCTTTCATTCTTGTGAATTAGTTCAAACACCTTTACCATGTTATGCTCCTCATTTTCATCTTTCTATATCATTTTGAAAATCTGAATTTCATTAAGTAATGTGGAAGTTATGGTCGTTTTTCTGAAAGTGGTTTTATGCTGCCTGAAAATGTGCCACTTTTTCCTCAACCAACTTCTGATTCATGTTGCTCATTAGCTACTTCAAACCAACTCAAATGCTCAAAAGGGTTTATGCTCCTTCTTAACTTTCCAAAACTGTAAGCCATTCTTAATTTCATTAAGAATTGAGCAAGATATGCCTATTTTTCTGGAGCTGGCTTTTAACTTTTTCTTCATTTCCTACACTTGCTGAATATTGACAAGTGTCAACTTTATTTTCCTTCTTTCCAGCTGCATGAATGACCCAGATAACTCAAAAAAAACATGTTAACCACCTCAAGAATATTATTATTCAATGTTAACCATTTATCACAATAAATCATCATAATCTAGCATCAACTAGCTATACATGCAATTGTTATTCAATACATCATTTATCATAGTTAATGCTTCATAAACCAAGTTAATATGTGGAAATGGCTTGGATATATATTGAAACTATGGGTTAAAGTGTTATAAAAAATGGATATAAATATGACATTTTATAGGCTCATCACAACCTCCTACAGACTGTGCCAACCATCTCAAAATCGGCTCCCCTTCACTTGAGCTTATCCTCGCAAAACAACTTCAAAAAAGTAAACTTACTCCATCAAAACTTCCTCTTGCTCCTGGCTTAGCATTTTCTTTTAGGGAAATTTCTTGGCACTTCCTTCCTCTGCAATTCCTCCTTGAAATCTAGAATGGCGCATTTTAAAGCATTCCATGCCTGGCACCTCTCATTCGTGTAGCCCTCCTAGTCTTTAAAACCTATTGGCCAATTTATGAAAGGCACAATTCCTTTTTCTATGCCCTCCTCTTCCAACTCATAACCTTCACTAAAATCGAATGCCCACCCTGGGTGAGCCCATTCCAGTAGGGATTCCACATTCAAAATTAAATCTTTATCAAAAACCTCCCGCATCACCCACCCCACCACTTGCTCACGATCCCCAGTCTATAACCCCCAAGCCATTACCATGGCTGCTATATCCACTTGAAGTTTCCATCTATGTTTGGCATTTTGAAAAAGCAGCCCTAGCGTTTCTTGGATAGCTTGAATAACTGCTTTAGTTGGACATTTTACCATCTTTTTTTATCCTGAAATTTGCAACATATCCGAACAATGATTTTTGTTGTTTTGAGGTCCAGAAGGTGAAAGAAGGCTCCATCCTGCCTGCTCGCACCTTGAACTTCCCCTAAAACCACAAACAAAAAACTACCTACGCTTCACACTAATAGAAAAAACAACCAACTTGCCACCATTGATAATAAATACTCCCACAAACCTCTTTCCTCTTCTTAATGAAGAGTCCTTCGATCACATGAGTTTGAAAAACTTATTCTTAAATTTTGGGATTTTCCATGATACTTAAAGATTTTTTTTCTTTAAAAAAAAAAAAAATTCCCATCTTTACTGCAAACCTTCCCATCCTTTTTCTAGCCCATTAGTTGGTTAATAAATAGGTCTCTTCTTCTAGACTTAAATTCATATTATTTGAATGTTGAATTATCAACTTTTCATCTTTTAGTGATAAAGCCCATTTAGACAAAAAAATTGCTGCTACATTCCCATCCCTTTTAATATGAGCAATCTTAAACTCTTCAAAATGACTCAATTCTTCTACTATCTAGTTAATAAAACCTTCAAGATGCCAAGCTGTTATTTGCATTTTTGTTATAGCTTGCACCACCAGAAGTGAATCACCTTCCAAATGAAGTTTTTTAATGCCTTCTATTCTAGCTAATCTGACAGCTAATAAAGTTGCTTTGCATTCAGCAGTATTATTTGTTCCTACAGGTAATTTTTTTACACCTTTTAAAAGAACCAATCCTCTACAATCTCTTATGATGACCCCAATTCTTGATGATCCCAGGTTTCCACTGGCTGCCCCATCAAAGTTTTCCTTCATCCATCCTTCATTTGGGACTATCCATTCAACTCTCTTCTCATCCCTTCTTTTCTTTTTGGAAACTAAAGCTCCTGAAGGGGGTTTGAATCTAATTCCTAGCCAAGAAGCCTGTAGCTTTCTATCTACATTTGTATAGGGAATCTTCATGGCTTGTCTATTTGTAGTTGAAGTGCTTACTAGTTCCTCAATATCCAAAATGACCTGATTTAAACATATCCTCAAAGGCTCTTTTATGCCTCTAAAAATTCTTCTATTGCATTCCTTCTAGAGTTCCCATAAAATAATAGCTGGAGAAACTATCCATATGCTTGAGAGTGTCAATTTTACCTGCATTCTAGACCAACTATCCATCACACCTTTAACACAATTGTCCCTTGGACCCTGCCAACCTAATTTGAGTTGCACTATGTCCCAACATTTTTGTGCATTGTAAGATTGAACTAGGAGATGATCAATGGTTTCCTCATTCTTTTCACACAGAGGACATCTAGATGGGCCATTGATTTCAATTCTATTTAATTGTTCTGCAGTTAGAATTCTTCCTTTATATGCTAACCATGCAAAAGCTCCCACTTTAGGGAGGTTTTCTATGTTCTAGCACAAATCCTTAGAGTTGAAGGTAACCTCACTTTTCTCTGCCATCATGACATAACCCAACTTAACTAAGTAGTTTCCAGATATAGATCCACACCAGATTATTTTGTCCTATGTAGGGCTAATCACTATGTCTCTAAGCTTTAAAATATCCTGCATTCGTGAGCACTGTGCCTCTGTTAACTCCAAATCTGACACCTCTTTCCAACTCCACAACTTTCCCATAGGACCATTTTTCTCTACCATGTAATCAGCTACATGATTACCCCATTTCCTTTTGAAATAGGCTTTAAGATCTGCATTTTCCTCCTCTAGACCCAAAACCTTATATCCATTCCAGGAGTCCTCCCAAAACTTAGCTTTTAAACCATTACTAATCTGCCATGAAATATGTTTCACTATAGTCTCCCTGCAAGAGAGCAGAAAATTCCAAATTACTGATCCTTTGGGGGGTTCACAGATTGTTAAAATCCTATGAGTTTCTTTAGAGTCTAGGTATTTTTCTTTCAAAATTCTTACCCAGTATTGCATTGGATGCTCATATATGGACCAAACGAGTTTAGCTCCAAGAGCTTTATTCATCAATTCCCAATTTATGATGCCAGCTCCTCCTTCCTCTTTTGGTTTACATATTTTATCCCATGCCAAAAGGGGTATTTTATCACCATCATTTGAGCCATTCCAGAAAAACTTTCTCATTTTTTGTTCTACAATCCTAATAACCTTTTTGGGGATCCCCAAACACATCATTGAGAAAATAGGCATAGCTGAGATGACCATTTGAAGCATTAGAATTCTGCCCGCTGAAGATAGCCATCTCCCCTTCCATCCTTCCATTTTTTTTTGGCACTTTTCTATCAAGTTGTCCCAAAACTCAAATTTATTTCTACCTGCAAAGAGAGGAATTCCTAGATATTTATTAGGCACCAAACTAGCTCTCATCTGCAATAGCCTGCATATCGTAACTTGCAGAACGTTTGGGGTATTAAACAAGAAAATTGTTGATTTGTTCCAATTTATATACTGCCCTAAGACTCTACCATATAATTCTAAAGTTTCCTTCATAACTCTAGCCTCTTCAAGATTTTCTATCCCTGCCAGAAAGGTGTCATCCACAAATTGTAGGTGGATTAAAGCCTCCACTGCCTTTGTTATTTTGATGCCTTTCCAAAACCCTAATTCTTTTGGCTTAAGAATGAGCCTTCCTAGAACTTCTTCCATAATAATGAATAAGAAGGTGGATAAAGGGTCACCTTGTTGTATTCCTTTTTCTTGTTCGAAAAAACCTTGAGGACTACCATTAACAAGCACCAAGAAGCGGGGTGTGAATAAACAGCTTTCCACCCATTGTAGCCATTCCTCTGCAAACCCAAACTTTCTGAGAACACTAATAAGAAAACCTCTATCAACTTCATCATAGGCCCTTTTTATGTCCAGTTTCACCATCATATTATGAGTTTTGGAAGTCCTTATAGAGTGAACAACCTCATGTGCCACAACAACACCTTCAAATATGGATCTTCTCGGAAGGAAACCACTCTGTTCTTCTGAGATGATTGAACCCATAACAGTTTTCAGCATGTTAGCCATTACTTTTGAAATGATTTTATACACAGTGTTACACAAAGAAATCGGTCTAAAGTCCTCAAAGGTTGTTGGATTATCTTTTTTCAGCACTAAGGCAATAAAGGTATTGTTGAAGTCTTTAAGAATAAAACCACCTTGCCTTGATTCCTCCATGACTGCCCATAAATCCTTTAGGAAAATGAAACTAAGTTTTTTGAAAACCATTGTTGGAAAACCATCAGGGCCTAGGGCTTTGTCCCCCCCCCCCCCCCGTACCATTTAAGGCTTCCTCCACTTCACATTCACTAATTGGATCCATCAAAGCTTTATTTTGTAGAGTTGTTATCTTTTCTAGGATTACACTCAGCACCTCCTTAATCTCACCTTGAAACAAATCTCTATGTTGACTCTTTTGTGAAAAAAAATTAACTGCTTCAGCCTTTATATCTTCTATATCTTGTAAGATAGTGCCATCTACCTTTTTAATATCATATATTTTATTGCTTTCCCTCTAAATTTTGACAGAGTTATGAAAAAATTTAGTATTTTTATCCCCTTCCCTTAACCACACCTCCCTGGATTTCTGCCTCCAATAAATTTCCTCTTTCCTTAAATAGTCCTCAAGATCCTTTTTCAACAACTTCTCATCCTTAAAGTCATCCTCAAACATTCCATTTTCTATTACTTTAAGACTTAGATTTTTAAGTTTCTCTTCTACTTCCCCCTTCTTGCAAAAAATATCACCGAAGTGTTCTCTATTCCATATTTTCAATTGCTCTTTCAGAAATTGTAGTTTTTTGAAAAAAATTAATGCCTTATTACCTTTCCTAATAGGAGCCTTTCCCCACCAATCTACTATGAGCTCCACAAAACCTTCAGACTTCAACCACATAGCTTCAAATTTAAAGGGGCATATTTCAGGAGTCATATCATGTTGAATCCGTAAACATATGGGGAAATGGTCTGAACCTTGGAAGGGGAGGATCTCTGCTGAGCATGACCAATTTGCCTCTGCCCAATTTCCAGCTACAAGAAACCTATCAAGATTTTCTACAATGTTTACAAAACCCTCTCTTCTATTTGTCCACGTAAAGTCCCCTTTTTAAAACTGAATATCAACTAAACCATTTGCACTCACAAAATTACTAAAATCTTTTTGGCTATCTAAAATCCACCCTTTCCCCCCTTTTTTATCCCCTGGGTTTAGAATAGCATTAAAATCCCCTCCCAGGATAGCTACTTCATTTCCTAACACATCCAACTTTGTTGATAAAGAAAGCCATAAAAGTTTTTTCTAAACACTATTATTTGGCCCATAGATATTGAAAACTGAGGAGCAATGTAGTTGTTTTACAAAAACTCTAAACCATTGCCAATTACTATCTAGGTAGAAATCAATTACCTCCAATATCTCTAGTTTCCAAAGGATAGCCATCCCTCCAGACGCTCCAGTTGCCCCCGAAAGTAAGCAATTCCATCACCTAAATTTGTTTTTGAAAGTTTGGAAGTCCTTCTCCTTTATCTTGGTTTCTTGTAGCAACACCAAGTCTGATTTCGATTGATCAAAACATCTCTTGATCAAACGAATCTTGTCAAGGGCATTGCAACCTCTGACATTCTAGGATAAGGTTTTCATAATGCCTGGGAAAAGGCTAAACCTTTTCCTGATCTTAGGATTTTGGATTGATTTGCATCATTCCCAGCTACCTCCAACTTCAATTTGATAGGCTTTGGCCCTCTCCTCTTTCTACTCCCCACATTTGGTTTCTACTTCTAACAGCTTATTTGTTCTATTGTTCTCTCATCTTGAAGCCCTTGTTGATCAAAAAGGCCTAGATCATTCAGAGTGTCACCAAATTCCTGGGAGTCTTGTGTAGACCCTTCTTCTTCCCTCAAACTATTGCTCTGCATCATGCCTTCAAAAGAGTCATGTAGATTTCTGGTAGGTGACATCTCTATGTCCTTGAAATTTCCTTCCAAAACATCATCCGGTGATCCTCTACTCTGTGGTTGCTCCCCTAGTAAAGAGCTCCTAGGGATATCTACATTTTTTACACCAGACTCAGGCTGGGCTAGCTTTCCTTGTTCCCCCTTTGTGACTAGATGAGAGACATCTTTTAAGCTCAGCCTTTCAGAGCTCACTCTTGCACACTTCACTTGGTTTGTCTCCCATTTCTCTAGGGGAGTTTCCAGCACCTCTTGAGTTAACAAACCTTTATCCTTCTGAGAGCTACATTCTCTCCCCTCATTGAAAACCTTTAGACCATCTTCCCCATCATGCTACAAAATTTGATTTGCCTCAAGTTCATATTGAAAAGGGAGATGAGGGGAACTGTCCTCTATCACCCTTTGTTCTTCATTCCATTCCAAAGATTCCAATAGCTTATCAGCCATGAGCCCTTTCCCTTTTGTAAATAAACTATCTACCCTATCAACATTCTCTATAGAAGAGTCTCCTCCTTCCCACACCTCTATCATTTGTTTCCAAACTCCATTCGTTGTGCTAATTGTGATGAAATCTGGGCATGGATTCCCCTCGTTTACATTAACTAACAATCTAGGATGTGAAGAGAAGTCTTTTGTGTTCAACACTTCTTCCGCTCTTACAAAAGTCCCTATAGTGTTCCCTATCTCTGATAGAGCATCCTCCCCCCAATATTCTACTGGAAGATTCTTTAGATTGATCCATAAGGGGAAAACCTATAGTTTCTCCTTATTTGGGTCAAAGTTTGGTTCCCAATCCTTCAAAAAGAAACCTTTACCTTCTAATAAATATGGCCCATTGTTAAGAATGTTCTCTTTCTCAACCTTGCTTGGAGCCAAACCCATATAAGAACCATTCGTCAAGGTTTTCAATCTGCATTCACTCCCCCATATAGATTTGCATCCTAACCTGGTGGTCCTTACAGAGGGCCACGGTCCTAATCACTTAAAAAATAAAGCTTTCTCTTTTAAAATCTCTACAAATTCAAGCCATTTAACATTATCCAAATGCACTGTGGACATTACCTCGTAAGTGACATTCTCCTTTGGTGGATGGGGTGGATCCCTGGGAATATCCTTTAATTTTTCACTTTGTTCTTGCTGCATTTTGGGTTTATAGAATTTATGAGCAATCCTCGTGAAATCAAATCTATCAAATTTCCTATAAACCGGCTTATTTCCTTGTGGTAGATTTCTCCTATTCCACTCATTCCCTCTCTTCCATCCCCGTTGAGGAGGCTGAAACTGCATCTTATTTTGAAAGTAGGGCTTCTGTCTATGAATCCCAACATATCTATTGAAAGGCCATTTAGACCCATATTGTTGCCCGTAACCCCAACCCTCATGCTGGTGAAAACCAGACTTGGAGCCATCATTTCTCCTGCAGTTTCCTTCATCAAAACCAGAAGACCGTTGCCTCCAACTTCCATAGCCAACCACATCTCATGCTCTCACCATTTTTAGTATCCACTTCAGATACTCATATGCAAATGGAATGTTACTATAGTTACATTAAAATATTATTATGTTTAACTACAACATCCTTCAACCATGCAGAAATATAAGCTTGTGCTTCCAATCATCAATAAAAGAAACACTCAAGTACCAATGCTTAACTAAGAAACACATTCTTTCACATAAAACAATGCAGCTAAGTTGATTTTACATCCTTAGTTATTAATTATTATATGAGAAATGCATTGCATGTCTATCCACATTGGAACAACATCAAATATATAAAAATAACTTCGTAAACTTTTAGGTATAATAAATGAACCGAGTTACCTCAAGTTCATATTCATCATCGATTGATTCACCACTATTGTCAGATTCTGCCTCGTCTTCACGTATTCTCTTGCTTGGCAATACATCCAAAAGTTTTGTCCATACACACCCAATACACGTAGTTGCCTACAACGATCATAACAACCATAATTTAGACCAAGCTTTTGTTCCAATTTTCCATACTAAATCAATGTGAACCTAAGAAACAATTAAAGATGGTGTGAAAATAAATTCAACCATGTAAAGAATAGAAAAATGATTATGTAGCTAGTCTGTCAAACCAATTTAAGACATAAGAGTACAATGCACTTTGAAATCTTCAACAATAAGGATCTAAGATATGCCAGCCCCTATGAATTTTATATAGGAGAAATTTGTAAAAGCCACAATCACTACAATGTAAACAAGCTCGAAATAATCTTTCAAACTTTTCAGCACCAAGCAAGCACAAAAATATAAGAATGTATCTATTAAGTAACAAGAATGAACCTAGTCTAAACTTGACCATAATTAATGAAAAGAACTTGCCATATAAAAAATATGCAAAGGTTAAAAAAATCAATGTCATCACATAAACAAAATAGTTTTCAAAGAAAACACACCTCTATTGTTTTTCATAGATTTTGGATCCTTCTTTTCTTTGGCAATTCCCACAACATCAAAACAGAGATAATTCATAGATGTTGCAACCTAGCCCAAACAATTAGAAATATATATGCGTGCGTGCGTGCGTGCGTGCGTGCGTGCGTGCGTGTGTGTGTGTGTGTGTGTGTGTGTGTGTGTGTGTGTGTGTGTGTGTGTGTGTATGTATATGTATATGTATATGTATATGTATGTATATACATATACATATATGTATACATACATATATATAATATATATATGTATATGTGTGTGTATATATATATATATATATATATGTATACATATAGATATATATATATATATGTATGTATACATATAGATATATATATATGTATATATGTATACATATAGATATATATATATATATATATATGTATACATATAGATATATATATATATATATATATATATATATATATGTATACATATATATATATATATATATATATCTATATGTATACATATATATATATATATATACACACACATATACATATATATATTATATATATGTATGTATACATATAGATATATATATATATATATATATATATATATATATATGTATACATATAGATATATATATATATATATATATATATATATATATATATGTATGTATATATATATATATGTATGTATACATATAGATATATATGTATACATATAGATATATATGTATGTACACACATATATATGTATGTATATACATATACATACATGTATATATGTATATGTAGATATATGTATATACATATACATATATGTATGCATACATATATACATACATATATATATATACATATAGATATATATACATATTGTATATATATGTGTATATGTGTATATGTATATATGTATACATATACACATATATATACACATATGTGTATATATATACATATACATATATACATATGCATATGTATATGTATATGTATATGTATACATACATATATATATATATATGTATATATACATATATATATATATACACATATATAGATATGTATAAATATGTATATATATATGTGTGTGTGTGTGTATATATGTATATATCTATATATATGCATGTATGTATATGTATATACATATATGTATATACATATATACATATATACATATATATAGATATATATGTATATATGTATATACATATACATATACATAGATATATATACATATATATACATATATACATATATATAGGTATATATATAGATATATACATATATACATATACATATATATATATACATATACATATATACATATATATACATATACATATACATATATACATATATATACATATGTGTGTGTGTGTGTGTGTGTGTGTGTTGTTAAGAGCAAACATAAATCATCGAGAGGGTTTCCTTGTTTGATTTAGTTAGCATCTACAAATTGACAATGTGAATAATATTACAAAACTTTCAAGATTTCTATGCACCCAAAAAGAACACTCACATTTGAAAACTCAAAGTCCAATGTACCACATATCTCGATCAGTTTCATCCTATCAACTTTTAACTATATCCAGATAAATAAGTTAGGTTTTTGCACAGCAAGATCCAGAACTTAGGGTGGGTATATGGATAAACAAGAAACCAAAGTTTAGAGAAGACTAACTTGAGGCCATTATTGTAGCATTGTCATATGTGTGATGATCAAAAGTAACACAAGAGTAAGGGTTTGAATTTTGTTTAAGTTGTTCACCCAAAAGAAAAATAAAAAAGAGAAAAAAACTGCTCCTAGGTTATATCCTTCATTCATATTGACTAAAGAATCAAAGGATTATTATTGGCCTAATAACAAGCTTGAAATATGCAAGTACAAACAAACCTTATTTCTTCTTGTACATAGGTAAAAAGCTACTGCCGTGAACACTGGATGACCAAAATCAGCACTTGATCTCCAGGACTCTGGTAGAGCAACTATAAATCTTTCTTTGTATCTTTATAAGGTTAATATTAGAATTGCATATTCGATCATGATTTTGGGTTGACAAGACTCAGGGATCATATGCTAACCCCACACTTATCAGAGAGCTCAAGGTCAAAGTATAAGAGCATAGGATTTCATTTAGGATATCAATGTGTTATTTAATAATGTGCCTGCAATATCTATGGTGGTGACTTCAACAATTGAGAATGATGAATATCATTAGCAGCTTTTCTTCCATACACACCAACATGGGCATTTAAAATCCACTTCATCTCCACATAAAGTTTTTAAACTATGCTTAGAACCATTTATTTAGTAACTTACAACCGAATATTTTCTTATGATGTTTAGTTTCTTATAAACTTCCACAGTAAATTTAAAAACCTACCATTTTGGTTTACTAACTTCACGTATCTTACACAAGCTGACTTGTGTTCTAAATAGTATTAAACATTAAAAAAACTACAAAATGTGCAAACATTTGAGGTCTGAAAAATCTGTTAGCTAAACATTATGCATAGTTGGTTGTTCCCTCTGCATCAGAGCATATTTCCCATTTGGGAAATAATTGATGCAATTTCTGTTATATGTGAAAAAGCTAACAACCATTGAATACTTCAATTACATCACTCCAAATTTCTATTCTAATAAAAATCAGCTCATTTTAAAATTTTAATAAAACAATGCCTACCTTGCTTGAAGAGAAACTAGACAAAGAAAGCATGGCAGAGGGTATACTTACATAGCTCCTGTGTACCTCACAGTCAATACCCTGAGGAGGAAGGCTCGCCTATCTTCTGACATAGACTAAATTATAAGCTTCTTGCAACTTTTGAGTTTTGACTCTCACTTTAACCTGGAAAAGTAAGTTCTTGATCTTTTTATGCGATTGGAGTTGGGGGCATTGGAGATGGCATTTTCATAAATTTTCATTAGTGTTTCAGATTCAAGATGCCCTTTTATAATCCTTCTAATAAACCTTACCTTTGGCATCAACAATGACATCAAAAGAAGAAGGTCAGGGCAACCCATGGTTCTAATTTTCTGCAAAACTAGACACCTGGGCCTCATAGTCTTTTCTAAATTAATTTCCAACAAGCTAGCATGTTGCACTACATAATCTACGAGGAGCTCCATCTTATTAACTAGTAAGTTCATCTTTTCACTAACATGTTCCTTTGACAATGAAATGACCTGAGGGGCAGCTCCGAGTAGTTAGCATATTTCTTGAGTCAACAGCCCGTAGAGTTTAAAATTCTCTATCTTTGCCTCTAACGTTTCCATGCTGCTAATAGTCACTCAATTTACTATATATTTGAACATTTTCCCTCTCTATTAAGCAAAAATCTTGTGAATAAGATTGACGTGTGCAAGCCTCAGAGAAGTCTTTTTGAGAACATGCAGATTTATTTTTAAGAAGCTTACGAGCTTCGGCCCACAAAATTTGCATCCTTCCCAAAAAGCGAGGGAGGACCTTAGGGTCTTCTCCAAGTTATAACCAAGAAGTCATGGATCTCTTAATAGGGTTTTGACGAGCACATCCTCAGACTAAAATATGTTCTTCAAAAATTTCACCTTGGGAAGTTGGGTCTTGAGGCTATGTGTTAATATGCTTGGGTATATGCTCAAAAGTTTGGCCAGATTTTGATCCACGAAACCAAAATCTTCTAGCAGTTTGATCTTAGGTTCCAATACTTTATCTACAAATACCATAAGTTGGGGCTGATACCTCATTATACGAGCAATTTTGACTTCAGTGCAACCGTGTTGCTTCAACAGATGAAGAAATCTATTGACATTGTTGAGGGTCTAAAGCTTCTTCAAATGAGGTGCCGACCTAAATTAGCAGATGAAGTGGATTTTAATCATTTCAATGAATTAGGGCGTGCGCAAAATAGAACTTTTTTTATTTTAACACAACAAGCCTATGTTGGTCAAAATTTTGACCAACATGGGCATGGATTTTAAAAAGAGGACATTTTTTCTTGCCCATTTCAACAAATTTGACCCCATTTTAATAGATGGTCAAAAATTTTGGTCTAAAAATGGTGTCAAATGTACTAGTGATGGCAGTCCACAATACCAAGAAAATATACGCCAAGAAATTAACACCATGACCCACAAAGAAAGCATAGAGCAACCAGAAACTACCCTCATCATCCATGTACTACTTCCCCAAGAAGAAGGTAGTCCACTTCGCTCACTACCACTTGAACAACTCAAGCCATACAAGCAATAGCATTTAACCTAGTCATTTAATCAATGTGAACAATCCTATCATTTTCCTAGGCTGATCTAGAAAGGACCTACTTGATAAGGTTGGAGTAACATTGCATACAACCTCTTGCAACATTTCTTGGAACATCTAATGGCATGCACGACTGTAGGGAGACAGTTGTATTTGCACAGCATGACTATTGTAGTGCACAACATAGTTGCTACTTGCACAATGCCATTACTTTACATAGCATACTTGTAAGCTTGGGTTGCATCAATACCTTGCACAACAAGGTCATTGTCATGCAAAAAAAATCTACTTTGTGTATACCATGACGTTAGCATATTGCACATTGAATGAATAATAACCACACATGATTAACCCTTGTTGGTCACACATGGTCAAAAGTTGTTCACCAAACAACTTTACCTGAACCATATACATGTCTTCCTACACTTCAACCAAATACCATCCATGGTTTGTGGTAGTGGATACAAATACCTAATTGCTTCTAAGTACTTGTGATACCTGATAAGTATATCTAGAAGTTCACCATACTCTAAGATGGCATAGCATGTATCTCAACAACACCACAAATACACCTACACTATCATACACACTCGAGTAACTTAGACAAGTAGGAGGTTGTGAGTTGTCCAAATGGTTTGCAGTTCCATTAGTGATATTGGTTTCATGTCTCTGTGCCTAGCCAAACCTGTTTTTGTTATTCGCATTTGTAGTTAAGGATGGTGTAGATCCATTCTTTTGTGGTGATGTAAAAGGAGGTAACTTTGAATTGTCAGCCTTTCCACAACCCTTCCCTTTGGTTTTGGTGGGAGTTCCATCAAATCTTTGAGAACCATAGAAATTCTCTGTACAAAGACCTACAAGTTTCTATTGTTTTTCAGAAATTGGGCAAAGGGGTGCCCTCATAGAACTAGCCATTGTTGTTGAAAGAAAATTAGAATCAGATGGCTTTTCTGAGCCATTCTCAGTTTCTTCCTCTAAAGTATGTTTTTGAGAAGTCCTGCAGAAAATCCTTAAAGAAGACATTTTGTGCAGCATGTTTTTTTTCACCCTTAGAATCATCCATTTTAGCTAGTAATATAAAGCACTCTTTCAAGATTAGATAATGAGATCTAAATTGTTCTACAGTTCTTGAGCAGAGAAAACACCAAGGAAACAAGATAGATAATACTTCTGAAAGGGTACAAAAACCTCTATAATTTTTCAAAACCTAGAATAATGAACTTAAGGGAACCTTTAAAAATTGGAACATCATGCAATATTGCACTCATATGCTATTTTTCAAACCAAAGGTTCTAGAAAAGAAAATGAAAAGCATTTTACATCTTGCACAATTTTTTTATGGGAAATAAATTAATCTAATACTCAAGCCAAAGTAAGAAGGCACATTCAGGACCCTGTTATGATTCAAACCCAAGATACTCTTTGACCTAATGCTATTTGTGCTTGCTCCCCATGGCTTATTCTATCTTTTCTCTGTCCCTTCTCTTACTCTCTTCTCTTACACCAACTTTCTGAAATATGTCTAATTGTTACCATTGTCCTCTTTTACTCATTTTTTAGTTTCAACTATAGCATGGAAATAATAGTTCAAGCTTTTAAAAGAAACTAAATAATAATAATCGTTGAATATGATTTGTGGAGAATAAATTATATATTCTAGTTACGTGTAATTCATAATTTGGATTGACAGTCTTTTGGTGAGTAGAGTAATCAATGAGTTGAATAGTAATCAACCAACACTTTTAAATGTTTTTGGTCTGAAACCTCTTTACTGCAAAGGCATCCTACACTAGTGAATAAATAAATGACTAATTATAATTGAAAAAGCCCATAACTTGGAGGCCACCCTATGTGAGGTTGTGAAACACTGAAATATAGGTTCGTGAGTTAATGCATTATTGTAGCAACAAAATTTCAACCAATATTACCTCCCAAACAATCAGTGCCAAACCTTCTGACTATAATATTAATTTATTAAACAACTTAAGTGTCACATAGCTACGGAAAAAAGTAAAGAATAATAAACAAAAATAATATGCATGCTTGATTACTTAGGATTTCATGCCATCCAAAATGGCTTAACAACACCTAAAGATTTTATGACACAAAATAATAACAATAGTTGAACGGAATGCACTCAAGTGATAAATGCACGTGCCCATTTGAGATACAAGAAAAAATATTAAAACTAAATAAAAGACCTACTCCAACATGCTGGGCAATGCCAGGTGGATGTGTTTCACCGCATAGAAAAGAGAGATTCCCCTTCATCAGCCTTGGGCAAGCCTGCAAAACAAATTCCATGCAACCTTAGAACTCATTCGCATACCAAATGAGACTATTAATCTCTCTAAGAAATTAATGAATGAAAAAGATTCATCTCAATTCTATTAACATATTCGTAGGGATATCACAAAATTGTTGTGTTCAGTAATTGAAGCAAAGAAAAATTTGGTGTATTGTGCAAGTCTAGATAATGCTATCATTTTATATTTATAAAAACACTTACTGGGAAAAATAACGATGTGTTCTCCCCTTAGATTACTTCCCATTTAACAAACCAAGGAAAATGCAATAGATATATTTATCAACAAAGAAATAACATCAACGAGAGTAACCATGCCATCTCTTAGCATTCTCAGTATTGCCATTAGCACATAAAGAACTGGGCTACACTTCACAATGCCAAAACCTTGAGCAAAATTCACTGTAAATTCAACTTTGTAGATTTTAAGTCAAACTCATTGACCCATGTTTCATGAGTAATAATTCACAAGGAATCATCTCTCATGAGAATGAATGGAACACTTAGCTCTCATTGCAATTAGATGATGCTCACAGGTGGTGGATAAGCTAATATTATAATTTATTAACTATAAACTAACACTATGGATCATAAACAAACAAAAGACTAGTAGACTGAAAATGTGTTCTTAGCAACAATAGTTGTCTATTCATTTAATGTGACAAGAATGTATTCAGAGCCATGCATGAGAATCTCAAAAGAAGTTCAGCCTTCACTATTTGACTATCATGGCTATACTAGGATAACTGTGGTACAAGGGGTGAATTGATAAATCTGTCCCTACAATTGGGACTGACAATAGCAACAAATAAATAAGCGATATTTGAGAGAGATTTAAACAACATAGATCACTTGGAAGGCTCTGAAGGTTGGTGCTAGATGACAAAATCAGAGGTTTGAAAAGCATAGTTGAATTACTAGTCACAATGGGAAATAGAGGCTTGTTGCCTACTGCTTGGAGAACTAATTGTGATCTGCCACGTTTATTCATTTGTCTATGATTTTCAAAATTAGAATAGATCTCTGTGCTTAGATCTCTGCTACTGCTTTCCAAACTACTGTCTATATCTATCACTGGCATGCCTTTTTGCTTGGATATAGGATGTAGAACTTTTGAGTTTTTCCTTGCTTGTGTAGCAATCCTTGAAACCTCTTATGCATTCATTCGAGCCAGTGCCCAAGGGCTAATCTTTACAGATCCTTTATTCTTTTGCACTATCTGTTCATTGGGTGTCCTCTTTATATTTTGATTATCTACCTTGATGGATGGTATGACACTATCTCTTGGCAACATAGAGAACTACAAATCACCAAACTGGTGTAGTAAGTTATATAGATCTATTGACATAAAATATGAATAACATGTGCACATTGCATTTGTCTCAAAGATTGTAGATTCAGACCTAGTCCTCTACAAAAAGGCGTGGTGGAGTGCACTAGGACCCATGGTGTAATGCACTCATAGAACTTGAATGACTCAATCTTGACACTAAACTTTTCATTGATATTTGTGGGCTTTGTGCTCATCCCATATTTTGCTGCTCTTGCTCCCTCATTGCAACAATGTAATCATATGTGCTGACACCCTATTATTGGCATTTCAACCAAAGCAAATAAGCATAAAATACATTCATCATATAACAGAAGGAATACCAAAAAGTTCAATACAGAAAATATCAATATTTCAAATCAAACTTTTGACAAGATTATCAACCTTTCTTATGAGTAAAACATGAAAGAAGAAAAGTTTTCCAAGAGGAAGCATTGCAATCATAGACAAAATAGTGCATGAACCCTATAAAATGACCCAATTGAAAAGTTGAACACTACGTGATAAAAGGATTGTTTTACATAACTCATTATCACTTCAATGGGAAATATTATAATTCTTATTTGCACATAAATTTGAAAATGAGAGGAAAAATATGCAAAGATTGTTGCACAGCTCACCAAGACAACAACAAATGGTCCCAATGAGAAACTACTACCTAGCTTAGATACAATCTCCACATCAAAGTGACTCTGATTAAGGAAACATCACACTATTACAAAGAGTCCAATTGACCACTAAAGTATAAGCTGCGATCCAAGCCCAACATGTACAACCCATGCACTTGTCAATAATAAGTGAGAGCCAAATGGGCTAAATGATTGCTTTCTGTAAGCTAGAATAAAATTTTAGACCTTACGGTGGATTTGAACCAAGTAGAAGGAAGGCTCAATCAAAATGCTCCTGGATCTGGAGCACGATGGTTTAAGCACCATGCTGTAATCAACTAAAAATTAATGCAAATATGTTGGCCACCTATTCTTAGCTTAGGTGCAATGTATAAGGATCAACCATGTTAGTGTTTTATTGATAGGACTACTTATAGGACTGATATTATCATCATCGACTCTTACAATGCATAACAAACAATGTAAGCCATTGTCATCCACAGTGCCCATGGACATTCAAGGTATTTGTTTCAGTACCACCTGTTAAGTGCATAAACTTTTAGAGCTTGACATTCAAATACGAACAGTCGAAATAAAATTGTACAGTTCTCTGAAGACTGGTTTCTTCTTATTGAATATATGATAATCAATTGCTACAAACTATAACAACCTCTCATAATGCCATCCAACTTTTATTACCACAAGACACTCCAAGATAGCCAAGATACTATCTCTACATCTTTTGAGTTAGTAGGAAATATTGAACTCAATTTGGCACATTGTAAAATTAGAAAAGACTCATATGAAGCCAAAACCTAAATTGGTAAAAAAATTATAACACAAGAAACTAGTACAGTGTTGCAAGAAAGTTGATCTTTATACAGTGGCAGCTAATGAAAAGGCATTGACAACTCTTTTAGCTGCCTGTACTTTGCTCACCAGCACCTTCCGTTTCACTTCATCCTTCTTGCTTTGCTATTTCACTTTTTCTTTAAAATGCCTACATGAAGATATACTCTGATCATCTATAACAAAAAGAAATATGCTTCTAGAAAATGTAATAATACCAATTGTATATTTAATAACAAAAGGCCCATCTGTACCTGCACAAAGGAACCTTGCAGACATCTGGCTTATAACACATTCTTGAATGAAGTTCAAGAAGTTGCCACATTCTTTTATAGTGAACACATCCACCAGGGACTCATGTTTTGTACCTAGCAAAATGTCTAACTAAAGATTCAAGGCCTTTGCATGCTGGGAAATTGCAGGGTCCCATTGTATGATCTAGGTCTTTGTCGTGGGGTCCTACTGTGCAACAACCATCTTTGCAGATGTGAACAAGTGCTTCCATGACATCATATAATTGTAAATATGTCCTTTTCTCCTCTATCTTGTGAAGCCTTTCTTGTTTTTGCTATGAATACAAAGAAAACGAAGGATCACAAATTAAAATTATATCAATCTCAACAAAACTAAGAAACTACATTGGCATCAATACCAGCTACTTGTGAGAGATTTAGCTTCAAACCAAGTTCTATACTTTAGTGTACTCCAAACATCTTTACCTTATTGGATGACTTAGTATTGATTCAACTCTACGACAGTTTTTAATTGCTTAAACCTCCTTGCATTTGCATGATAATTGGCAATCTGCGCTAATATAAACCCTCTTTTAATCTATAGATATCTAGTGACAAGAGCAATCTTTCACCCTTGATATATCTAAGAAATTGCTACTGTCCCTGTCAAGCCGTAAGCAAGCAAGGGCAAAACATCATTTTTTTGTCTAGTGATGGCGCCCAACTCCAAAAAAATGTGAATGATCCCGTGCGTGCGAAAAATAACAAATAATAAATGTTTTTGGTTTTTACATCTAAGCCTCGTGTTGGTTGAAATTTTGACCAACACATTTCGCCCTATATGTGTTGGTCGAAATTTCGACCAACATGGGGCTTAGATGTAAAAAAAAGAAATTTTTGTCTTCTACATTCCGACCAACTTAAACTTTTTTAGTTGATGGTCGAAAATTTTGGTAGAAAAATGAGGTCAAATGTAGTAGTGTGCACTTGTTGCTAAATGTGCGGCCAAAGCTACTCAAGGTAGTGAACCTTAGAAGATTTTAATAAAAAATAACATCAAGAGAGCTATGCCATCAAAAGCAAGCGATTGGATGAGGCTATTGTCGAATGATTTATTGACCATCTCAAAAGGGGTCAGTATTGAAGGATCAATGGTTTTCAAATACATATGTAAGGCATGTAAGTCAACCAATCATTGAATTACTAACAAAGGTCTAATTGAACAAAACAATAGAATTTGTTGTGATAGATCCATTTGTTGGGATCTCTCCTACTCTTCCAAACCTTTGGCCCTCCTCCAAGGTTGCTCTGCCAAGAGATGGGTTGGCAAGGGTATATACTCCTTTCATGATATCATTATTAATGGCTCTCTTATCAGTTGGAATAAACTTGTTGCCAACTTTGATATCCTCCTCACCTAGTGGAGAACCTACACCAGCTTGAGAGATGCCTACTCAACCCTTAGCTACCCTAGAACCTATTGTAACACTTCCACCTATTCCTCTATTTGAAGCTGGGTTGACTCTCCCCCCTTGCACATGATTAAAGCTAAGATCCTCTACTCCCTTCTCACCCATAAGTTGGACATTTATGACCATCTCAATTGTATATGGAACCTTAATTTGGACCATCAAACCTAGAGTAAGCATTTGACGAATATGTGTTGCAGACCTATTGAACCCAAATCCATTGTTTCCTTTGGAACCTTCTTATGCATAAACCCCCTTTTAAGAAACCCAATGACAAACCTAACATATGCCCATATTATAGATGATGTGAATATGTTCAACGTGTATTTTTTGGTTGTATTTTTGCTAAAGAAGTTTGGGGAACATTTGGTCTTGTTCTTGACAATAATTTCCAATTGGAACATGTGATCTCTATAAATATTCACAATAACAATAAAGTTTGTAATATCTTTTGGAACATTCTTTCTTCCTCATTGCTACAAATAATTAAAAAATTTAGGAATGATGTTATTTTCGATAGGAAGGCTGGAAATATTATTGAGTCTCTAAAAAGATTCATACTTCCTAACATTACCTCGTAGGTCACAACCATCTTGAAGTTAAAGGAGGACAAATTCATTAAGCTGCTAACAGAGGGGACACCAAAACTGAGAAGGAAAGAAATTGCATATGGACATACCATTCTTAAACAAAAAGAGGAATTTGAAATCACCCTTGTAGAGTTCATTCAACAACTTAAGAGAAAGGGTAAGTGGAAGGCTCCTAAAGTTGGTAACAAGTAAAATACATCAGTGCATGGAGGGCACACTGTGAATAGTAATATTAGACCTCAACCAAAGGCTGAGCAACCGCTAAAGAGGACCATACATCCCTTGTTACCATTTGCTGAATACACTTATGAGAATCAACTTAATCCTAGTAAACCAATAATTGTGCCTAATGTCATACTTGTAGAAAGCTCTAAGGTAGACATGTTTAATGCACCTATGGTGGGAAGACCCATACCACTAATGTGGAGATAGTTTATTAAATTTTAGATATATTGCTTATGTTGTTCCTTGTTAAATAATTTTGATATAAACTTGAAAACTATAAAAATGCTTAGTTTTTAATGGTCCTAATATTTTCATTGATATAAATTTTGTTATTACCTATTTTTAATAGAAAATTATATTCTTTGTTGGTGTAAATAAGTACTTCACTTATTACACTTACTTAAGTTTACTTAGGTTAATGCATTATTTAATTATTTTTATTTATGAGACACTTGGGAGTTTGCACACCTTTTGAGTTGTCATGTTGACAACACAGGAGTACGCAACTCTATTTAAGCACATGGTGTCTACAACATTGTTTTGTGTGTCCCACCCTTGTAGGCTTATCCTCTCATCACTGCACTTACTTTCATGCTTAATGGAGGATAACCCATATTTGGTGGACATGTGCTTGGTTGTATGACACATCATGATGTTAACTTCTATGCATTCTATAACCTCTCCTGAGGCCTTTATATTCAGGCACTCCTAGTGTACTCTATAATGAACCAATTATTGAATACATTGTTATTTTGATCATACTCTCTCTCTTTGGTCTACTGTGTTCTTGTGTTTGAGTTCTTAGTTCTTGGTTGAATTTTGCCCTTAGGCAAATTCTTACATGGTATCAGAGCAACTTGGAGATTTTCTCATCACAAGCCGTTCGAGACCTCTTGCTTGCTTCATCACCTCAGCCCGAATCCAGAGTGCTGCAGAAATTGGGAGTGTCCAGCATCAGATCTGACCTCGCCATTGCATTCGGAATGCTAAACTGGTGAAAATCGACTATAAGCATGCCTACCTTGGCCCAAAGTCGACCGTGAGGAAATTTTTTTTTGCAAATCGAAACTCAGAGGCCCTGATTTGCGGTATTGGTATAGTCATCATTTTCGGATTTGTGATTTAATTTTAATTTGGATTTGTTCTTTCTCTGTATTTTCGTCATTTTTTTGGGTCAAATTTTTGAAAATTATTTTGACCCTTTGGGCACCCGACAGAGAAATTTTTTTAGCAGACCCGGGTAGTGACACCCCGGATCTGCCATTTGGAAGTTTATTTGTTGTCCCAGGAGGGTTTACTATTTTTTTATAGTGGTTATTTTTATTAGTCGCAGGCCATATTTATTTATTTCGTAGCATACAATACATTTCTGCCCACCCTTCCTGGCGGCGACCAATATTTCCCACTGGCTCGGCCCTGCCTTAAATCTCGGCCAAACATCCCAGTGACGACAGATTAACCACACCCTCCACCGGCAAGCTTCCTCTTTGCAAATACAACCGATGACATATTTTATTCGACGGCTCGTGCATTACTAATAGTAGCTTTCGGTAGTCTTGCACAATACCCGGTAGACATCAGGTATATTCCGTCAGTGCAGAGGCATATACAGGCTATTTTCCTACACTGCCCTTCACATTCTGCAAGGACACGTGTCCACTAATAAACGGACATGTGACGAGATTAACTCGCCACCTAGACTCCCTGCCCAATCAGTGACGCGCTCGCAGACTACAACGCAAACAAATCTGCATTCGACACATGTCATTGACACAACATTTTTGCCATCACACCAAAATTGCCACGTCATCCCTTGGATAGCCAATTTTTCTGCCACGACCTCATCCATACATTCCGTACAGTATGAAAGGTACAGTCAACTGCCACATCATCCCAGGGCATGGATTTTTTTGCTGGCGTCAGCAAAAACAATGGTGTTAAAATTGACGCCCGTCTGAATGTCATTTTCAGGCATCTTTCAACTGCATTGATGGTCATTTGATCATCAAGTTTAGACTCACAGTTTCCTTCCAGACCCCTCTCTAGATTGCTTTTCAATTTGGCAGCCTGACTTTGTGAGCTCCTAACTTGGACATCCGGACTCCGATTCAGGTGCAATTTTTTTTGAAATCAGGTAAATTTTTTTGAATTTTCCAGTGGTGGTGTTGTTTTCTAGTTTTGGTGCACAAAATTTGCAAAATTTGCATTTTTTGACGATTGTACCTGCATAATCCTGCATTTTGCAACTTCAAAAGCTCCGTACGAGCACATCTGGTCACTTTTTCAAGTTTCATTTTTTTTGAAAGTGCGTATTTTTTTGTCTAATTTCCAGATCTGAAGTCAAATTCTAGGGTTGTGTGGACAAATTTCTCACTTTTGGAATTAGGCCTTCTGTGGCATTGTAAAGCTTTGGTTCTTTTTCAAAATTGTTGTAAATCTTAGCTACAATGCTTAAGTGACAGAATTCAACCTTATAAGATAGTTGCAAAAGCAAAATCATAAAGTCCACTTTGTTCATTTTGACAAGTGGTCCATTGTAAACGCACTACTTATAAAGTGCCAACAACATCTCTTTAGGGGGGGGTCTTTTGATTGAGTGAAAAGAGGGGGTGTGTACTGTGTTTATGTCTCTCTCTTGTGCTCTTTTCATTTCTGCATCATGGGTTTTAAATGTCCTCCTCTAACTTCACACAATTATTCTACACTGAAAGATATTGCATGGAGTAGATTAATGGAAAAAGGATATATTCTTTATGTTGATGGTACAATTACCAAACTGACTGATGCTAAAGAACTCATTGATTGGACAAATCTAGACTGACAAGCTTTAGGTGTAATTAGGAGTTTTGTACATGGGGATCTTCTCTTTCACATTAAAAATTGTTCAGAATCTAAGGAAGCTTGGGATAAACTTGAACAGTTGTATGGTAAAGGATGAAGAAAAGGGATTTTAGATTGAAGATGATCTACTTCTCTTGGATCCTAAGAATTATGACACAATTCAGGGTTACATCATTAAAGTCAATGAGTATAGGGCACTTCTAAAAGATTGTGGAAATCCCATGAAGGATGATAGGTTAATTCATCACATCCTGAAAAAGCTACCTTCTGAGTACGCCAACTTTGTTTCAAGTTTTAATACTCACAGGTTGACCATGGGATTTGCATACCAGAAGCCTTCCTTTGATGGATTTGCAGACATGTTGATTGTTGAACAATCTCACTTAGTGGATTTTGGACTTCTCAAGTCATCTAAGACCAAAGCCTTGGTGGCTAGTGATGATTCCAAATCTAGTCAAGGGGAAAAAGCAACAAGAAGAAGAAGTAGTGGAAGTAGAAAACACAATCTGAGACACAACATGACTCCTCTCAACAAGGTGGTTCTTCTTTAAACAAGAAAGGAAGTAATGAAAAGAAGGACAAACTCTTTTGTGCATACTGTAAAAAGCCAAATCATGATGAGCATCATTGCAAAACAAAAAGAATCGATGAGTTAGAAAATCTACTCAAGAAGATCAAGATTCAAGTGCCAGGTACTTCCAAGGATTCTACTCCTACCTCTTCGAAGGGTAAAGGTCAAGCACTTATGGAAAACACAAGTTCTTCGGAATGGATACTTGACTCAGGTGCCTCTTACCATATGGGTTCTTCAAAGCAAGACTTTTCTTCATTGAAGCAGTCAAAGGTGCCACACATCTTCGTGGGAGATGATACTAAAATGGAAGTTGAAGGAAAAGGACATGTTGAAATGGAAGATGGGGAATTCAAAGATTTTCTCTATGTTCCAAATCTAAGCTCCAATCTCCTATTAGTTTACCAAATCACTCACCTTGGAGATGGTCATAAGGTTGAGTTCCTTCTAGATTCAATGATGGTGCGAAGTCTTAGAGATGATTAGCAGTTGGGAAAGTCAATGATGACAAGAGGTTATATTCCTTCTCCCACTTTGTACCTAAGAGTCCTTCTCAAGCCTTGTTAACTCACTCTACTTCAAACATCAACTTATGGCATGAGCAGTTTGGTCACCTTGACTTTTGCTCTCTTCAGCAACTTTGCTCAAAACACATGGTCAAAGGTCTACCTAATATCAACTTTTCTAAGGGAGAGTGTTCATCTTGTTCAGTGGATATGAATCTCATGGAGAAGTATGATAAAAGGAAGTCTTCTCGAGCTCCAATTGTTCTTCAGCTAGTTCACATGGTATTAGCAGGACCCTTTGCAGTGACTTCACTTAGCCAAGGTCACTACATACTCACATTTGTTGATGACTTTTCGAGGTTCACTTTGGTCTTCTTCCTTCATCACAAGAATGAAGTAGTTCATAAGCTTCAACACTTCAAGGCTCATGTTGAACACAAGTCAAGGAAAGCCATCAAAGTACTAAGGGTGGACAATGAGAATAGATATGTTGACAAAAGACTTAAGAACTTTTGCAGAATTGAGGAGATTGATCTTCAGAACTCACCAGCATTTAGGATGCACAAGATAGATGTTGTAGCTATGAGGTTTAGGACTCTCGAGACCATGGCAAGTTGTATGATTAAGACCAAGTCTCTCGATCCTACATTAGAAGTTGAAGCCATTAGCAGTGCTACTCACATACTTAACATGTCTCCTCATCCAGCCTTAGATGGCCAGACTCCTTTTGAGGCATGGTGCGGCAGAAAATTAGTTGTGAGTCACCTTAGAGTCTTTGGTTGTCCAACATGGGCAATCCTTTCTTCTAGGAGTTGCAAGGCACCGACACCTAGGCCTTGTACCTTCGTCAGTTATGAAGACAATGTGAAGGCTTACAAACTTATGGATCTTGAGACACATGAGATTTTTGTGGAGAAGGATGTTCACTTTGAGGAAAGTTCTCCTAGCTTGTCCTCTACTCCTCTCCGCACATCATACACAGTGGAAACTGATAGTGACACCAGCGATAGTGCTTCAACAGTTTCAGACACACGGGGTTCTATTAACAATTGCAGTGAGAGGTCACATTAGTCCAGTCCACATGCTTATATTGTCACAGTGAAAGGTCCATCACAACATGGTGCATCTCGTCTTCTAGCTCCAGCTTCACTTGACTTGGGAGACACACTTGAAGACTTACATCTTCTCATTGATGATGATTCTTCTATAGTTGTTGCGAGGGCTCACTCTAACCCTCATGTCCATTGTCTACATGATCAATCTTCCCAGGTTGGTGTGATTGTGGATCCTTATGAACAACAATTAGCGGAGGTCTCTTTGTTAGTTGAGAAGACAGATGGTTCGGTGGAACAGGTTCAACAGACATCCTTGCCAGATCTGCATTCATTCTTTTTAGCACAGTTGGATGGAGTGAACTTCAGCATCAGTACAGGGATACTTGAGTAGGTTTCAAGGCCACAGTACATCTTCAGGACTGTACCTTTGCCTTTGTTTCTTCCTAAGGGGAGGAACACTGTTCTGCATTCTTGGACCAGCTTCTTCATCGGAGCGGCTTTCACTTGCTGGCATTCTTCTTTTTTTTGGGGGGGGGGGGGAGCCTATTATGTCTCTCTTCCTTCTCTCATTCTCTTATGAATATATTGGATGTATGTCGTAATGGGGGGGTCTTGATTACTCCATCCATCGATGCATCCTTACTTATCTCTCTTTTTGGGGGAGGGTTTTTCCCATGAGGTTTTCCTTCTTTCCCCGCTTTATGGGAGATTGCATTTTCATTATGTACATGGGTACCTAATATGGCCTCGTAGCCGGGACCCATTATGCATCTTCATCCTAGTTTCGTAAGCTTAAGGGCATTCCCCTAAGTTGCACTTAAGGGGGGGTGTTGGTGTAAATAAGTACTTCACTTATTACACTTACTTAAGTTTACTTAGGTTAATGCATTATTTAATTATTTTGCATTATTTTATTATTTTTATTTGCGAGACACTTGGGAGTTTGCACACATTTTGAATTGTCATGTTGACAACAAAGGAGTACGCAACTCTATTTAAGCACATGGTGTCTACAACACTGTTTTGCGTGTCCCACCTTTGTAGACTTATCCTTTCATCACCGCACTTACTTTCGTGCTTAATGGAGGATAACCCATATTTGGTGGACATGTGCTTGGTTGTATGACACATCATGATGCTAACTTCTATGCATTCTAGAAGCTCTCCTGAGGCCTTTATATTCAGGCACTCCTAGTGTACTCTATAATGAACCAGTTATTGAATACATTGTTATTCTAATTATACTCTCTCTCTTTGGTCTACTGTGTGCTTGTGTTTGAGTTCTTAGTTCCAGAGTGAATTTTGCCCTTAGGCAAATTCTTACATTCTTCAATAATAAAATTAAATTATCCATTTCTCTTTACTCTCAAATTTATTATTGGCACAATGATAAATAAACTCTACTCATACTCAATATGAATTGAAAAAAACAATTGGTTCTACTAGAGATTGTTGTAGGTTGATTTATAGCTCTTAACTTATTATTCTACTTAATATTTTAATTAGATTAATAGTTATGTGAAGTCTTTTGAACTATTTATTTTTCAACATGATTCAATTAAAAAAAAAAAGTTGTCCTACAAATATTCAATGTCCTATGTTGTAGAATAGAGTTCAAATTCCCCAACAATCCTAAACTAAAATGTAAAGCTTTACCAAAAAAAACTAAATGTCCCCTGGGTAAGCTTTATGTTTTAATTTAGGTTTTAGACATTGTCAAAAATCCTTATTAACCTTCCAATACAAACTTAACGAGTCATTTATAAATAGATAGATAAATCGTCCTTTATTCTTTTATTCTAACCTAAGTTGGAGTAAATCGCGTTTACCCTAATCCAACCCGGGGTAAATCACCGTGCATTCTTACCCGTGGACGGCAAAACCTAACTTAACCTTGGTAGTTGCAATAACTGTGGTTAATTGCCCTAACTTTGCAGCGCGTTCGGTCACATTGTTTAAGTAGGGCATTTGAAGGATATGTCAATCAAACCCTGTGAGGACACAAACCCACTGATAGGAAGTGCCGTATGACGGTTAAAAACGCTTGTTCTATGTAGTCTCAGAACATTTGAATCCCTGGTTTGTTTCATTGAAACACCTCGGCCTCTTGTTCGATTGCGTCTTACGAGCGTTGGATGATTTTACACGGGTCTCTGAGGGTTTCTATTTATTCTTTTGCCCGATGCCACGTCCTAGGTAGCTACTTATTTGCAGTGACCATGGATGCTATGATTGGGCAGATATTAACTTCTTCACATTCCTGATAGGAAACCAAGGGTATGATTTCGATTGCTCATTGGTGCCATTATTGTGATTACATTTTTTCAGTTAATATTCCGGCGGCTCTTTCATTTTCCCCTTTTGTTTGTTCTTAGAGTTTTGGGGTTATGGAGCCAGTGATGATTTTTTTTTGTTGGAATTACCGACTGAGGATTAATCCGCAGATGTCATTAGGCATTCTGAGGCTCCATTTTTCTGTTTTGATTAAAGTTTTTCCGTCCCTCAAATGTGTAATTAAATCAGGCAGGCTGAAACTATGGTCTTTTTTGATTTAAGGTTAAATTAATCTCTTGTTACGAGAATCAACAGAGAATAGGTTGGAAGTCATGATATCAAACTTTACAGGGTTTTATGGTATAAGGGGTTTACATCGAAATGATGTTAGATTTAAATAGCCCAATCTCCTTTTCCAAGGCTCTCCAGGATCTTTTCGTATGCTGTAATGCTGAGTTTATATATATTAGGATGTGACATTTGGGCATTAGGAATGAAATAGAGGGTGAGATCTCAGGATAGGATTTTGTGGTTTCCGATCCCTAATTTTTCAGGTGCTGTGTAGGTGTTTTGCATTTGTAAGAAGTATCAATGATAGGGGGTTCATAAATATTAGTGAGCCTGTAACTTCTGTATATTAAGATTGATAGATAGGTTTTTTTGGGAAAACGTTTACATAAGTGAAATTATATTAGTATTTTTTTGGGAAAACGTTTACGTAAGTGAGATTATTGTTATCCTGATATTGGATTTAACTGTGTGATTTTGAGTCAAACTCGATGACCCATGTTTCATGAGTAGTGATTCAACATGAATCCATCTCTCATGAGAATAAATGGAACACTTAGCATTCATTGGATTTAGGTGATGCTCACAGGAGTGAAGCACCGGTACTTCACGGGAGGTCACCCATCCCAGTACTATTGGAAATCATCTCCTACTTATCATCAATTATTGTTATTGTTAGAAATTATTGTTATTGTTAGAAGAAATTCAATTATTGTTATTGTTAGAAGAAATTCAGATGCCATTATCGCATCTCGAAGATTATAGTTTTGTTTTTATCTGTGGGATGTGGGGTTTCAGCGTTCGTGCGTGGGAAGTGATCTGTCTTCACGATTTAGATTAGGGCTAAGGGCGCACTTAAAAATGTTCATCATAGTTTGTTATTCCATTCTATCGGGGCGTTGGTTGAGGTTTCATTTTTAATTTTCCGTCGCTTTAAATCTTAAATCAGGTTCAAATCTATCGTTGTTAAAGCTTGAAGATAAATGTACTTTTGTCACCGATTGAATGTTATTTTGGGAGTTTTAGGGTAGAATAATGTCGAAATACATATAATACTGTCTTGGCCGCTGATAATCGTGAATGTATTTTCCTGACTGTAACCTTCGTGTTTATTTGGTCAAATCATTAGGTGAATGTAGAATTGGTTCTCAATATGCTTTAATAAGACGACCATAGACAATCGAAAACCAACAGGAACTACGTTAATGGCCATATTTCGCATGAATGGCTCTGAATGATTTATGCAGCTTTCGGAAGATATGAATAATTGTTCACCAAAATATTTGTGGGATACATATCGTTACCAAAAAAAACTTGAACTGAAGAAGACTTTATAAATCTTCCACATCCAAGCTACAACGCTTAGCTTAGCTTACCAACCGAGGCCACCTTCGTTTTAGAGCTGTAACTCAACGAACACCGTGTTAAGAAATGTCGAACATTTGATTAATGGCTAGTGAACAGCGTACACGAAATACGCAAAATGGCTGGGAACTTATTATCAGAATAAAATGTTCAAAATGTGAGGCTTTTTCTTTAGAAAAAGCGAATCAAACACTGCTCTGCAACTTCAATTTTTAAAATGCTTCAAGGATCAAGTTCTCTCATATGGAGCAAATATGTATGATACTAAAAGCACACTTTAATTCAATCTATAACATGTTTCAATGGTTAAATGCCTCTCTAACAACAATCTCGTACAAATCCAATACAAATCCAATATGAATGATTACTATTTTATTCTTTAGCATCAGCTGATGTTATGTATCCGTCTTATTGGCACCTACTTGTTTAATTAAGAATATGTAATGTTTCATGTTTTTTTTGGAGGAATTAATTATAAAGTTATTAATTAAAAAATATATATTATAAGTTAATTTAAATTTTTTTTTAGAGGTTGTTGGAAGAAGCAAAGAAAAATTAAAAAGGGATGCTTACTTATCAAGGGAAAAATAATAAATAAGCATTGAGGGCTCATTGCTTATCATTGAGATTTATTATTGAATTTTGTTTGTGCGTGTTATGGAGCTTAGGGTTTTTGCAAATAGTCACTATTGGCCATTGAGAATGAAAATTTTCAATTGGTACTCAATTTTGAGGGGGTGAGATCATTTCAATTATTGTAGTTGTGGGAAGGATATTTTAATTTTTCATTTGTGCTTAATTGCTGATTTGGAGTTTTCAGTGGAGTTGCACTTTAATCATATTATTTTCAGCACAGTCTCTACCATTTGATCAATCTAGTGGCTTATTGGTACTAGCATTATAGTGGTATTAGAGTGGTTTTTTGCTAGCTTGATAGGGTTAACTAGCCATCATTTAATTTAGTTTACAAAAAAATAACAAAATTGAGAATATGATTGAGAGACATTTTGAAAGCCCATCTAGAAGTGTGCGAGATGATGAGACTTCATAGCAATAGGAGATGCAAGTACATAGACAATGATGGTTATGATGCAACATTTGATTGGGGAAAATAGAAGGAATAATCATAATAATGATCAAGATGACATGAGCATAGTAGGATCACAACATAGGACACGATTTGGAACAGTTGATGGACTCACACGTCTTACATTTAGAGAAAAAACTCAAGTACACAACTTTGATGCTATGTTAACAGATATTGTAGATGAACTTTGACAAGCGAGGAATGAGTGGGATTCATTATCAGAATATGTACAAGATGGATGGACATTTGATAGGTACTTGAACTATAGAGCTGTTAGGTAGAAGCAAGTAGATAAACACAGTGAGTTGCAACAGGTCACCAACAAGTTGGTATTGCTCACATTTGATGGCAGTGGAAAAAAGACTACTCGTGCTTGGATTCACAAGGTGGATACTTTCCAATCTTTGAAAATGATGATAGAATTTGAAGCACTCAAGTATGTCACTTTACACTTAGATGGGGCAGCACATGATTGGTGTACACATGGTATGATCACATTTCAACATAATCAGGGAACCACTTATCAGGAGTTTGTGGATAGATTGATTGATAGAACGGTTTGATAAAAAAATTTTGAAGTTTATTTTTGGGAGTTAGCCTAGTTGAGACAGTTAGGAGGTTTAGAACAATTTATCAATGATTTGTAGAAGCTTGCAGTGATGGTGCTTGACATTTCAAAAAGGAGGTTAGTCATTTTATTCATAGAGGGATTAATTGAACCACTCAAAGGGTGGGTAAAAGTTTTTGATCCTCCTACATTATAGGAAGCCATGAAGAAAGCTCATAGTATGGAATTTGCAGTTCCAGCAAATTAGTTAAGTTCAAAGGGTTCTTCATCATTTAGAGATAACAAAAGGGAATTTAGCAAGGGTAAAGAGAAGGTTAGTGACTCAAAAGACAAGCTAGCTGCACCTTGGGATAAGGAAACACTTAATGACTTGCGTAGGAAGATGCTATGCTTCTTTTGCATAAGTCCCTATGAGTTTGATCATGATTGTCTTATGAAGCCTAAGGGGAAAACTAATCAGGTGATGTGGGCTTATTATGAAGGTTCAGATTTAGACATCTCAGAGCACCATGATGTGGATCTTGATGAGGTAGAGGGCGAACAAAAGGTAGATAGTGTTGAAAAAAAAGAGGCTCTAGAGATACATTTATAGGAGGCACGTTTGGCTAGTATTCAAAGAGAGGGATTTTTCAGATTTTGAGGAGTCTTGGTAGGACAAAAGATTGTTACTATGTTGGATATAGGTGTCATGCATAATTTCATTGATGCACAATTTGTGGAGAGGTGTGGACTCATTACTAAGGAGTTTTGAGGGATTGAGAGTTAAGGTAGCTGATGGATACACCTTTCGTTGTGATAAGATGGTGCGAGATCTACCTTTGTGCTTGAACAACTATGAGTTTAAGGTGGACTATCATGTGGTCAACATGGGTGACATGGACATAGTACTTGGGATGTAATGGCTACATTCTTTGAAGGAGGTTACTTTGAGATTGGAGGATATGGAGATACGATTCGTGATGGATGGTAGGACTCATGTGTTGAATGCTATCCGTAATGGTGATGTTATGACTTTCATTTAGGCGGTTGGAGAGATTAGCCAGGCATAATAATATAGAGTGAGCAACAATATGTGCCTTGATGCCAACCCAGGGGGAGCAACATAAGATTGAATATCATCTAGATATTCAAAAATTGAGAATCAAGTATTGGAAGGTATTTAGTGAGATTCCACCAAGCAAGCCACCAGATAGAGGTATTGAGCACATTATTGAGTTGGAGGAAGGTGATAAGTCTGTCATGATCACACCATATCGGCACCCAAAACGACTCAAAGATGAGATAGAGAGGACCATCAACGAGTTGCTAGCAATGGGACACATCAGGCCAAGTAAGTCACCTTTTGCATCTTTTGTTGTTTTGGTAAAAAAGGATGGTAATCTACGAACGTGTATTGATTACAGGGTGTTGAATAAGAGAACTATAAAGAACAAGTATTCCATCCCACGCATTGATGAGCTGATAGACGAATTACATGGGGCTTGTTATTTCACAAAAAATGATTTGAGATTAGGCTATATCACTAGATCAAAGTTCGAGAGTAAGATATTGGAAAAATTGCTTTTAGATGTCATTATGAGCATTTAGAGTTTGTAGTCATGCCTTTTGGTTTTTAGATGTCATTACGAGCATTTAGAGTTTGTAGTCATGCCTTTCGGTTTGACTAATCCACTTGCCACTTTTCAGTCCACTATGAACAAGGTCTTTCACCATCAGTTGAGGAAATTTGAGCTAGTGTTCTTTGATGATATTTTGATCTATAGCAGGACATGGTAGGAACATTTAGAGCACTCGGAGACAGTATTAAGCATTTTACAAAGCGAGTCCTTGTATGCTGAGGAGTCTAAATGTGATTTCGAGATGATAGAATTGTTGTATCTTGGACACATCATTAGTGCGGATGGATTTTGAAAAGATTTGTACTATTGTTGATTGGCCACCACTCGAGAACCTTACACAATTAAGAGGGTTCCTTGGTCTATGTGGATTCTATCGCTGGTTTGTTAGTGGTTACTCACGACATGCAATGCCTATGACAGATTTGCTGAAGAAAGAGGCATTTGTGTGGACTCGGGAGGCACGTGAGTGTTTTATGCAATTCAAGGAAATAATGACTACATGCCCAATATTAGCATTGCTTGATTTGACGAAGCCATTTGAGCTTCAATGTGATGCTTTTGGAGAGGGAGTTGGTGCTGTACTCATGCAGGACAAGCATCCTATAACCTATGAGAGTAGGAAACTAAAAGGGGCTGAGATATCATTCAGTATATATGATAAGGAGATGTTGGCCATCATGCATGCTTTGGCTAGATTCAGATAGTATCTTGTGGGCAGCAAATTTTGTATTAAAATTGATCATAATAGTTTGAAGCACTTTTTGGGACAACGAGACTTGAATGATCGTCAGCAGAAGTGGGTAAGTTACAGGCATATGATTTTGATATCACATATGTTAAGGGGACATAGAATATTGTTGCAGATGCTTTATCTTGTAGGCCACACCTCACTTCTATGATTCAAAAATCAGAGGACTGGCGACACTTGATTGTAGTAGAATATGCCAAAGACAGGCGGGCCTCTGCTATAGTGGAGGGAAAAACAATTGACACCAGATACACTCTCATAGATAATTTGATCATTTACAAGAACAGGATTTACTTAGTCTCAGGATCGAAAGTAAAGCAGTTGATTTTGAGAGCATTCCATAATTGACCTACAGCAGGCCATCTTGGATATTTCAAGACTTACAAGTTAGTACAAGAATGATTCACTTGGAAGGGACTTAAGGTCGATGTTTTGCAGTATGTGCATGAGTGTCATGTTTGCTAGCAGAACAAATAAGAGCACACTTATCCAGCAGGGCTCCTACAGCCACTTCTTATGCTTGACAGGAAGTGGGAGTGCATCTGTATGGATTTTATTACGGGCTTGCCTTGGGCCCAGGGGCGTGATTGTGTCTATGTGGTGGTGGATAGGCTGACAAAATATGCTCACTTCTTCCCTATCGCTACTACATACTCAGCAATTCAGGTGGCAGAGGTCTTCTTCAGGGAGATTTTTAGATTACATGGTTTGCCTTAGAGCATTGTGAGTGACAGGGACAGTCGCTTCATGAGTCACTTTTGGCAGGAGATATTTCGGTTGTGTGGCACTGAGCTTACACCTAGTACCAGTTATCATCCACAGATTGATGGTCAAACAAAGATTGTAAACAAATGGGTGGAAGGGTATTTGAGGAATTATGTGGCAAATCAATAGCGAGCTTGGGTCAAATGGATATATCTCTTTGAGTATTGTTATAATACTACATATCATATGACTATACAAATGACACCCTTCATGGCACTTTATGGTTATGAAGCACCTAAATTCTTAGATTTGTTGTTGGGAGACAATCGAGTACCCCGTGCAGGTGAACTATTACAGGAAAGTAAGGAATAGGTGCTACTCTCAGAGACAACATTGCTAGAGCTCAGTACTAGCAAAAACAGTATGCAGACAAGAAGAGGATTGAGTGTAATTTTGAGATAAATGATATGGTTTACTTCATGTTGCAGTGATATAAGCAATCCACTCTCAAGAAGAGTGGTACAGAGAAACTCAAGCCACGCTATTATGGACCATTCAAGATCATCAAACGAGTTGGTGAGGTGGCTTATGAGTTAGAGTTTCCCACAAATGGTAGAGTGCACAATGTGTTCCATGTATCATGCCTCAAAAAGGCATTGGGTCAGAATGTGATGCCTTCTATAGTATTACCTCTTTTGGATGATGAGGGGAAATTGATCTTAGTGCTAGAATCCATTTTGGATAATAGAGAGAAGTAGCTTCGCAGGAGAGTAATCAAAGAGTATCTAGTTAAGTGGAAAGATTTACCTGTTGAAGATGCTACTTGGGAGGGAGAAATGATTTTGCAGCATCCAGCATTAAGATTGCTTGAGGCCAAGCAATTGTAGGAGGGGCAGACCTGTAATGTTCCATTTTTTTTGGAGGAATTAATTATAAAGTTATCAATTAAAAAATATATATTACAAGTTAACTTAAAAAAAAATCTTCTAGAGGTTGTTGGATGAAGCGGAGAAAAATTAAGAAGGGAGGCCGACTTATCAAGGAAAAAATAATAAATAGGCATTGAGGGCTCATTGCCTATCATCGAGATTTATTATTGAATTTTGTTTATGTGCGTTGTGGAGCTTAGGGTTTTTGCAAATAGTCACAATTGGCCATTGAGAACGAAAATTCTCAATTGGTACGCAATTTTGAAGGTGTGAGAGATCACTTGAATTATTGTAGCTATGGGAAGGATATTTTAGTCCTTTTCATTTGTGCTTAATTGTTGATTTGGAGTTTTCAGTGGAGTTGCACTTTAACCATATCATCTTCAGCATTCAATTTCCACCATTTGATCAATCCAATGGCATATTGGTACAGGTCATTACAGAATAGAGCAAACGTGGCTAAGATTTTTTAGGAATATCTAAAGGGAAGCTGTCTCTTTAAAAAAAATCCTCTTAAATAGAGGAATCTAGTTGTCTTGTAAATTTTAAAAATAATTTTTTTTTTTCATTTTGGGGGAAGTTGAAGAGGTTTTTGACAAATGGCAAAATCCTTTCCTAAGCTGGTGGGATTAATTCCAGTCCTACCCCATTTCACTCCTAAAATTGAGAGGGCTAAAAAGTCTGCTCCTATTTGATAGGGAAAGATTTTAAATAAACCTTTAGCCCCTTTTAAAAAGTTATCATGGGTTCACCCACTCTACAAATATAGAGCCCAAGCCTCTCCCATAGGACTCCTGCCTAATATGCATTCATTAGTATCATCCAATGTTATGCATCTAATTTATATGCTCTATGCTGCAAAATTCTCTCCTTTTTCATAATGTCCTCAATCTTGTTTCAAATTTTGTATATCATCTTCGAGAATCTTCTCTAGTCGTTTTTATCTTCCTCTAAACTTTGATCAATCATTTGTAAGTTGAGATGGTTGAAATCATAACATATTCTGCATTTGTATCATAGAAACTATGAACATAATCAAACAAGTGGAAGAAACCATAGAAGAGACTACGACCACATCAATGCATAGCATGTATTCATCAACACCAGGCATACATCTACAATATAAGAGTTCATAGCACCCTCTGACCACATGCATCACCATTCAAAGCATCGACTCTAGGCATAAATCTTCCATCGAAGAGATCATTGTTCACTATGGCCACATGACTATGCTCGACATGTAGACATCTGCGACAGAAAATACAATCAATAACCAATCACTTCACAACAACAAATTGTGCCTAATGCAAAAAAAAATCAAATTCTCACCAAAGGGTTGGGTTAAGCTCACTACAAGAGTCTACAATAAACCGTTCTTTTTAGATTTGTGAAAACTTATTTTCAACAATTGTTTGGTTAGTTTTTACCTTTGACATATGTAAATCATGAAGAACAGATGTTGGGTAATTTATGTTTTACATTTTTTTAGATTTTTAAATTTTTTTAAAAAAAGAAAAATAAAAAGGGTAAACGCTTTGACTTGGAGCTATGAACTAGTGAGACCACAAATGGGGGACTTCATCCCCATTGGATTTGAACCTTGATGGCAAGGATAACAACTTAACAACTTAACCATTACAACATGCCACTATTGGCTCTAGATTTTTAAATCTTGATCAATACTTTATCTTATATTTTTAATATTTTTAAAATTTTTAAATTTTAATTGATGTATTTTCTAAGAAGCTTAGTATGTCAATATGGACCAGATTGACTTCAAGCAAACTCTAACTACAAACAAAAGAATAGGGTTCACATTAACTACATGCAAACAGAGGTTGACATCAACAACAATACAAAACGTCAATGACATAGAATTTACAAACAAAATAACAGGGTTCACATTAACTACAAGCAAACAGAGGGTTGACATCAACAACAATACAAAATGCCAATGATATAGATTATATGCATGTAAATGCATATATCTTGAGCCCACAATACTTTGCTTCATTTCAGGTTCTGTTGTGTTTGCAGCAATTTAGTTGGACGTTTACTTTTAGAAGATAAGATTGTTCAAAACGAAAAGAATAGAACTTAGCAGGATTTTCTTTCAGTCGTCTTGGAATATAAGATTGTTCAAAACGAAAAGAATAGATCTTAGCAAGATTTTCTTTCAGTTGTCCTGATGTAAAATGTAGCTTCTACATTAATTTGGAATGATTTTTCGATAAAAAAATTCTTACACAACAAATCCAGTGCAAGTCCTAAGAAAAGATGTCATCTCAAAGCAATGAAATTGAAGGCGTCAAATAGTCACAAATTTGTATCCCAATTGAATGAGAACAGAAAATCGGTTAATCAATTACTGAGCTCTAAATTATGGATAAGTTTTCAATGGATGAGCAATCTTTCATTTGTGAATGGTAAATGAAATTCTTGGATCTTTTTAAAAGATCAAATAAAATATAATTTGGTGGCCTTGTAAGGCAACTCGATATCAAGCGGAGCAAGAATTGCTATGAGTGATTGGAAAATTAAACTTGAAACCACTGGCATGATTTTGTTCGAGGAAACAACCAATGAAGTTGAAGTGCAAGCAATCCAATATTAGTGCAACTCCTTGGTAAACACCATATCAAGATCAAAAGGGAGACACGTCTGTATCTCAATAAATATATAAAGATTATAAAATAATTGATTGACGTGGAGTAACACGTGGAAGTGTTTGCAAGTTTAAAGCTATGTGTCTAAGGAAAAAGCTTTATGAGTTATTCGGTCATGGGTTAACCAGAACGTGTTGGAGGAATGATCCCAATGCTAAAAATAGTAGAGCCAGGGCTTGTGATGTTCATTACCAGCAATTTTCCACCATGAAACAACACCTTTGTGGTGAAGAAGAGTGTAGTAAAAGTCACATGACCAGTAGAGAAGCAATGCCAACAATGAAAGGGAAGGCCATCATAAGACACAATGCCAGAGTGCAAGCCCTATCCCTAACCACAAACACTATGTCCCAGAAAGCAGCTGGTACACATCCCAATCAATGTTGCGGAAGGGTTGGTTAGCCTAGTTTAGGGTTAATTGAGATGCTGGTTATTTGTAGGGACACACTGGGTGCATTTTTTTTTATCACACTTATTATTAATAAAAAATTATAATCATCGATAAAAAGCTAGCTCAGATAAGAATGGATTAGGTAGTGCTTTTATACTGCAACATGCTTATGTTCATCTTTTTAAAATCAGAAAAGCAAGCAACTCTATATCTCTGACCAGAAAGGTTTTTTTTTTGTGGTTTGGCAAAAGTGGGCTAGCCACTAAATATATTGATTAAATATAATTGATTCGAAAGTTTAATTGGGAAAGTTTAACTTTTAGTAGCCAAGAAGGCTCACTCCATGTTTGCACATTCAGATTTATCACACGATTCTGAATCATTTGAAGCTTGAACACTACCCCAACAAGAGTCAAGTAGGGGCTGAGGTGAAGAATCCCATCTTGATCCACGAATCACACCTCATGTGAAATTAGGCACGACAATAATTACCACGTTTCATCCATACTCTTGAGCACTATGTAATGATTGCGGCCATTCCAAGCATTGAACATCTTTGGGAGAGCTTCTAGCATGCACACTTGAGGTCTTAATGTTTTGGCCTTGCAAAGTTGTACCCACATCTTGTGAACCATCCAACCCATCTTGCGATCTTAGCGATTGACCAAGATAAAAGCCTATGACTAGGCTGCAATGAAAAGTGTTTATTTGGAAGCTCCAAAAGCTCCAATAATGCAAACCCTATGTGCTTTATGCACTCTACAAGTTGAAAATCCAAAGCCCTCACAGTGATTTGCAGGGTGGATTTTATAAATTGAGGGCTCCATTTTTTGAAAGATTTTTGTAGTGCACCATAAGTTGCCATGAAATGTCTCCTTTGTGATTTTTTATGATAGTTAAAGTCTCTAATCAGATTTTTAAAATCAAACCACCAATATTTCAAAGATCCGCCAATTTCTCAAATAAACCCAAATCGGATATGCTCGAAATAGTGCCATAAACTTCACAGCTTCACATATTATTAATAAATCTGAAAGTGGACATTTTTACAGAAATTTTATCAGCATAACAGCCTACAAAATGACATTTTTAGATCGGGCTCTTGAAAATAACACCAAATAGCTCGGAAACACCACAAAAACACTAATAATTTATCACAGAAGTATAACCACGACCCAATACATATATTCAACTTTATTTTAACATCTAAATATTTGAAATACAACAGCAACCCAAACTGATATGAAATACTCAACTGGAAACACAAAACTCTTTCAAAAAAATACACTCGAAAATTTACAAATCTGCACTGTTCAACACAAGGGCAAACTCTGCATGAGCTTGCACATGGAATGACTTTAAACTCCCGTTCTTAGCCTTCCTGAAAACTTGCGAACTCCCGTCCTTGGGTCTCCTTCTCCACAAGTTTGGCAGCTTCTAAAGAACAACAAAGCAATGAGCAAAATTCCTTAAAAGAGGGCATAACCCTAAGTCACATCCAAGAGGGGTAAATAAAACATATTTTAATAATAATTTTCATTTATTATTCCATTGGTTTCCAAAGATTAGCCCCTTTTTTCGAAACTTCACCTTTTAGGCCTGCCTGCCTTAGCAAAGATTATTATTTTTTAATTATTTGAAAAGGGGACATGACAAGTCCTTCCCTCCCAAATATTGCTTGTCCTCAAGCAATGAAGGTTGGAATGCTCAAGAATATGTGCTCCTTCCCAAGTTGCATCCTCCAGTGGTAATCCTTTCTATTTGACCAAATGCTCTATGATGCTCTTATTTCTCAATCTTTTCTCTTTTGTATCCAAAATCTCTTCTAGTATCAAAACTAATTTTCTTTCATCATCAAGAGGTGTTAATTCTGTAGATACTATGGTTTGCTGGCCTAGAACCTTCTTTAGGCAAGATACATGGAAAACATTATGTATTTTGCTGTTTGGTGGGAGCTCCAATTCATAAGCTACCTCTCCTACCTTCTTGATGATCTTATAAGGCCCATAGAACCTTGGCTTGAGTTTCTCTCCTCTTCAAGGTGCTTTGCTTATACGGCTGCAACATGACAAATACCGAATCTCCCACTTCAAAATATTTTTCAGTCCTTTTCCTATCAGCATACAACTTCTGTTGGTTCTGTGCATGTTGTAGATTATCCTTGAGGGACCTTATTATGTCTTGGCTTTGCTCGACGAAATCACTTGCTGCAGGTACTCTGCTATCTGAAAGTACTAGATCAACAAAGGAAAGGACATCATAACCATAAAGAGCACAAAAAGGAGGCATACCAATAGACATGTGATGAGATGTATTGTAACAATACTCTCCTAGGTGCAACTATTTCACCCAAGCATGTTGTTGATTTGAAACATAGTTCCTCAAATATCCCTCTATCCATTTATTAACTATCTCTGTTTGTCCATCTGTTTGAGGGTGATAGCTAGTACTGGGAGTGAGTTCAGTTCCTACCAAATGAAAGAGCTTCTTTCAAAAAGAGCTGAGGAATCTACTATCTCGGTCACTCACAATGTTTCTAGGCAAGCCATGTAATCTAAAATTTTTCTTGACGAACAATTCAGCCATTTGTGATGCCTTGAAATCAGATGTGATAGGAAAGAAATGTGCATATTTAGTCTATCTACCACCACATATATGCAATCCTTACCTTGAACCTTGGACAACTCAGTGATGAAGTCCATGGAAATACTTTCCCATTTTTGTTCAGGAATAGGAAGTGGCTGCAACAACCCTGCATGAAAATTTTGCTCACTCTTGCTTTGTTGGCATACCATACATTCCTTAATGTGTTTAAGGACATCCTCCTTCATACGCTTCCATGAAAATCGCTCTCAAATTTGTCTGTATGTCTTGAAGTATCCTTGATGACCAGCCAAAGGTGTGTCATAAAAAGCTCTCAATATCCTCTCCTTAGTTTTTGATCCTAGCACTAAGAAGATCCTGTTCTTGTAATAAATCAATTCATCAACAACCTTGTACCTGTTATCATCCATTAATTTATCCAAAATCTTGGTGGCAAAGGAATCTTTAGCATACTCTGAAATTATGGAGACTTTCCAATCAACAGAGATAGATGTTAAGGAACACAGAGTGGGCTTTCTTGAGAGAGCATCAGAAACCACATTATTCTTTCCTTTCATGTATTCAATATCAAAATAATAAGTTTGCAATTTGCTTACCCATTTTTGTTGACAATCATTCAAATCCCTTTGGTTCAAGAAGAACTTGAGGCTATTATGGTCTGTCTTTACAATGAATCTCCCACATACCAAATATTGTCTAAACTTATGAAGTGCATGCATGATTGCCAACATTTCCTTATCATAGATGGAGTAACCTTTCTATGATTGATTTAGTTTTCTACTCTCAAATGCTATTGGATGTCCCCTTTGAGTTAGGACAACCTCTATACCTTCTCTAGAAGCATCACATTCAACAACAAAAGGTAAAGAGAAATATGGAATTGCAAGCACATGGCACGAACTCATTACCTCCTTAAGCTTATCAAATGTTTTTTGTGCCTCTTATGTCAAAAAAAAAACTCCTTTCTTTGTCAAATCAATCAAGGGGGCAGCAAGCTGAGAAAATCCCTTGGCAAATCTCCTATAGTAGCTACACAACTCGAAGAAACCTCTCAACTATGTAAGATTAGTGGGTGGAGGCCAATCCAAAATTGCTTGAATTTTTGTTGATCAACCTGTACTCCTTTAGAACTTATAACATGTCTCAAATATAGGATCTATGTCAAACCAAACTCACATTTAGATAGCTTAGCATAGAAGGATTGCTGCTCCAAGATTCCCAAAACAGTGTCTATGTGCTTTAGATGCTCTTCCCATGTTTTACTGTAAATTAAGATATCATAAAAAAATACCAAATTTTTTTTTCCGAAGATGCTGGTTGAATACCTTATTCATACAAGATTGGAATGTTGCAGGTGCATTAGTGAGGCCAAATGGCATAACAAGAAATTCAAGTGCCCATAGTGACATCTGAAAGTAGTCTTTTCCACATCTTCACTCCTCATTCGGATTTGATGGTACCCTGATCTTAAGTCAAATTTTGAGAAGTATACATCACCATATAACTCATCATTGAGTTCATCTATGCGTGGTATGAGATACCTATTTTTTATAGTCTTCTTGTTTAGAGCCCTGTAGTCTATACACATTCTCATTGTACCATCCTTTTTCTTAACAAGTACCACAAATGATGCAAATGGACTAGAGCTAGGCCTTATGAATCCCATGTCCAGGAGTTCCTTAATAGTTTTTTCATTTTCTTCCTTATAACCTCTTGGATGGCAGTATGGGGTTGTTATAATTGGTTTGGCACCCTGTTCTAACTCTATAACATGCTCAAAACCTCTATCTGGTGGTAATCTTGGAGGCAAGTCATTGAAAACTATACTATGCTTATCAAGAATATTTTGAATTAAAAAATGGAAATTACCTTGATTCTTTGGAGAGCTTGTTGGATGGATTATGACTCATGTTGCCCATGCTACTTGTCCTTTTCGGAAAGTCCTTTCCATCCTCTTTGCAGAGACCGCCTTAGGTGCTCCATTCGATAAGCCTCTCAATAAAACTTCTTTCCCATTGGAATGAAATTTAAACTCCATAGTTTGATGGTTCATGTAATAGCCTCCAATAGAGTGCAAACATTGAACACCCAATACAAGATCTGTCTCCCCAATGCCAACAACATAGAAGTCATCACATAAATCATAATCTCTTAGGGTTATCTTGAGTTGTTTCACCATCGGTGTGCAAGGCATAGTGAATCCATCAACTACAGTAACATTGAATCCCTCAAAATCTTCTACTTTAAGCCTTTTTTTCATGACAAATCCCTCATCAATAAAGTTGTGAGTTGCCCCACTATCAAGAACTGTCAACCTTTGCCCTGCTAGTACCCCTTGAATTTGAAAGGGATGGTATCTTGGGACTTCTGATAATGCTGCTAAAGTGCCACCCTTGCTGCTTTTTTTCTTCTTTCTCTTCTTCTTTCTCCTCCTTATTGTCATGAAATTCCTCATGCTCATCTAAATCAGATTCTGAAGCAACTTCAATATAGTGCACTTGACCTTTCCCCAAACATTTGTGTCTTGGAACCCATAGTTCTCTACAAGTGAAACAAAGATTTTTCCTTCGTAATTCACTCCTAGTTTCTTCATCTACCTTTTTTTTGCCACATTTCTCACATCTTTTGGTGGTAGTGTTGGAAAAGTCTTTTTTTCTGAAAATTCCCTTTATGTTGCCAAAGATTTGGGGTTTTCTGATTAGTGATTGGTTTCATAGGCATGCAGGTTTCAAGTTGCAAGCTTATTTTGATAGCTTCCTGTAAGGTTGAGGGTGAGAAAGCCTTAACCAAACCATCAAGAAAAAGATAAACAATCATCTTTTCACTCATATCAGGTACCATAACAACTGCTTTTTGAAACTCTTCTATATATTCATTAACTGATTTGGTTTGCTTCAACTTTGACAATTTTTTAAAATACTCTTCATCATCCTTGAGGTCAAATCTATCTATCACTCTTTGACTGAAATCATCAAATGTAGTTACCTGATCATGACCTTGAGTAGTGATTCCATGATACCACTAATCATAGGCTGCATCTTCCAAGTGTAGACTTGCAAATTGAACAACATCACTCTCCTTCATGGGGTTAAGTGTGAAGAAGGTCTATAATTTTTGTAGCCATGCTCTTGCTGAAATTTTATTTGTTCCATCAAAAGTAGTCGCTGTAAACTTGCTTATTTTATTTTTGAGCTCTCTGCTCCCTCCTATACTCTTTCTTGGGCATCAAAGTGTTCATCATATCCACATATTCTCTAAAGGAATCAAACTACGAAAGTCATCATCTAAGACATTGTAAGTAACTCTTAATGCAATCAAGTTACCTGTAACCTCTTCCACGGGATTAAGGGCTGGATTTGGTACTGGTGGCTCATCTGCAGGTAGGAAAATAGTTTTTGTTGATTTAGAGGGTGTGGGTTTCAGATTTCTTGGCTCCTTTGAAGTGCTCCCTTTCTCATTAGTAGACACAACTCCCTGTAGTTTTTCTGTCAATATTCACAAAGCCTCTCTAGTTTCTGCCAGACTATCCACTGTTTGCTTTTGAGTATTCTGGATGTCTTGGAAGAATTTCTTTGCCATCTCATCTGGGTTAGCCATACTTTTTCCTTCCTTGAATTTTGTACTTTTACTTTTAACTGGAGGTTTGATCAAAATTTCTTTATTCTTTTCTCGCTGCAAAGATCTCTTTTCTCTTTCACTTAGTTGCATGCAAACTTCTACAAACCCTCACGTTGGCAAGATCATAGCTCTGATACCACTGAAATGTCCCCTTTGTGATTTTTTATGATATTTAAAGTCTCTAATCGGATTTTTAAAATCAAACAACCAATATTTCAAAGATCCGCCAATTTTTCAAATAAACCTAAATCGGGTATGCCCAAAATAGTGCCATAAACTTCATAGCTTTACATATTATTGATAAATATGAAAGTGGACATTTTTATAGAAATTTCACCAACATAACAGCTTACAAAATGACATTTTCAGATCTATATAGAGTTTACAAAATAGCTCCCAAATGGAGGACAAAAATAATGCTCATCGGGCTCTTGAAAATAACACCAAATAGCTCGGAAACACCACAAAAACACTAATAATCTATCACAGAAGTATAACCATGACCCAATATATATATTCAGCTCTATTTTAACATCTAAATATCTAAAATACAGCAGCAACCCAAACTGATATGAAATACTCAACCGGAAACACCAAACTCTTACAAAAAAACACACTCGAAAACCCACAAATCTGCACTGTTCAGCACAAGGGCAAATTCTGCATGAGCTTGCACATGGAATGACTTTAAACTCCCATCTTTAGCCTTCTTGGAAACTTGCAAACTCCCATCCTTAGCTTTCCTGAAAATTTGCAAACTCCTGTCTTTGGGTTTCCTTCTCCACAGGTTTGGCAACCTCTGAAGAACAACAAAGCAATGAGCAAAATCAAGTTCTAGAATGAGCCCAAAATGCCTCCAAATCTCTTAAAAGAGGGCATAACCCTAAGTCACGTCCAAGAGGGGTTAATAAAACATATTTTAATAATAATTTTCATTTATTAGTCCATTGGTTTCCAAAGATTAGCTCCTTTTTCCGAAACTTCACCTTTTGAGCCTGCTTGCCTTAGCAAAGATTATTATTTTTTAATTATTTGAAAAGGGGACATGACATGCCATGAATTTTTGTTTTTGTAGAAGTTGAGATTGTTGGAACAAACCTCCCACCAAAGCATGACCTATCTAAAAATTGTAATGTTGTGTTGCGATTTTTAGCTTGTTTTCACTCCAAAATTACTGGTGAACGATTTTAGTTGCGAGAATCTTCAAAAGTGTAACTGACTGTAATAAATCTATTGTGTTGGACAAGAAAATCGACATTAGAGTGGATAGAAAAAGGAAATGCTTGGAAGAAGGGGAGAGAATGTCATCCCCAATTACTTGTTTGATAGCATGCCAAATAGGAGGAGAATGTACACAAAACATGACATCCATGTTGGAGTCGTCAATGTGCATTGGAAGAACATTCTCATCCACGGTTGGAGCCAAATTTTATAATTTTTGGGTAGAATTGTCTAATGGAACTGAGAATAGGAATCACATTTAATACACACCTCCATAGAAGTCAACATCCTCAGCGAGCAACTTTGTAATGCACTACATCCATAAATTGGAAAGGTATAAATAAATCGGGCAATGATAGTTAAAAGCACAATATTGTGAGAATAAATTTCCATCAATTGACAACATGTGCAGAGGATTTGAAGAACAAACAACCATGTGAATATAGTGTTTGAGCTGATGCTCAAGTAACATCACACCATGTGTGACCAATACCACGTGTCCATTAAGAGCACATGAAGTACAAATATGTCGCTCATTTGACAGAAAGCTTGGCAAATTTAACTAAATGAACATGAACAATGATTATTGCATACATTACCAATGCAGTCATGACATGAGCTCAAATGAAAGATAATTAGCACCGACACTTGTCTATATCCCACTTAATCAATAATTGTAGCTCCTCATATTGATCAATGAGTGAACTTGGTTGAAAGGTTCAAATCATGATGACATCACACCCTAAATTTGAAAGGTAATCAACAAGCTTGTCTCTCTCATAGATAAGATAAGATAATATTGTTAATGTCCAACAAAAGACCACAACATAACAAAAGACCACAACATGGGTCTATGGGGTTGGAAGCTTACAACCAAGAGGATAGTGAACAAATGGAGCATCGAACGGTGTCCACAAAAGAACAAACACAATAAATGAAGAAGAAAGAATTAGGTATCTGTCCTCAAAGGGAAAAAATTCAACAACGATTGATATGGCCAGTGGCTACCAGGGGTTCTGTGGTGTCGTAGAGTGCTATGAGAGGAGTGTCGTTGGCGAAGAGGTCCATTGTGGGGTCTCACTGATTTAGAATAGCTAGTTTTAGGGAAATTGCACAGTCACTTCACGCCTCGAGTCAGAGCTAAGGGTGAGAAGGTGGTCATGATACGCTATGTGTGGGTCTAGCTCATGGGGAATGATAGTTGTAAAGTGTCGTTGCGAAGCTGTAAGGACTCATGGAGATAGAGTGCAATGCAAAACTAATTTGTGTACTTGAAGAAATTCGAGAGGGATCTGCATTCTCTAAACATACAATAAAATCTCCCTCTAATCTTGTAGTATATGGGGCATCTGAAAAGGAAATTGGTCAAGATTTTTCCTCTACTAAGATACAAAGTCTACAAACTCGATTCTCTCTATCAATATGGTGATTGACTTGGATTCGAAGTTTGTGCGAGCCCACTTTAAAGGAACCAAGGGAGATATGTAGGGCATGTGTTCAATCCCTGTGTAAGTAGTCAGGGCTTATAACAATCCCATCTTGAATATCTAAGAAGTGCTCGACGTAGAATGCCATCCTCAGATGTAGACCCCCAAGAGGATCAACCTAGGTTTGGATAATATACTGCTTGTAGATGTCAAGTCTGACATACCTATTTAACTCTTGTCGAGGGGGGAGGAGATAAGCAAGAGTGTCCAATGAGAATTCGTAGGGAGGGAGATGGTCGATGTCGATCCCAACTGATCTCAGTAGAATAGTAGCCTGAGCATACCAACAATGGTCTCTAGTGGCTGGATCAGAGTTTGAAATAGCAACTAAAGAGCAGTAGGATAAGTAAGGGTATCTTTGTTGGCCTTCAGCCAAGTCTTCAAAGCCTTGAAGACAGTGGAGAAACCATATCAGGTCAAAAATGGCTGCAATCTTGAATGGGTGGGCTCTAAACTTGGCCAAAATAAGACTGTGGGGGGTAGATTTATGATATTTGATAATCTAACAGAGAAGCAGAATCTGGGTATGCTTGATCATGGCCCAATTCGAGTCCAAAAGGGAAGCCCTCCATACCTTGAACCATAGAGCACTGTGGGTCTTACTAAGGAATTTAGAAGGGATAGCTTTGTTGATGTGTCTCGTAAGTGGTGTTTGAAGCATTATCTCTCAAGCATGGTGAGGGATCCCAACCTTTTTTCGATTCGAGGCTGAATGGCTGATCTCAAGCTGAAATAGGATCTGAAAAACTTAACCCCAAGGTATGTGTAAGATGATGTAATCTCAACTTCCCAACCCTGAAAGTGAAAATGGAGATGTGAGGTCTTTAGACCATAACACAAATCTTCTCCAGGTTCATGACCAGCTGTCTCATGTCACAAAACGACACAAGTCTATCCAGAAGCCCTCTAAAGACCCTCAAGAGAAAAAGCAAGAAGAACCACATTGTCAACATAGAGAAGGATGGAGATCAATACCTGGTGTAGAGTATGAGAAATACATATATCTTGACATTGGTCTAATAGGTTTCAAATTTTATGGAGGATATACTTAAGCTGCCAGGTATATCTCTGTCTTTTAATGCAAACATTAACTATTACTTGAGAATCATCTTTAATCTGCAGTCAGTGAAAATTTCCTTTCTTGGCAAGGACTAATCCTACGAACAAAGCTTGAGCTTGAAAAAGGAAAAAGAATAATAGATTATGTAATACAAGTAAAATTCTCAATCAGATAGACTAGCCAACCTTAATCAAGTAGAAAGCAATAATGTAATTGTAACAACACCAAGAATGGAATGACAAAAGACAATATTTCATGTTGTTGATGATTAAATCATCTTTTAGCCATCAAACTGCTGACTATAGCAAGAGGGACAGTGGGTTCATGCTGAAAATGTTGGTAATCGTTGGTCTATGTAACATGATTAAAACCTTGAAAATGTTGTGAGAAATATTTATTTGTTACCAAAGTTACAACTAGAGCTTGAACCTTTGAAGGGTGTAAAGATTATGCCAATTATGTTATATATATATGATATGATGTGTTTGTATTTGTATTGTTTATGTAAGTAGTTTGCACAAAACTTAATTTTTGTATACTAAAAGATTTGGTAGGATAATTTCATCTTTATTATTCATATATAGGAAATTGTGCCTATTGTATACTTTGGGAAGAATATTACAAACATGATTTGGATGCTAAGGATATTTGATTAATGTTCATCTCAATTCACTTTAGTGTAGATGCTCAAATGAGAAAAATCTAGGAAAACTAATTTATTACATGTCCTTTGAATAATATCATTGTTTGATGCTATTATTTGACACTATGTTCACTTTGGGGTATGAAATACACCATAATGCAAATTATGTGGCAATGTTATAAAATACACCAAACACAATAAAACAAGTGACATTATTTGAAAAACAATAATAAAATAACATCTGTATGATTGAATATGGTAATTCCTATAGTGATTCCTTGGATTTTTTTTAGTATCCCAAAATTAAATAGAATGAAAAATTTCACCCCACTTTTAAGCGTCTCAAAGTCAAATAGAATGGAAACATTTCACCCTACTTTTAACATTTTTCTCTACATTGACTAGACAGTTCATTTGCTATGTTCACTGTCTTGTTCCATTACAATGTAGCAAATGTCTTATTCCATAATGTGGGGACTTTTTTAGTTTGCTGGTAGCTGTTCTAGTTTTTGTTTGTTTTCCTGGTTTCAATCTTTGCATGGCAGAGATTTCTATGGCATTATTTGTGGATCTTTCTCACATGGACAAGGTTCATAATGGGTCCTCTTCAAACATGAATGCACAACAAGCATATACATTTTATACGAGTGTTGACCCTAATATGAAGAAGGTTAATGGGTGTCTTCCTAGAACCTAGGATCGCCCAGTTTTGGTCATTCCTCTTGATTTGGTGGAAGAAGATGTCTCATATTGGAGTAGACATGGTCTAATCTATAAGTTTCTTGATATTTGCATTCCTTTGTCCACTCTCGAGGCTTGGATCCAACGTTCCTAATAGATTGAAGGAGATATGGACGTTATGCTTGCAAAAAATAGCTATTTAATGGTTATTTTCTCGAATATGGTAGATCACAATAGAGTTTGAAGGTGGCTCATATTTTTATAATCAGGTTGGATTATTTATTAAACCATGGCATTCAGATTTTAATTTAGTTGAAGAGATGTCTTCTCGAGTTCCTATTTGGGTTCTACCTCGCCTCCCCCCAGAGTTTTGGTGAGAAGACATTTTACATAAAATTGCTAGTCTCTTGGGAAAGCCGACGGTAGTTGCTACACAAACCCTTGATAAAAAAGTGATTTCTTTTTCCTAGATTTGTGTTGAGATAGATCTAAATAATCCCCTACCAGATTCGACGGAAAATTTGTTTGGGATCTTCATCATGGATTCAACAGTTAGATTAATGATTACTTGAGAGTCACCTTTAATCTGCAGTTAGTGAAAATTTCCTTTCTTGGCAAGGACTAATCTTGCAAACAAAGCTTGAGCTTGAAAAAGGAAAAAAAAAAAGATTATGTAATATAAGTAAAATTCTCTGCATCCTAAAAGAGCACTGTGGGTCTTACTAAGGAATTCAAGCGGGGTAGCTTAGTCGATGTGTCTTGAAAGTGGTGTCTGAAGCACTGTCTCTCAAGCATGGCGAGGGAACCCGACTTTTTGTTGATCCGAGGCTCAATGGCTAATCTCAAGCTGAAACAGGATTTGAAAAACTTAACCGCAAGGTATGTGTAAGATGATGTAATCTTAACTTCTCGACCTTGAAAGTGAAAATGGAGATGTGAGGTCTTTAGACCATAACACAAATCTTCTCCAGGTTAACGGCCATCTGTCTCATGTCACAAAAAGACGCAAGTCTGTCCAGAAGCCCTCTGAAGACCCTTAGGAGAAGAAGCAAGAAGAATCACATCGTCAACAAAGAGAAGGATGGAGATCAATACTTGGTGTAGAGTATGAGAAATACATATATCTTGACACTGGTCTAACAGGTTCCAAATATGATGGAGTGTATACTTAAGCTGCCAGGTATATCTGTGTCTTTTAATGTAGACATTAATGATTACCTGAGAGTCACCTTTAATCTGTAGTCAGTAAAAATTTGCTTCCTTGGCAAGGACTAATCCTACGAACAAAGCTTGAGCTTGAAAAAAGAAAAAATTTAATAGATTATGTAATACAAGTAAAATTATCAATCAGATAGACTAGCTAGCCTTAATCAAGTAGAAAGAAAGAATGTAATTGTAACAACACCAAGAACAGAATGACAAAATACGATATTTCATCTTGTTGATGATTGAATCATCTTTCAGCCATCAAACTGTTGGCTCTATCAAGAGGGAGAGTGGGTTCATGTTGAAAATGTTGGTAATCATTGGTCTATGTAACGTGACTAAAACCTTGAAAATGTTGTGAGAATTATTTATTTCTTACAAAAGTTACAACTAGAGTTTGCACCTTTGAAGGGTGTAAAGATTATGCCAATTATGTTATATATATTATATGATGTGTTTGTATTTGTATTGTTGATGTAGGTAGTTTGCACAAAACTTAATTTTTGTATACTAAAAGGTTTAGTAGGATAATTTCATCTTTATTATTCATATATAGGAAATTGTGCCTATTGTATACTTTGGGAAGAATATTACAAACATGATTTGGATGTTAAGGATATTGATTAATGTTCATCTCAATTCACTTTAGTATAGATGCTCAAATGAGAAAAATCTAGGAAAACTAATTTATTACATGTCCTTTGAATAATATCATTGTTTGATGCTATTGTTTGACACTATGTTCACTTTGGGAGTTAAAATACACCATAATGCAAATTACGTGGCAATGTTATAAAATGCACCAAACACAATAAAACAAGTGACATTATTTGAAAAACAATAATAAATAACATTTGTTTGATTGAATATGGTAATTCCTATAGTGATTCCTTGGATTTTTTGATTAGTCCCAAAATTAAATAGAATGAAAAATTTCACCCCAATTTTAAGCGTCTCAAAGTCAAATAGAATAGAAATATTTCACTCCACTTTTAACATTTTTCTCTACATTGACTAGATAGTTCATTTTCTACATTCACTGTCTTATTCCATAACAATGTAGCAAATGTCTTATTCCATAATGCGAGGACATTTTCAATTTGCTAGCAACTTTTTTGGTTTTTGTTTGTTTTCTTGGTTTCAATCTTTGCATGGCAGAGATTTCTATGGCATTAGTTGTGGATCTTTCTCACATGGACAAGGCTCAAAATGGATCCTCTTCAAGCATGTATGCACAACAAGTATATACATTTTATATGAGTGTTGGACCTAATATGAAGAAGGTTAATGAGTGTCTTCCTAGAACCTAGGATCGCCCAGTTTTGGTCATTCCTCCTGATTTGGTGGAAGATGTCTCATATTGGAGTAGACATGGTCTAATCTATAAGTTTCTTGGTATTCACATTCCTTTGTCCACTCTTGAGGCTTGGATCCAATGTTCCTGGAAAATTGAAGGAGATATGGACATTTATGCTTGTAGAAAATAGCTATTTTATGGTTATTTTCTCGAATATGGTAGATCACAATAGAGTTTTTGAAGGTGGCCCATATTTTTATAATCAGGTTGGATTATTTATTAAACCATGGCATATAGGTTTTAATTCAGCTTAAGAGATGCCTTCTCGAGTTCCTGTTTGGGTTCATCTACCTCGCCTCTCCCTGGAGTTTTGATGAGAAGACATTTTACATAAAATTGCTAGTGTCTTGGGAAAGGTTCTGGCAGTTGCTACACAAACCCTTGATAAAAAGGTGATTTCTTTTGCCCAGCTTTGTGTTGAGATAGATCTAAATAATCCCTTGTCGGATTCGATAGAAATTTTTTTAGGATCTTCATCATGGATTCAACGGTTAGATTATGAATCTCTTCCTTTTCAATGTTAGTTATCTCCTACGACATTGCCCTAAAGTTCATAAGGAAGCTCATTCCCCCTCTTTGGCACCTCCTCCTCTAGGTAAAGAGGGCAAAGGGAAAGCTCCCATGATGGTTGAACCTCAGGGAAAGGACAAGGAAGGATTTGTACTTGTTAAAACTAAGGCTAAAGGACGAGGTCAGAAGAGGCCATTCAAGGATAGATAGATAGATGGAAACTTTAATAGGTTTGAGGTGCTAGAGAATTTAGCTTTGGAAGAAGGGGTCCCGCATGTGGTCACTTCTAATAGTGTTGGGGTCAGTATGGAGGTTGTACCAGCACTTGAACTAGAACTAGTTCAAGCTATTTAAGGACAAGAAGTGGCTTAGGTGACTTAAATAATTCCATAGACAATGACATTGTTTTGGCAGATTTAACTAGAGAAGTTTTAGTTTCATCCCAAAATAAGGGTTCATCTCATAGATTGGGAGTGCAACAATGACCCCTTAAGAAAGGTCCTGCTGATAGCTCCTCAAAAGGGTGAAAGATAGACCTTGAAAAGATAAAAATGACTGGAGCTCTGTTGGTGGAATCTGGGTTTGTTAAACCTATTGATGCTCAGTTTTCTCAAACCCCTCAATGATCATTCTCTCTTGGAATGTGAGGGGTTTGAATAACACCTGTCGTCAAAAAGATATTCATGATTTGTTTGCAATTCATTCTCTGGATATCTTTTGTGTTCAAGAGACTAAGGTTTCTATTGAGGTTATGCATCAGCATTCTCCACGCATTTGGTATGCTGGTCATTGTCAAAGTATTGGTTCATAAGGGAATTCTGGAGGTTTGGCTCTATTTGGGGACCCTCGAAAGATTTATCCCCTTTGGTAGATTTATAGTCATTACTCAATCTCTATGGTGGCTATTGCCTTGGATTGTGGTCAGACTATTCTTGTGACAAATGTTTATGCCCCTGTTGACATTCATAGGATGATTCATCTCTGTGATCACATAAGGTATGTGCATTCTTGTGTTTCTTATTTTCCTTGGATCTTATGAGGCGATTTTAATTCTATTTTAAGCCTTGAGGAGAAAAGAGGAGGTTGGCCTAGACTTGGCCCTGCTTCTGATCTTTTTCAAGCCCAGGTGGATGTTCTTTTTGTGATTGATGTTAAGCCTTCAAGTGGGGTTTTCACTTGGAACAATAGACAAAGTGGTTAGGAAGCTATCTCAGAATGTTTGGATAGGTTTCTTGTTTCATGTTATTGGGTTGGCGGTGGCCTAATTACGAGTTTTGAAATTCTTGATTGGAGAGGTTTCTATCATTGGCCGATTAAGTTCTCTTCTTCTCTTGTTGCACTCCTTGAGAACCCTTCTTTTAGATTCCAACTTATGTGGCTCTAAGACTCGTCCCTTTATGATTTGGTGGCTAAGTGGTAGAGAGAGGGTGGCCCAGCTTATGACACGACTATTTTTATCTTTGAGAAGAAACTTAAATATGTCAAATATCATCTTAAGAGATGGAATACTTCTTGCTTTGGGAACCTTCAATCTAGAAAGAGGAATGCTCTAGATCATCTTGTAGTGATTACTCACCAAATCAGGGACTCTGGGCTAATAGAGGCTCTTGGCAGGGCAGAATCCCAGGCTATGTGGGATGTGGAAGAATGAGAACTTCGGGAAGAGATTTACTGGAAACAAAAGGCTCGCATTGATTGGCTGTAGGAAGGGGATAGAAATACCATTTTTTTTCATCATTCTGTTCAGGCTCAATGTAATAAAGGGTATATTTCTTCTCTTGTTACTACTGAAGGACTTAAGATTTCTTCTCAATCTACTACGACCAAGGAAGCCCTTCAATTTTATTCTAACCTTTTTACCGAGGATTCTCAACCTGTAGCTGAGGAGAACTTAATTCTTTCATGCACTCCTTCTCTTATCACCAATGCTATGAATGATTCTCTTCTTCATCCAATTTTGATATCTTAACTTGAAGAGGTTGTGTTTGGGATGAATAAAGGTAAAGCTCCAGACCTAGATGGCTTCTCTGTGGAATTCTTTCAGGGATTTTGGGAAATTATTAATATGGATCTCTTGGAGGTGGTTAAGGAATCCCTTCAGAATAAGAAAATGCTTTGTGTATTGAACTGTACTCTATTGACTCTTATCCCTAAGAAAGAAGTTGCTGACAATCTTGACTCCTTTTGTCCCATTGTTCTTTGTAATATTGTGTACACAATTATCACTAAATTGATTGTTGACAGACTCAAGAAATGCTTTCTAGTTGTGATTTTAGAGAAACAAGGCAATTTTGTGGCTGGTAAGCAAATTCTTGATGGAATTGTTATTGCTTCTGAAGTTATTCATTCTATGCATACATCAAAAGAGTGAGCTATGTTCATTACGTTGGATATGGAAAAGGCTTATGACAAAGTCAAATGGAGTTTTCTCCAAAAGATCCTCTTGGCCTTTGGTTTGTGCCAACAATGGGTGAACTGGATTATGAGTTGTGTTACTTCAGCTTCTTTTTCTATTCTTGTGAATGGTTTTCCTTTAGAGCCCTTTGGTGCCTCTAGAGGACTTCGCCAAGGGGATCCTATTTCACCTTATCTCTTTATCATTCTAGCTGAGAGTTTGGGCCGCTTTCTTAAGCTTCGTGCTCACCAGGGTTTGATTCATGGGTGGAAATGAGGTGTTGGCTTGCTTCCTATTTTGCATCTTTAGTTTTTGGATGATACGTTATTTATGGGACAGGCCCGTCTTCAGGAAGCTACTTCTTTTAGACATAATTTGGATGTGTATCTTGCAGCTTCGAGATAGAAAGTTAATGAGAAAAAATACTCTATTTTTTTCTTCAATACTCCCTAGGCTATTTAGAAGTGTATTGCTGCTATTTTGAGGTTTCAGATTGGGTCTCTTCCCTTTGTTTATTTGGGAATTCCTCTTACTATTGGTAGACATCCTAGATCTTCCTGGCAAGTTTTTCTTGATAAACTACGACAAAAGGTTAATCATTGGACTCATCAATGGCTATCAACTGCTGCTCGCCTGACTCTTTTAAAATCAGTTATTCAAGCCCTTCCTATTTACAAGTGTTTTGTTCAGGCTGCTCCTATGTATTTTCTTTAGGAATTTGATGCTCTATCCTGTCAATTCCTTTGGAGTGGGAACCTTTCAACTTCTACATGGACTCTGGTTAAATGGGAAACTGTGTGTAGACCTTAGAAGGAGGGTGGCCTTGGCTTACGATTAGCTATTTTAAATGGATAGGTTCTCACTGCAAAAATTTATTGGTGTTGGTGTATTAATGACATCAACTTTGGACTCGTATTCTCACCCATAAGTATTTTCCAAATATTGATGTGGTTGAAGTTCAATGCTTTTATCTAGAAGGGAGAGGATCCATGATTTGGAATATGCTAAAGTTTGGAGCTCAATTGGTTAAAGATAGTCTCTTTTGTGATTCAGGATCACAAGCTTGATTTTGGCTTGACTCTTGAGATGGGCACCCTCCTATTCTTATCACTCATCCTTAGCCACATGCCCTCTATCAAAATTTTAGTGCTGATGGTTGGGACATAGTTGATTTTTATAAGATAGGGTGTGTTAGAGGTTTGGCTCCTTCCTTTTGTTGGAAACACCCTTTTGAATGGCCTCTAGGAGGATATGAGGAGGATAGGAAGGAGTTGTTTTAGATTTTACAGTCTCGTGACTATACTACTTTGGTTGGTAATGATATTTTTGCTTGGGATAGCAAAGATTTGTCTGGAAAGTTTTCAGTGTCTGTAGGATATGTTGAGCTTCTTTGGCAAACATTGGGGGACATTTAGATGCCTTGGTGGAAACAAGTCTGGTACAAGTTTTCTTGGCCCAAATGTAATTTTTTTTGTGTGGTTAGTGGTCCATAACCGATGTCTTACATGGGATAATTTATGCAAGTATGGCTTCCAAGGACCCTCAATGTGTGTTTTATGCCAGACTAGTGAAGAAAATATCTCTCATCTCATTTTCCAATGCTCTTTCACTAGACATATTTGGCACTCTTGGTGGAATGTGTGGAACCAATCTTGTTGGCATGTTTCCTCACTAGCAAAATTCTTTGCTTGCTGGAGTAAGGCTCCTGTCAAGACTTCATTTCTTCAAGTTACCTAGACTCTTGGACCCTCCTTTATTATTTGGCATATCTGGTTGGAAAGGAACCGTCGTATCTATAAGGATGAGTTTTTAGAGGTTCTTCACTTATGGTGGAAAATTCTCCATTCTTTGGGGGAAACTATTTCTGCAAAATGTGACATTTCTGAGGCCATAGAACCAAGGGAGGATATTTTCAAGAATTGTTTGAATATTCCCCCCTCACATGGAAAACTGCTAAGAAATATGTGTAGACATCCCTTGCGAAAGCTAAATAGGGTGGGGAAGTGGAGTGCCCCTTTGCAGGGTATTTTTAAAATCAACACGCATGGGTCTTCTAAGGGAAATCCATGCCCTGCTGGCATTGGTGGTGTTGGTAGAGATACTAAAGGGGATCTCCAGTTTGTGTTTTCTATTTATAAAGGTCATCACACTAACAACCTGATGGAGGCCATAGCTATTTTGTATGCTGTGAAGAATGTGTGTGACCTTGGTTGGAGAAGGCTTATCTATGAATCTGACACACAAGTGGTGATACGTCTATTGAATCAACAACATTATGAAGTTGTTAGTTGGAAGTTAGCTTTGATTGCGGACTAGGTTCATAATTTTTGTACTTCTTTGGAATCCTTTACTTTCACTCATATTCCCAGGGAATGGAATAGTGTAGCTGATTGTTTGGCGAAGTGGGCTTCTAACCATATGTGTAATTGGAACATTGTTGATAAAACTCAACTTCTGATGGGCTTGTCCCATCAACTTGATCACTTGGTTGATCTTGACATGGTTTTCTAATGCCCTTTCTCTGTTTATTTTTGTTTCTCTTTCAACTTGAATAATTTTTCACCCATCCTTTATTTCAAACAATGTGTGTGCAGTAACACTAATGTGTGCATAACAACATCATTATCACTAGTTATTACACCCTAATAAGGTGCAATAGTCATGCTGATAGAAAGATATACATGAGTAATATATTGAAGGGAGCGATTACAAAATAATGTCTTCACATTGTTGGGTTGAGCACAAGTGACATTGTTATTTAACGAGAGCATATATGTGCAAAAGAGAAATTCTTAACAAGGAATTAATACTTCAAGAACTATTAAGTTGTGAGGTTGTAATGATAGAGTTGTACACCTTGATTTAGAAGAGAAATAGTTAATTGCAATCAAGTTCCATACCTTTCCCTTATTGTGTTTGGATTGTTTTATATTATGGAGTGTAGATAGAAGGAAAATAATGGATAATAAGTAGTTTTACTATGGTCAACAATAATATATGGTACGCAATAGTTAAAGAATGTGTGCGTACTAAAATAATTAAATATGAAAAATCTAAATGAAATATATTGATACATATCAAATTTGAAAATATTTAATATGGATAAATAATAGTAAAGATGCATTTCATAATAATAGCATGGATACATTTCGGCCTATTCAAGGGCTTGGTAGGGTTAATCCTATTCAAATAAGGGGAAAGGATTGCTGCACACCACCAAAGAAAGGTTGGGTTAAAATCAACTTCGACGAGGCAACTAGGGGAAACCCAGGGGTCTTAGGGTGTGGTTGTGTAGCAAGAGACTTCAAGGGTATTACTCTTTCCTTCATGGAAAAACATCTACATGATGGCACAAGTAATGTGGCTGAATGTTTTGTAGAGAAAGAGGCTCTTGTCTTAGGAACCAAACTGGGCATTAGAAGAGTCCATTTGGAAGGGGACTCAGAGATTATCATAAATGACATTAAGAAAGGGAAGATGGAGGCTTGAAACCTTGATAAATATATTCAATAGATCAAACTCTTACTAATGGAATTTGAAGACTTCAAGATTTTCCATACATTCTGAGAAGTGAACAAGGTGACAGATATGTTGGCTAACATGGATGCAAATGCAACAATGGGTTCTCAGAATGAAATTTTTGAGGACTTGCGACACCTTGTATTAGATTAAAGATTATTATTTTTTTACCTTGGCCAACGTTAAAACCTACAAAATTTACATCTTGGCCGATATTTTTTTGAGAAGGCATCATGACTTCTTCCCCCGATGGCATTTATTATTATATGGCATGTAGAGATCCCAATTCTCCATGCGTGGCGGCTTGTGTAAAGTCATTTTTCATTACTCCAACATTATCTTGTTTCCAGAGAGTTCCAAGAACATTAAATCAGGTAGAAGACAAGCCAAACTCAACATTTTTCATAGGCAATAGAATTGGAGACCAATATTGCTTTAGGCTTTGATAACCAAACACAGAATTACGAGGGCAAGATCACTCTTTGACACCTTAAGAACATATTTGTGTATGATGATCCATATTTCTTAGAGGGAGTTCAACAGATGTTTGGGCCGGAGTACCTGGATGCATATTGGAAGCGACAATTGAACCTGGACATGGCGTCTCTGTGTTTGGCGCTAGCACTATTGGTGAGGGAAACAAAGGAGGAGGTTCTTTGTGTTGTTGCTTCTTGTGTGGATATGTAGTGGCTTTTGGGGCTGGAGGAAATTATTGAATGTGTTGTCTTGGGCGTGGGTGCAGAGATGGGAGAGGAGGCTTGGAGGCTAGTTGGTGGTGGGGAATCGTTTGTCCAACCATTGGTTGTGTGGTCCTTTGTAAATCCACAAGGAGTGCATCTCCCAAAGGTAGAGTAGGGGTGGAGAAATATTGTGGATTTTTTTCTTGAGTGAATTTGTGTTGTCGGCCAAGAGGAAGCGAGGCTTCATGAAGGCTACACCAAGAAAGAGCACACTTGCTCCAGGGCAACCATTGCACCACCAACTCATGAAGAAAAACCAATAGGAGGGGGGATCTTCTACAACAAAAGGAGTCTGGGTGGATGCCTCGTTGCTTGAAGAACAAGGGGATGTCAGTTGCAAGTGTTGTCGGGTGAGGTAGGGGATTTCAGTGATGGATGATCGTGCAACACCAATGTTTACACGCGAGGAAGCCACACGCTGGTTTAAGGAGTAGCAAAAAATGAAGGTGGAGACAATGACTTTTTCTTTTGGGCATCTTTGGTCCTATTTGTCTCTAGTATTTTATATCTGGGTTTCGTTGGGAGGTCTATGCTATTGGCAGAGTGTTAGTACTCTGACTTTTTATAATGTCATATGTATGGCCATGGGAGAGTTAGATTTATGGTAGTAAGGTTTATGGCCATATTGCATATATTGTAACCTCTCTTTAATATCAATATAATACAAATATTGTTACCTATCAAAAAAAGAAAAAGATACATTTCTCCTTATGTTCTTGGGATTATGCTTTCATCTTGATGATGGATCACAAAGTCAGATTTGAAACTTTGATGCTAAAAAACTTCACAAGATTGAATTTAGATACATAAAATAAATCAAATAAATTTAAAAGTGTAATGTGCACAAAGGTTTGAAATTATTAATGAAATATTAAATAAATTTAAAAGTGTAATGTGCAATAGAATTGATTAAAATTCAGAAAAGGTTTGAAATTATTAATGAAATATTAATCATTAGAAGGTTGAAAATTAAACTTATTTTTTTGTCAAATTTACAACATATCCAACAAACTGTGTGTTGTTTGCCTCCATATTTTGGATGATATTTGTCAAACTCTCAATCATCCTTCTAAGCTTTAGATATGACAAAATCCCCTTGTCGTTTAAACCTTTGATCTATTGTATATGATAGGGATGCTGACAAAGGCTGTAGAGTCTAGCTTAAGAAGGATGATATCGTTTGGTTGAAAGTTTCTAAGACATTTAAACAAATCCTATTTTGTGAGTATCTTGCACCCATGGTGCATGAGACCACATTTCTTTGGTGCAACTTGTTGAACAATTTAGGTGCATTGTCTCTCCCTCTACATTTTGCAAATCTGTCTACGAGGGCATTTACATATGTAATATCTCCCAAAATCCTTGGTGGACATTCACACTCCATTCCAAAAATGTCATTTGGGGATAGGAAGGAAGGATGTTGAAACAAATTGGGGTCAACAGTCAGTTACATTTGACCAAAAGTTCCTAAATAATTTGCATCAGACACATATGTGCATTCAACGAGACTACATTTATCTAATGCATCATGTCAACCAATTTAGGGTGCATTGCGTATGCTTCTACATCTTGCATGCGTGATGCCCATACCCTATTCCAAAGCTCCCATTTTGGTACAAGCCAAAAGTAAAATTGAAACAGATTCAAGATTTTAACGTGTATTTGCCTTTTTCCCCCCATTGGGTGTTGTTCTCATATATTCGATGAGCCCTTTTTGCTCATGCAATTAATTAGGATGGAGCTATTTTTTCCATGTTAAAATTGATGAGCTAATCAACCCTTTGATGAAGTTTAAAGAGCTCGGTTGTGGTTCATTTCCATATAGTACATTCCTGCAGTGCATTTGGTACGCATGTATGAGGCACCTCAAATTCAATTCATAACTTGAAAAAGAACCTATTGATTGCATATGTTGTAGGGCACCAGTTGAATTATAAATACTCACATAAAAATGCTTCTTGAGTCAATTGACATAAAGATCATTTTTAAAGCCTGGTGCCTTTGATTCCTATGATGACCATGGGATTGTTGGGGTTCTCAGAGGATATTATGTGATTCGCCTGTGCTCTATGGGATCTACGTCACTGCTAGGTGAAAGTTTATTGCTATTTTATTGTCTTCTGCAAAGCCTTCAACTTTTTTCCTCGAGTGGATCTCTTTCAATGTCTTAGGGACATCAAGATCTTAGAGATTCTCCTTACAACTATTATGAGGTTGTACAAGCACATTGTGGCAAATTCATGACTCTACAGGGCTTCTCTGATCCTATCTAGAGCACTATCGGGGTGAAACAAGGTTGTCCTCTCTTCCCTACTCTCTTTGGCATCTACATTGATGAGCTTGAGTCATTTCTCCATGATTTCTCACTCCTTGGTGATGGTTGTTATTTACATCAGGTATTGATCTCTATTCTCCTATTTATTGATGATGTGATTCTCCTAGCATCTTCTCCCGATGGTCTTTAGTAGCTCCTTGATGGCTTGGCCTCTTTCTACGACTCACGTGAGTTAGTAGTAAATTTGGGCAAGACTTAGGTTATGGTCTTCAATTGTTTGAGGACATCACATCTCCATTTTTACTTCCAGGGTACCAAGATTGAGATTGCATCTTTATAAAATTACTTGGGGGTTAAGTTTTCTAGACCTTAGTTTAGCCTAAGACCAGCCATGCAGCCCAGAGTCAACAAGGGGCTTGACTCCCTCACTATTCTTGAGTGAAAATGCTTCCAACACCACTTACAGGACACCACGACTAAGATGTCCCTTTTTGACTCCTTGGTCAAGCCGACTGTCCTCTATGGCTCTGTCATGCCCAAATTTTGAACAAGACACACACACACACACACACACACACACACTCAACTCAATAATAAAAATATAATTAAATTTTGAAACATTTTAAGAACCCATATCAAATCATTTACAGATTATTGCTACAAATTTTCAATTACATCTAATCATATTTTAGAAAATATTTAAATGAAAAGCATTCACAACTTTGACATGTCTCTTCCAATATTACAACCACATTTGGATCTTACAACAAAACAAGATTTACATAAATGAAGATTTACATGTGATCTTTTACAATATAGAACTTTTACAAATATTCATAATAAATCATCTTGAAATCTCCAATAGAAAATAAAATCTTCCAAGCTTTTCTTCAACAAAATTCCTTATGAAACCTGTAGAAAACAATACTAATAACCATGGAGAGCTCACCTCCCAACCTAGGTCTCTATAAGACCACCCACCAAGCTTGGAGAACCAAGACCAACTGGGTAACAATCAACCACAAACATATAAAAAAATAATTACACAACACAACATTTAACACCCTTTTTGAGCTTACACAACAAGTTATCATAGCAACCAATATAATGGGTGAAGGTGTGCCTAAAATCCTGAGGAGAAGCCAAATACAGAAAACCAAATCTAGCTTCACAAGGTATACAAAATAATTACCAACTCTCACAAAACTTCTCCTGTTATTACCCCCAAAGTGCATAACAATGTATTGGCACATGCAACCCATACTACATGGGTATCCCTCTTCCTTCTAAGGAAGAGACTCTGCACTCAAGGGAAAGGCCCAACTAACCCCTTCATTCGAAGGCCTCTTCTTCCCTCCCAAGGGTGAGTGATGTCCTTCCACACCCATAACATCATACCTCAAAATCAAGAGAAATAAAATGAACAATAAAAATTCATTCACACCCAACAATACAACATGGACAATGATAAATACACATATGCATCTGTAGCCAATTTTACATAACTTTTATTTAGAAAAAATAATACAATACATAATTCCTAAAACATGGCAAAAGATCCAACCTTTCTCCAAGCTATGGCAAATGACCCGATTTGAGAAGAGCCCTCTATCCTTGATCAAATTCCCAAAAAGTAGAAATATCTCTCAAACTTGAGAGTGGGTGAATATATATCCTATTTTCAAAATCCTCTTATATATAAAAAAATCAACTCCTTATTTTTCTCCATTATGAAATAGAAAAATCCCCTTAATTCCACCTAAGTTTCCCTATTTGGTTGAAATTATAACTCACTGAAGATAAGGTGATAAGTTGGGTAAGATTTCTTCCATTTTTGCAATACTTCAAAAATGAGATTTTAAAAGGGTTAGAAAAGTGATTTTAACTTAAGAAAAAATGAAATTAAAGCCCTAGTGCTAACATATAAGTAACTTTATTTTACTAAAAAGACACCCTAGGACTCAAATAAAGCCCTCTAAAGTCACACTAAGCTTGAAATTTTAATTTTAATTTAATTAAAGCCTTCATAAGACATTTTTATACAAGGGAATATAAGTCAAACATTTCTGACTGGTTATAAATAAGGTTGGATGTCTTTTGCCAATATCTAAAATTGACTTGCCACTTATACACATAACAATACAAGTGTCAAGTGACACTATAAAATATACACTTAACATTATGAGTGGTAAATCTAATCTAACACACTCATTCACATTACATTCACAAAGTAAAATACAAAACAACAAGGCTAAGATCTTTTCATTAGATGTAGCGTTGGCATTCTCAATAGATACAAAGGTATAGCCTTGGTTCTCCATTTTACCATCGTTATTTCTTGTACACTCAAACCACATATTAGTAGTCCAAGATATATAACTCATATGCATATATAAATCCTACATCAATTTTGTATTCATAATTGAATCAAAGCATAAAATATATCTCAATTGAATTTCAAATAACATTTTTCCATTTCTAAACCATTTTGCATATATAATACTAGCAAAATCAACTAAGAATGATATGACCATTTGCAACATTTCATGATTTTCAAATATATGATCCATCTGACCTTTTCATTCAAATATAATTTTGTACTCAATAAAATAACCAACCAAGAACATGAATGTAAATAATCATCAAGCATCATTAATAAGTTCTCACATCATACATAATCACGATAAAAATAAAGTGTCTCATAGTATCAAATAGTTTGAATAATAGTCCAACATAGTACAACATATAACAAGCTCTAAAAATATAAAGTATCTGTAATGCAAATAAACGGCTATGCTATGCTATGATGGGCTAGGGTGAGGCCTCACAAACTCTATTTTTTGGGCCCCCTCCCTCTTGGAAACTAACTTAGCCTCTATTGATATGTCACTAGTTCACACCACACAACATCGTTATGGCTGAGTTTGGTGCTCACCCTTTCAGATTGGGGACCATCTTTGATTTAATTTGGCTTCTTCACTAGCTCCAGAGCTTCATTGATTTCTCCGATGGTCATCACAAATATTCCTACTTGGCCTATTGTTCCTCTATGGGGGTTGCAAGTTCTGACTCTGGTCATAGGCCCATTGTTGGTACATCCAAATCTCTACTCTCTTGGGCTTGATTGGTATTAGTTTGGATTGTCTTCCCCCTTCTAGTTTTCTCTGGATTCTTTAGCCCATCTTCTTCCACCTCAACGAGAGTTGAATGAACATGTTAGACTTGACATCTATAGACAATATGTTATCACGACTTGGAGGAATCCCTCAGGTGGGCTCCACCCATGCACGACCTTCTATGATGAGCACTTCCTTGATATCTAGGACGAGATCATCTTACACCTTTGGTACTTCAATCGTCATTGGAATCACACTCTTCACATCTCCTTGGGATCTTTTAGGGTGGGATCTCACTGGTTACATATTTAGATTGATCACCAGATTGGTAGGGAGGATAGGATCTGTTGACTTTGTCACCTTAGGGAGGTCAAGACCGAGTCTCACTTTATTTTTCCCTATCCCATTTACTATGAGATCCGAGGGAGATTCTACTATTTGTTTAGAAAGTGTCAGTCTCTTCTTTTATTCTTCAAATATATTGACTAGCATTGTCTTGCACTCTATCTTTAGGAGACCATGTGGGTCCATGAGCACACTATATAGCTCCAACTTTTCTCAGCATCAAATCCTACACAACTCATCACCTCTTTCTTCAGTCTTATAGTTCCTTCCCAAAGATCGAAGTGATCTCTCTGCACTATCTCGGATTACACTAGATCTGTGAGACCCTACAGAGATCACACTCGACAACATCCCTCTAGTAGACCTCAAAGCGGACCTTCCAGAGTACTTGATTTCTCTATTGTCCAACTTTTCATTCTAGACTACTTCTCATTTGTGAGGAGTTCTTAGCTATTTGTATTCCTTTTTCTTGGTTCTTTTATTGTTTTGCTTTCACGTTCTTTCTGTGGACACTATTTGGTGCTCCCCCTACTGGCGTTTCCCCTTTGTATTGTTTCTAGTCTCTTAGATCCTCATTGGTCTCCTGTTGGACATTAATAAATTTATCTTATCTTATCTAATTCAAATTTTGCATGGTAGTTTGTCTTAGCTTTGAAGCTTCAAATTGCTACCAATGGTAGCACTAGAATGTTGTGCTTGGATGGAATAATTGTTGTACAACTGTTGTGTTGACCAAATAAAAATCGTGTAGACAGACTGAAAATTGCAAAAAATTGGTGGTTCAGATGTGAGACAATGGTATGGGCATGAGACAAAACCATTGCATGAGACATTTAATACATGTATAGAGTGCTCCATAAGAGAAGCCTATCACCTTAAATATGATGATTGACTTCTTCCACCACAGCTCATCCAGATGCAGTGATTTCTCACAGTCTTAAATAATTGTTTGTAAATGGTAGGGAATGCGATGGTGAGGGGAAATGTGTTGACATAAAAAAATACATTCTAATTTTTGCATGAGACAATTTACTGTGTGTGAGACAATAAATGCATTTATTTTGGAGTGTTCGCTCAATAGGAAAAGCCTATCAGCTTAATTAATGAAGCATAAACTATTCTAGTAGAGTCAAATTTAACCTCTTAGCTAAGATAAGATAAAGATAAATCTATTAATGTCCAACAAAAAAGACCACCAAGGGTCTGAGGGACTAAGAACATACAAACAAAGAAGCAATAGACTACAAGACACCAAATGGTGTCTTGGGAAAGAGCAAGCGGTAACAAAATAAACAAAGCAAAAAAGGAGCCAACAAGGAGGGAAGAACTAGGGATCCTTCCTCCACTAAAAGAACTCCAACACCGAATGAGATGAATTAGGGTAGGAAGGACCTTTGGTCTATCATTGTGAGTTGCAGGAGTGGTGCCACTAAAGAGTAAGAGTAGTAGTAGTATTAAACTTGGTGTGAGGTCTCACTGATCTAGAGTGACCAACCATGGGGTACTACTGGCACTGGAGGTCGGCTTCACCCCCCTTGTCAGAGTGTACTACTAGCACTAGAGGTCTACTTCACCCCCCTCATTAGAGACAAAGGGGAGAAGAAGAAGGTGGTGATGAGGGGTTGATCCGTGACCTTCTAGGGGGTCAAGCGCTGTAAAGTGTAGTCCTGAAATTGCATCACCTCTGTGAGACAAAGTGCTAGGCATCTCTGATATGTATACATCAAGAAATCTGTGAGGGAACTACACTCTTTGAATAAAAAATAGAATCTCCCTTTGATCTCATAGTAGGATGGGTATTAGAAGATGAAATGGGTCTCTGTCTGAACTTTTGACAAGGAGCATAAGTGATAGATTCGGTTCTCTCTGCTCATATGATGATCAGTCTGGATCCATAGCTAGTGGGAGTTGACTCTGAAAGATCCAAGGAAGATGCATAAGGCATGACACCAATGTCGTGATAAGTAGCTAGGCCATGTAATAATCCCATTAGTGATAACCAAGAAGTGCTCAACATAAAAGGCCATCTTAGGACGTAACCCCCTAACTGGGTTACTCTAGGTCATGGTGATATACTGTCTGTAAATATCTATCCTGACATGCCCATTTAGCTCCTGTAGTGACGAGATGAGATGAGCAGGAGCATCCAACAAAAATTGCAAGGGCCCTAGGTGGTCAATATCAATCCCTATTAAGCTCACAAAGAGGTATCCTAATTGTACCAACAATGACCTCTATGGGAGGGATCTAATGGAACAATGACACCAAAGGAGCAATAGGCCAAGTAAGAATATTGGTGACGACCATTTGTTGAGTCTACAAAGCCATGAAGTTAGTGAAGAAACTAAACTAGATAAAAAATGGCACCTAGTCTGAAAGGATGAGCTCCAAATTTTGCCAAAATAATATCATGGGGGGTGAATCTATGGCATTTGATAATGTGTCTGAGAAGCAGAGTCTAAACACACTCAATAGAGGCCCAATCTAAGTCGAGAGGAGATGGTCCCCATACCACTAAACCATAAAGGACTGTCAGTCTGACTAAGGAGTGTAGAAGGGATAACTTGGACATCATGTCCTGGAAGTGGTGTCTAAAGCATTCTCTCTAGCATAGCAAGGGAGTACTCCCCTTTCTAACTCTGGGCTGGATGACAGGGCTCATATTGAAGCATGTCCTGAGAACTTGACACTGAGGTATGTGTAAGAAGAGGTGATCACAATCTTCTATCCCTAGAAATAAAAGTGCAGATCAGAGCTCTTCAGTTAGTTGAATACCATAACTTGAGTCTTACTCAGGTTCAAAGTCAGCTGCCACAAGTCACAAAAGGAGCACAAACCATCTAGGAGCCTTTGAAGACTCTCGGGAGAAGATGCTAAAAGGATCACATCGTCAGCATAGAGAAGAATGGAGATCAAAACCTGGTGTAAGTAGCAACCATCACCTAGGAGCGAAGACTCTTTAGGGAAGGTCTCAAGCTCATCAATATAAATGCCAAACAATGTGGGGGAAAGAGGGTAACCCTATTTCATCCCAATAGTACTCTAGATAGGAGCAGAGAAACCCTCAGGAGTCCTAAATCTACCCACAATGTTCTCGTATAACCTCATAATAGCTGTCAATAAGATCTCTGAGAGGAGATCTAACATATATATTTCAATTTTTTCAAATTCAAATTGACCCCCTTTACACTACCCATTTGCTAGTGGGCACATGAAAAATAATGCATTACCCCTTATAAGTTGATGCATGTAGCCCATGCCAAAACACAAATTTAAGCTCAACTTATTCAACAATAAATATTGATTTTCATTTATTAACCTATATATTTACTTAAATTTAGTAAGTTAAGATTATATTATTTAAAAATAGAAAATAGATCATGATTATAAATAAAATACATAAATTAAACTCTTACTAATACAAAATTTTTAATAAACAATAAACAATAATTTATTTTTCTAATAGTCAAAGATACCATCACTTTGTAGTCCTCTCTTGCAACATAATGAAATAATAATTCATATCGCCTTGAACCCTATGTCTTGTAGTTGGCAACCCAATACAAATAGTGTTATTAATATAAGTAGGAAAAGGAAGTGGGAAATTTCCATGGTGGAGACCACGACCTTTGACATGGAAGACCAAACCAAACTTAAAGAGAAACATTTAAATATATATTTGAAACATGTCAGACATCTCATGATATAATCTGCACAATTATTTAAGTTAAAAAGATTACTACATCAACAACCTTGCAATTGAATGAAGCATTAGATAGTGCTTTCTGATCTAATATGACTGATGTGATCTCTCCTACACTTCTACTGTGAGGACACCAATTCATCCCATCTTTTCCATTGATTTTGAAAATTTGCTAAAGAACTTGGCCTTTGAATTCACAAGCTACCAGTCAATATAGGCTTTGGAGTTGGTGTTTAAGCAATGCGACATTTGATTGGAAAAGACCCCTTGTTTTCTTCACAAGCTAGTAGTAGCTCAAATCAAAAGTCCTAAAGCTTCTTGGGTCTATTTAAGCTATTATTGAATTGTTGGTACTGAAAATGAAAAGTTTATTGAAACTCTCTTTTGTAAATTCTTAATATGTTTGAAATTGAGATGGAAAGGTAATAGTCTCTTTATTCCAAGACATAGGAAACATTCTACATTGTCATAATTGAAGGATTTGAGAAATATAAATCCACAAAGCTCAAAGAATACCTACATGTAAAAACCTGTCACAGAGAAGAAAAAGACCAGAAGAGGCAACGATTTTGTTATGAAAATATGCAAATTGTATTCTCAGAAATGAAAAAGATGAGAGATAATTACAAAAAGATCAATCCTTATAGAAGGGGATCAAAACCTGAAAAAAGGTAACCTAAAAGGTAAATGCCATTTAATAATTACTAATTAATTATTAAATGTGAATGCATAAAGTGAAATCTTAAGAAGGGAGTAAGGGTAATTTAATAAATGAAATGAAATTAATGCTTTGCTCTAACACCCTCCTTAAGATGAGAAACAATGCAGCTACAAACAATGCAGAAAGAATAGGGAAACTATAATGCAATGTGGAAAGGAAACTTGGGTCTCAACAACAAGGCCTGATGAGGTACCTAATCATAACCAAATCTCTATGAAACAGAGAAATAGAGAAGACCCAGTGGGAAATTTTTTTCTCAAAAAAGAGATACCAAGAAAAGAAGGAAGGACTCATCACTGAGACCCCCCAAAGACAACTTCCTTCACCCCAAGCATAGAAGGCAACTGAAGATACCACGAGGATGCAAAAGGTTTAGTGAAGATGTCTACAACCTGCTCAACATTAGGAATGTACTCTAAGCTCAAAGTGCCATCCTGAATTAGATGCCTAATTAAATGCATGTGAAGCTCAATGTGCTTGGTCCATTGATGCTCAACTAAGTTGTGAGAAATGTGTATAACACTCTGATTGTCACACCACAAAAAGGTGGGACTATCAGGAGGAAATCCAAACTCTGTCATCAACTATTGAAGCCACAAAACCTTCTGATTAGCCAATACAAATGCCCTGTACTCTACCTCTATAGATGATAATGCATAAGCACGTTGCTTCTTGCAAGAGCATGTGATAGGACTAGAACCAAGACATAAGACAAATCTAGAAGTGGCTTGCGATCATCAATATCACCAGCCCAATCTGAGTCAGTGTAACCAATAATGTGAGGATCCCCTGATGTGTAGTGAATTCCATAACATGTTGTACCATGAATGTACCTCAAGATATGTTTTGAAGCTTGCCAATGACTCTCATGTGGATCATGGGAGAATTGAGAGACAAGTCCAACTGCAAAGGAAATATCAAGACATGTGTGTGTCAGGTACAATAAACTACCCACAAGCTATGTGTATAAAGTGGAATCCACTATAGGAGTAGAGAAAGTGGTAGATAAAACAACACCTGACTAAAAAGGTGTGGTACATTCATTGCTCTGATACCATGAAGGATTTGAGCAATACAAATCCACGAAGCCTGAAGAATACTTGCATGCAAAACCCTATCACAGAGAAGAAAAAGACCAAAAGAGGCAAGGGTTTTTCTCTAAAAATATGCAAATTGTATTCTTAGAAATGAAAAAGATGAGAGATAATTACAAAAGATCAATCCTTATAGAAGGAGATCAAAACCCAAAAAAGGGTAACCTAAAAGTTAAATGCCATTTAATAATTACTAATTAATCATTAAATGTGAATGCATAAGTGCATAAAGTGAAATCTTAAGAAGGGAGTAAAGGTAATTTAATAAATGAAATGAAATTAATGCTTTACTCTAATAATAACTACATTGGTACTACTTAGAAGGGAAACAATCTAAAACAATTGAGCATGGGGAAGTAATAACCAAGTTAAAGGGGAATGTTTTGATACAATCTTAGGGAAAAATTAGATGAAGGAATATATAAGAATAGAAAGGAATTTAAATGAAATAAAAAAAAAATGAAATGAAATGAACTTTTTTAGAATAACTGGAAAGTAGCTCAAAATAACTAGAAGGTAGGAGGTTGACGATTTTTAATGAAAATTTGTAAAATTTGGGAGCAAAGCTCCCACATATAAGCCTATCAGCTTAATTAACCTTGTTAGCAACCCTCCTTGATGTTTGAGATATGCAAATTCTTGCCTGTACCCTACACATTTTTCTTTGTTAGCATTTACTAATACACCGATTAATGGTCGACTTTTGTGTATATATATATATAAGGAATATATAAGAATAGAAAGGAATTTAAATGAAATAAAAAAGAAATGAAATGAAATGAATTTTTTTAGAATAATTGGAAAGTAGCTCAAAATAACCAGAAGGTAGGAGGTTGACGATTTTCAATGAAAATTTGTAAAGTTTGGGAGCAAAGGTCCCACATATAAGCCTATCGGCTTAATTAACCTTGTTAGCAACCCTCCTTGATGTTTGAGATATGCGAATTCTTGCCTGTACCCTACACATTTTTCTTTGTTAGCATTTACTAATACACCTATTAATGGTTGACTTTGGTATGTATATATATAGTGTGTGTATTTAGTGGTTTATGGAATAATGTGATGCATGTGATGATTTTCTTTTTTTTGAAATGGAGGAAATTATTGGCCTTTCTTTATATGTGTTAATGGTTAGCTTTGGTATATATATAGTGTGCATTTGGTGGTTTTGTGCAAATACCGAGATGTGATGATTTTCTCTTTTTTAAGATTGAGGAAATTATTGGATTGGATTGAATATAATGTGGGGAAATCATGTAGCTAGGAAACATGATTTAATGTTCTTGTTTTGGTGATGAGTTAGTAATTCAATTTTTGTTGAAAATGATGCTCTCCACACAAAACAATACTAGGTAGTCACAATTTCGATTGTGTTGTATCAGTCATTGCAGAGCATATAAATCTTTATATTTTTTAAATCCTTCAAACAAAAGGTTCTTTGCATTCAAATTCCATCCATTTATTTCATATGATGGACACAGAATAATTTTTGAATATGGATTGCCAAAAATGGGGAGAAAAAGAATCACATGCGATGGAGAACTATTGATATAATTCTTATGAATAGAATAAAATAAGTAAAAAATAGATTTTATTTATTTTTAATATAGTTAAAAATATTATTTAATCTTAATGATTAATATATTAAAAAAAACTTTCAATTATTTTCTTTGATAAATTATTTTTTATTTTTAAGTTAAGTATACTTTTATGTTTATTATAAATTATTACTACCCATAGTAATGGATTTCTCTTCTGTTTTAATAAAAAACTTTATTAATTCTTGACTAGTCATGCTTGGTTTCAATATGAACTTTTTATATATGATTGTCTATTTTTATTTTTCCCATCAACGTCTTCGACATCTTGAAATCCTTATTAATTAGGATTTTAGTAGGAAAATTATTTTTAATTATTTTTATTTGAATTCTGAAAGTATTATCATCATTTAATTAAATTTCGGAGTTTGATTAGTAGTCATTTTAAATATATTTTTTCTCTATAAAATTCAAAGAATTTTAAAGAATGTAAGATTGAAACTACCAACTTAGCATTGACAAACACTATGACAATTTACTATTTCTACTTCAAATCTTGACACTTGGCATGGTCATCATTTTACAAAATTGAAGCAATCAACTTCTAATTGACAAGCACTATAACAATGTATTAATTCAATTTTAAATTATGAACTTAGCATGATCATAATTTTATTAGATTTTAAATTTTAACAAACAATCATTATAAACATATCTTTTCTTAGATAAGGTCCAAATTGAAAGAGAAAATCCTTCAAAATATAAAATTAAAATGAACATTAACACCTATCTATTAACTTGTTAATCAAGATAGGGCTTTCTAGAACTCTTTATTGAGATCTTCCTTTTGTATCTCTTTAAATTGTAATAAAATTTACTCATGTTTTAATTAAAAAAACAACTATCTATTAACTACAATCCAAAACTTATATTCTGAAAAATATTTAAAACCTTGCAAAAATATAAGTGTTAACTCACAAAATACAATTAACCTATAACTAACAAGCACTCAATAATATGATGACCACACCAAAAAAAAATTCAATTCTCTTGAAAGCCTCATAAATATAAAAAGCATCACCCTGCTGAGATGCATCTTGCTCTTGATCATCCATGGGATTATTGTCACCATTAAGGCTGATGAATTGGACAAGGGAGGTGTTGGCACTCAATAGTGTAGCCCAAATTTTGAGCACTATTGGAGAAATTAAGCCCTATAAATGCTTCTTGATGAGATTGTACCTGGTTGTACTTTTGAGCCCTGTGAGGTGTTCAATGCTTCTAACACCTTCCATTCAGCCTATCCACTTGTTTCATGAAGCTAAATTGACATTCTAAGCCATTTCGTGAAGTCTTGTTTTGAGTTAGTTTCAAATCTACATTTTCGCCTGTGTCAAACAACGACAGAGGCTATGTTTGCAAGTGAATATCTAGCACCCATAAGTGTTTCATGACTCGCTGCTTTTGGAGTATTTAGTGTCCATACCTAAGAACCTCTATTTTAGATTTTGAGTCATTTCGAGTCCATTTGACTAGGTTTTGAATCCATCAAAATTGGTCATTTAGTATTGTCATGCTGATGCAATTAGTTTAGAATTCTGGGAAGCCTTGTTTGACATGCTATAATTTTGACCCAGTTGACCAAAATGCTGAAATTCCTTTTGTGTTGCATTGTAGATGTTAGAGACTTGTTATGTTTCAAGTTTAAGCTTATGACGAATCCGTTTGATTAGTTTTCAAACACGATTCCAAATGCAATTTCTAAAGTTTTACTGGTTTCAGCATTTGCAGATTGATTAGTACCCCTATTCATGATATCATAATTCAAAATTCGTGATTGGCTAGACTGAATGGATTGTACCATTGTGTAGTACTCTAAAACTACTTTAAATGTGCCCAATTGCAAGTCTTGACACTTTTCCAGGTCAATTCCATTCGCAAAAAATATTTTTTGTCAGTGTTTTTAGTTTACAAATTCCAAGTAGCTCACTTTGACCGCTCACCATTTGTGCCCAGTTATTTGTTATTAGCTCAAATTGTAGATCCATAATGTCCTCATGACAGAGAATCAATGCCCCAGTTTTTGTCTTCCCAAGTGTCCATTTGCCTAGTTTTCAAAGCCGATTCTAAACCCATTTTATTGCTTTCTGACATTTTTTGTGCAGGTAATTTTGAAGGGGTAACTTTGACAGCCAATATCTTTTGACCTAAAATTCGTCATGAGATGATATTTGCATGGTAAAAGTGTGCGGAATAGAGAATCAGTGTGCCAATTTTTAGAGCTCGATCAGGTGTTCTGGTTAGTTTTTAAGTCCAGTCAAAGTACCTTCTAGCAACAATTTGACAGTTTGCAGATAAGTGATAAAGTGAGTTTTAATTGATGATTCAGTGATCAAACTTGATTCTAATCAGTTTGAGATGATCGATTCAACATTCAAGTTGTCTGAAAGTGAATTTTTTTTAGCCAGACCCACTTTGGGGCCTGACTAATGCCGCCAGATTGATAAGATTGATAAGATGTGAGGGTCTTCTTTGGTGCCTGAGGAGTTTATACATATCTGAGAGGAATATATCCAGATTGTGAATGAACTTTCCTGTGGGACAAAGTTTTGGGGGATCATTGTTTTAGATGAATTGGAGGAATGTGGATGTGTCATTGCAGTTTCTTTTCCGCTTCGGAAGCAAAATAAGGTGTACAAGGGAAAACATAGGGGTTTTGTGAAATGGAGACAGAAAAGGGATTTACATGAGACAAAACCTTTTATTGGAACAGTAGGAACACCCATAGGGCATTAAGTTTTTAATCCTTAGTTTTATGGTTCATTTCTAAATGTTGTTTTCGACAAAAGTTGCAATGTGGAACTGGTTTTTGACTCCTATGAAGTCTTTTAGAGAAATGGAAATTAGTTTAGGCCATAAATTAGTAGCGGTAAGGTGGAACACCAAGCTGAATTATTTTAGACAAAGCCCTTCATAACCCTTAACGTTCAAAATTCTGGAATGGACAGTCTCCAAGGATTAAACAGGGAGCAATTTGGGTAGAAGTTGTATAGAAATAGAGGAGCACGAGCAAGAAAGAATGTATTGCAAATGAGCACATGCAGTCAACATTAGAGCCAACGCCATGTAAATGAGTTGAAGCTACCAAGAGAGCAGGCAAGGACGTCATAGCTGGTCAGCAAGGAGATCACACCACAACAACATTTGAAGATAGTCATTTCTGGAGCTTTTGGAACCTCTTAACACTTCTCTGAATGCATTTAGGAAACAAGGTGCATCAAAGAAGTTGAGGAGCAACATAAGAGAAAGGCAGTCGAATCATAAAAAAAGAGGAGGGCCGCCCAATGAAACAAAGCACCTGCACTAGGCAATAGGCAGCCCACGCAAGGCATGGAGCAGGGGTGCCAAATGAAAGATCCACGACATGCTTGCGAGCGGACATTAAAGAAAGCCAACCCACACATTCACATAGTTAAAATAGTCAATGTATGCAAAGGATGCGTTGAAAAGAAAAGGAAGCCATAGTAAAAGAACAGGGGAGCTCGATGAAGGAAGAAGGCCCTAAACATAGTAAAGCCCATGCAGGGCAAAAAGGAGGAAAAGATAATGTGTTGGTCTAGATTTCACAAAATGATCTTGATCGGTCTGATAATTTAAACTCTCAGTACTCGCCAAAATAACAAAGTGATCTCAGTTATATTGCCTAAGGCAGTGTTAAAGGGGAGGAAGAGCCATGTTTTCCTCCTGGCATTGTGCCTCTTGTCTTGTGGCATCTAGAATACCCAGACGATGCTGGAGTAGGCTCTAAGCCAATTGTAGTGGATCTCATCCTTGTTCATCTTCTTCGTCCACATCAAAAGAAAGATAAACATTTTCAAATGAAGAAGCGACTCCCAATCAAAATAATCGTACTGATGGAAGAAATCGCAGCAAGGAAGAGAACAAAGATAGAAGTCTCCATGATTAATCCCACGCTAGCCAGTAAAGACCAGCGACATCACGAAGAATCATATATACCACATTGTTCATGGGAGGGATATTTTAAATGTTTAAATGTGAATCCACACAACACCCATTGTGTCTTAAGAAACATGAGTTTTGTAAGCCGTTGGCCCATGTTTGGGGACCCCACCACTGACTCGATAGCTAGAGGCAAAATAACTTTAATTCTGACAGAACACGCATAATAAGTAGGGTGAAGTTAGCCTATTCGAGGTTGTCGAAAAACTCAACAATTCGGTGCCTCGCTACCTCTCTAGCCAAGAAATCTAGGATTTTTAGCTAGCGACATAGCGAGTCGTCAAAAATCTAAAAAAATTGAGGAGAATTTGGAGAGCACATGGGTCCTGCTTTCAAGGCAGTCGGTGAACTAGGGAATGACAAGGGGCAATCAGATAGCAATGGCAATGACATGGCAGTGATGTGGAGTTCTTGACCACCACAAGGTGCCACGTTGCATGAATTATGAAGCATGATGATGTGGCAGTAGGAAATCTCAGAGGTCACCAGATGTTGGCACGCGTCTTGATCATATGGTCATCGCTATGTCGCCAAGTGGAAGATGCATGAGAATTACCATAGCGACATGGAAATGGTTGATGTGGTGACTACACATGGCAGTGAGTCCTAATAGCACTAACGAGGAGGATGTGAGTTTTGACCAATAATGGAGTACCATGTGGCAATGAGGTGGCGATGATGATGTAGGGGTGACTAGGCAGTGATTGGGCAGTGACTGAGCAATGACAGAGCAACAAGGCAACCAATCCTGTCTCGACACGTATCATCAAGCCAGTCAAACCAAGTTTGACCCAGATGGAATTGTGAGGCAAATTCAAAAGTTTCAAATAAAAACTTTTTAAATTCTTCTTAGGCTTTCGCATGCAGAGAAAAAATTTTAAATAAAATTTGATTTATAATATAGTTTAAACTTTGAAAAGTTTACATTTTTGCAAAATGAATATGGAAGCCATGAGATGGAAGTCCGAACTTCAAACAAGCATAACCTAGGAAATTTTTGTCAAAAATAGGCATTCCAATATACCACCAAAATTGGGAGAATCCAAATTTTCCATTTCTCAAGTCGGATTGTGCACAGGTTTTCACCAGTTCACGTTGTAGGTCAATTTGTAGATTTTGGGGCATTGGCAGTAGAGTAAGAAGATTTGATCATGAAGCATCAGAATCGGTTAGAGGGCAGTTCTAAAGGCTTGTTGGGATCCAAATGTGAAGAAAATCATCTTTAAGCAATTTTCTTGCATTCTGGAAATCACATTTCAACTGATTTGTTACTTTTACCTTGTGACATCATTTTAACATCATAAATCAGTTGCATCCTTTCATCATTATGTTTTGAGATATTTTATTTCTCTAAGAGCCAAAATGAAAGGATTTGATATTTAGTTGAAGAGAGAGGGTAGAAGGAGGTTTTTGATCTTCTTGGGAAGGAATTCTGGGTGGACACATGTCATCTTTACAACAAATCTGAGAATTCACTTCCTGCTATATTATTCCCTTTCTTTCTCATTGTATAGGTTCCAATTTTTGAGAAGAAAATCACTCACTACTAAGACACCATTCTTCAACATTTCTTCTTGTATGAGCAACATTTATGTTTTAATGCAGATAGTTTAGATTTGTTAGGTGATTTGTGAGTTAGTTTTTTGTACATCTTTCATGTATTTGGTTTCAAGGAAAACAAATAAAGAGCAATAAAGGGATTTAAATTTAGTCTGAATCTTGTCTCCTGTTCATGGATGTGTAATTTTTTCTAATTTGTGAACCAAGAGCATGAATTAGGTTGCATTTCATTTTGGAAAGTATGTGGTTAAAATGTCTTGCAGATGGAACAAAGAGCCATGTAATTGCTTGGTGTTTATCATAGGGTTTGCAGATTTCATGATGGGATAATTTGAGTATGAGATTCAAATCTGAAGCAGATGTCTATTCACAAGGTGAAGGATAGATCAGGGATCATGATGTAGAGATATGTCTAAGATTTCCAAAAGATGTATGGTTATAATTCATTTAATTTCCCAATAGATAAGGCACTAATCAGAGATAGGATCATTAGGTTTTGTTGCTCATACCTGGGTCTTGCTGATATCAACATATTAAATCAATTTTACTTTTTGTGTTGAAAGTTATTCAATGTTTAACCCACACTTAGCTTGCCAATTTCACGAGTCATGTTATTAGCTGTTTCATGCTTGTGATTTCTTGGTTAAGTATAGAAGATTCAAGGGTTTTATCTGCTATTCTAGATTCTGATTATGCTCATTGCACTGGTCACATAATTGGATCCTAAGAGGTTCACCCACCTAGGTTTTGCAGAGCCTGAAGTGTAGAAGGAGTGTAGCCTTATAGTTGGCCCAGGTTCTTGGTGAATTGTGTCCATTATTGGAGATAGTTTCCCATAGACACATTCTTTCCTTGCATACTTGGTTTTTCAAAATTGTTAAATTAGGAGCCAACAGGAGGAAGGCTTGACCATCAAATTCTTTTGCTCTTTTTCTTTATCTTTCTCCTTATCTCCAACTTTTCTTGTGTTTAGGAGAGATCCTCCTCCACATGTACGAGTAATCTGGACATTCTTCTCTGGAGGTTGATCTCTGCCTTGGCTGATGGACTGGACTGGACCCGCAGATGTTGAAGTTGCAACAATGGTGGAGGTTGCTGTAGTTGACTAAGCAGTTCCAGAAGCTACTCCACTAGTAGAGCTTGTACTTCCCATTATTTTATTTTGCACTCTATTCCACTCCACCCATTTTCCATCCTCTTAATGATCCCATGTATTAGGACCTCCATTGTATCAATGATAGGACCTTCAGGCGGGGTTGACACAATGGGAGTTCCTTTGATCTGGTCAAAAAATGAAGGATGCATATAGGAGCCATCCTCTGCAAGATCAGAAACATCAAAAATCATTATACAACTTAATTTCATTAATTGTTAGCCTAGACCAATACCTCTCTTGGGTTTGGTATTCATTGTGACATCTAGCCCGATAATCTTCAATGTCAGGAACATGTCTGTGAGTGTATCCCAGCTTCAAATGATCTCTCAAGAAGTTCATTGGGTCATACTGAGGCCTCATTACCTCATAATCAACCAATTTGATCTCTCTTAAAATTTTTAACTAGATTCCAAGCATCGGATCTAGAGGCACATGAATAGGGTCCTATTACTATTGGGAAGGAAATTTTGGCTATTTTCTTTACATTTAAACACAAGGTGTTCACTTCTAGTATTTGTCAACACAATTCGACAAGAAAAACCTTGTCCTCAGGGTACCTAGGAAGCCTTTTGGGAAACCCATCAAAAGCATTGATCCATAGGTAGGAGAAACTCAGGAATTGGATGAAAGAGCATCCAAACTAGCCTATCATTGAAATAGCTTCAGGTGAAAATCTTTGCTCGGGATAACTTTGCGATTCCTGACACAATCTCATAGTGAAGGCATCATTCACTTTCACGTACTCTTTGAAGCTCCTCTCCAACTAAAAGTGTGGGTAGAACTCATACACCCTTGTATTTTCATTGTAGTCTTCAATGTTGGGAAGACTTGGCCATAGGTGATGCATGGCTAAGACATATATTAAATATGAGATGTAGAATTTCTTGAATGCCATAGCTGAATTTAACCACAAAACAAGCTCATCACATATAATTTTGGCCTAGTCAATTTGCAGTCCTTCGAAACATATGGTGTGCACCAAGAAGAAGTGATGCTCAATGAAATCCATAATTTCTTCCTTTCGTTTCAATCTTAGTAGTAATTCTAGGATGTCAATGATCTCACTTTTCAAATTGGTTCCAAAAAGAGTTTTTGACATTTTGCTCTTCTTTGAAAGAGGTGTTTGGAACCAAGTTCTCTACATATCCTCTATTCTCAAATTTTTCTTTTCATTAAACATAGATGCAGAGGAGTCGAAGTTAATGCCACAATATTCTTCTTTCACTGGCATGCCGAATGCAAATTGCATCAAGACCTTATTTATTGAGAGAACGATAGACTGATTAGGAAGCAAGATTTGCTTCATTTATAGATTATATCTTTCAATGCATTCTTTTACTAGCTCTGGAGCTTGCACAACCATGGGAAATCCAAAAACTTCCACCAATCAACTTTCTTTCAATTTTTGGGTAATCGGGTGGATGGGTTGAGAATTAAGCCTTCTGTGAAGATCACCTAAGTCATAGAACTTGAATGAAGTATCAATGAGATTCTTAAATTCACTTTTCAAGCCTCTAAGTCGATCATAACCTGCTGCTCTAATTTCCATTTTCTTATGATTTCAAAGAGGAGGCAACTACTCAAAAAATAGCCATTAAAACAAAGGAATTTAAGTTTGAGGTAATTTTGATATAATAGATGCAAAAATTCAAACGTTGGTACCACACGAATGAAATTAAGTGCAACTAACGATCACAACAATAGGATTTGCAATAAATTTGATAATCAATGGCTATTAAAAACATTATGTTTGTATGCATATAAAGATTCATAAGTCTGAAAGCTGTATTACTTCACTTAAAATGATTTAGTATTGTGAAAAACCACTTACAACAACAAGGGATTTTAGTTTAATAAAAGTCCCTTGTTTACTTCAAGATCCAGAATAAGGATTCACATGATAACTCATTATATATGTAGGGGAGAGGGCATATCCATGTTTCTGTAAGCTTATCTTTCCTTTGATTCAGGATCGTAGTGTGAGGAATGATCCTTTGATACATTGGGCACTTCATTTTATTATTCTCCATATCGAGCATTCGAACGCTTGATCTCCTTAATATCAGAATTGCACCTCTATGACTGACTTTACTAGGAGCATCTTTTGGGCATCTTCGTAGAATATTTTCATACTATAGTTGCATAGTTCTTTATTTTTAGGTCTCTTAGAGAAGTAGCCTTTCATATCTCTAGAGGATAGAAAACACCTCTAAAAGCAATACTTTTCGAGGGAAGAAACACTTTGAAGCATTTTCCTTTGTTTTGATTAGTGACCTTGTGTATCCTTGAGATGATATTTTGAGCATGGATTCACCATCATGGGCTCAAATTAATTCCTTTTCAGCATCATGCTTGGGTTGGGTTAATGTATAAAAACTTTGAATGGAGCACAAGCCATGTTGGCTTCAAAAATAGAACAAAACATTTACATTTCCATCAGGCGAGAAATTGAAAACCTACAAACTCGTTTCTCTCCATAGAAATGGATTTTAACCTTAGAACTTTGACTCAAGACCTTCGTAGCTCTGACTTGCACTTTTCTAGATCTTTTCATCATAATTCAGGCTCAAGTGTACATCTGTGAATGCTATCGTGAATTTTTTCTTCGAGTTCTCGCTCAATGAAGTTTGCCAAAGGGGGTAGATATCTGGATGATTAAGAATCTAAAGGAAAATGGGAATACTATTGTAAGAGAGCAATCACAGAAACAAGGACTTATTCCTCATCAGAAAGATGCTCAAAACATATCTCAACCAAACCTAAATCACCTAAGCCCCAAATGCATTGAAATGACAAGAATCCCGCATGGAAGAATTAGGAAAGGTAAAGCAAGGGAGATCCAAAAATGATGCAAAGTGAGAGTCTTGGGAACTTGATGAGAAGAGAGTCACCTAAGGGCTATCTCGATAAGTAATCTAAACAAAATTTCAAAGAATGTGAACAACTTTAAACTGAAAAGGGATAGATTGAAAGTTGGCAACACACATCAAGTTTTTAACTCTAGTGTAGTTTCATAGTTCATTTGTTTGAAAAAATGAAAGTTCAATTTTATAAATAGATTCAAGTTTTCATTTTCAAAGTGTCATATTTGATAAATTTTTTGATTTAACAAGTATTTCAAATAACCTAATAATCTATTAAAATCACCTTAGTATAAAACCCATTTTCATATAAAATGTCCCATTTAAACAAAACTTGAGTTTTATAAAAAAACATAATCTGTTAATGATTACTATTAATAATTATTAAATTTAATCCTAAAAAGGAAACATAATTTACTACTATTAAATAAAAATCATAACTCCATTAAATTAAATTAAATTTAAAATGTATTTTTAATATTTTAATATACTAACCTTAACTATATAAATATTTAAAAAAATTAACTAATATCAAGAAAGATTTGTTAATAAATATTAAAAAAAATATTAATAAATTAATATTTATTGAAATGTAAATAATCATTATTAAATAAAATTAATAAATTTTTTTTTTTGTGGGGCCCGCGATCATAGTCCCTAGGGTTCAAGTGGCCCTGTCTCCTCAAAGGAGACATCTGCTCAAGCAACCATATGCTACTTGTAAGTAGTTGTAGGTTGCTTAGCAGCTATGGCCTGCTTACAATAGTTGCACGCTGCTTGGTAGCCATGTATGAAAGAAAGGTGGGGGGGGGGTGTGTGGGGGTAATGGCCCGCCTCCCCATAATTTTTATTTATATATTTTTTAAAAATAAAAATTTCCTCCACACGAAAACAACATGAAAAACAATAAAAAATTCAATATTAATTACCATTGCAATATAAATATTACCACAATAATTCTCATTACTGTAGTAATTTGATATAAATATATTAATTTTTTTTTCTAGTATAGATTTGACAAGAAAATTTTTTGCAAACAATCAAATTCATCCGATTAAAATCTAGTTTTCGTTCTTCAAACCCTATCTTGATCTCAATTTCCTAAAACAATCCAATTTTACAATAAGAATATTCAATTGATTTCTCCCACAAACAATTCAATAACGAATAACAAATTTTTTCAAACAAGGATTTCAAACAAAACTATTTGTGAAAACTAATCCATAAAAAAACATGAAGAAGACAGAGAGAAAATCGAAGGGAAATTACTATGATAATCTCAACAAAGATCCTACCTCAATCTGATGCTAACCAGATGAATGTTTGGAGATTACAAGAATTCTCATCTTCTCAAAAACCCTTTTTCTCAAAATTTGCTCCTCCAAACTTGTGTGTGGAGAAATGAGCTCTAATTTTTTAGTAAAGAGCTTTCTCCTTTAGGGTTTCAATTTTATAAACACATAAACCTTTTTCTTTATTATTTTAATTTATTTTAATATCATGTGCAAACTTTTTGCATTTTAATTAAAATAAACTTTATTTAATTTATTCTCTCTCTTTCTCTCTCTCTTTTATTAAATCACAAGACACATTTAATAGTATATTTATTAATTTAAATAATAATAATATTTAGAGTTCATTAATTATAATGAAACTCCTAAATTAGTTATTATTAAATTAAACAAATATTATTACACCAAATTTGGAACTTTAATTAAATATTTTAATTCTTCTATTTAATTAATTTTTCAATTAATTAAATATAATTAAAAATAATTTTTCTTTATAAAATTTTCATGAAATTTAATCATTTAACATTCTCTTAATTTGATTTACTTCTAACTGAAAATTCAACAGATCCACAAAACCAAATAAGAAAACCCATTTTAAAGACAAAGTACTAAATCAAGCTCAAGGGTCAAAATCTCGAATTCATGTCACTTGACGAATTCAGAAGGGTAAGTAACTCAGATACTTGTCCTATTTTCTAGGACAATTGGCTTAGGGTTAGGATTTGGACTCAAGAACTATCTCCCCTCTTTACCATTGAGATACTGCAGTAGGGCACACTCATCTTGGCAATTCAAGAAAGTTGATGTCTGGTATTTGTAATCTGCATAAAAGATGAGCATGTACATATACATATAAATCTAAACTAAATAGGCAATGGTAGGGAGTGGTGCATCGTGTACATCCATATTAGTAGGTGACTATGACTCCCTCCCTCAACCATACCAGAAATGTCAAACATAAAGTGAAACATACATGTACACCATACACATGCAAGTATGGGGCAAGTATCCATAGAAACTGCATATAAATCATCTATCGAACTATCATCATGAAACAACTAAAATCACTATATGAACATACAAACTATCATCACTGAAAGAATAAATATGAACACATGAAATAATTGAGTATCAAGTAGTTCATCAAATATATAAATTGAATTTGAAACAACATCCAATCAAATCAGGTAACCAAGTACCACTAAATCATAACACAACTATAAAAGCTGACCTAAAAGAATTTAACAAAATAACATGAAAAGTAAACTAGGGGTATGCATTACAACCACTTTTTGGACCACCATGATCTTGCACATACACACTACTTGAGTAGAGTTTTTCAATATGCTTCTTTCTCTCAACAAGTTTATCTCTAATAATACTTTTATACCTTTCAAGTTGTTGATGGTCAAATCTTGAATCTTTAAGTTCCAACCATGAAATTCATTTGATTTTACCTTCAAAGATTCTTCAAATATTTCTCTATCTTCTTATCCTTGCTTAATCACTTTGTCTATCTGACGAATAGTAGTTCCATATTCATGTTAAAGAGATTCCCTTTCCTTCTTAAGAGTCTTAATTAAATATAATAATGATTATATCTCAATTACCTTAGGCTCTTCTTTCATCTTATCAACTAGTTCCTTCCTTTTCATTCTAGAAACATTAATACGTTCCTTAAGCCTTCTAATATAATCTTTTGCATTTTTGATCTGATTCTTCAACTTATCTTTATCTGTATTAGCTTCATCCAAGTCTTCAAGTTCTACTTCAAAATTTCTCTTTAAGATTCTTGTATCCATCAGGATCCTCCTTAAGCTGTAAGGCTTCTTTTAAGGAAAAATACTCTTATACCAATTGTTAGGATTAAGGAAGATTGAGAGGGGGATTAATCAATGTCACAACACTTTTAATCACATTAAATTTATCACCACAATTTTGTACAACAATTGAATTGATAAAGAGTATAAGTAAAGAATACACAACAAGAGAACTCATAACACCATGATTTGATCTCAAGGATGTTGAAAATGATCGAGTAAGATTGACAAAGAGAGATTGATATACATGTTTCAATCATTATTTTGTCAATGATGTCAAACCTGCTAAACTTACTGTTTGCTGGTAAGACAATTTCTTGTAAGATTCAAGTACTATCACTTAGATGATTGATGAAGAGGATTCAATCAATAAGAGATAACAACAACGCCTAGAGGAAAGGTTGAGTTATGCTTATGTAATGAAGTACAAGGATCAGTTAAGACAGTGGTAACATGATGCATTGATTATCTACTTAAGGTTACAAATGTTGGCTACACTAAGAAAGAATAGAAGAACATGTAATACATAATTTGTCTGCTAAGCTTGATCGAGTGGATAGTAGGTGTCGAGAAAAGTTAGTGGAAGCCAAGAAGAAAATCAGTTGGAGCTAAGAAAATGCAAATTCTAGTGGATTTTGAGCAAGTTAGTTGATGCCAAGTAAAGTTTAGTTGGTGTTGAGCACTAGTAAAATTTAGTTGGTGCCAAGTGATTTCATAGAGGATGCCGAGTAACACAATATGTGTCGAGCATCATAAATAAGATAGTGTTGAGTTGCTGCATTATTTTAAAGATAATAGATTCAATGAATCTAAGTCGACAAGTTTGTTTTCTAGGATTTTGTGAACTAGGTAGAAGATAAGGATGATTAGCTAGTGACACATAATTCTATGTAGACTATTTTTAGGCAAATTTAAAGAGGATCAAAGGAGAACTTTTTAGAAGAGATATAGAATATGGGGTAGATAAATTGTATCCTACCTAACCCTAAAATGGATGATGGAGAATGAGTGACAAAATATCTTAATTTTCTATAAATATGATGGCTGGTAATGAAGCAAAGGTTGTCATATGCGAGAACCTAAGGGAGAAGAAGACATAAGAGTTTTGCTTCATCAAGTGACCTAAGAGAAGAGTCTGCAATGACATGTTAAGCAAGAAGGCTTAAGGAGATGAAAGCTTGAAGGGTGAACAAGCTATCAGAACTGTAATGAGTATAAGCTAAGTAGAATGGATGATTGACACTGAGATCTGAAATCTACAACTATAGTTGTAAATTTGTATAAGATCAAGCCTTACTGTTACTCTCTAGCAATTGTAATCAGTTTAGGTAAAATCCTTTGGATTAAGGTTGACCTAATAGTCATTTGTAAATCCTTTAACTAGGTGACACTCCAAGTGAGTGATTAGAAGTCCTCTAACATGGCTCACTCCTAACAGGGTGATTGAAATCCTTTAACCAAGTCACATTAAATAGTGTGTATCGTAACCTTCAACAGGGTTGGTCTTTCATAGGGCATCACTTTAGAAGAGTGAAAAAGTGGTAGCATGTTATTGGTGGTTTTTTCCAAATTGGGTTTCCACATAAATCATTGTGTTATGTGTGTTGCTAAATTTGTTATGTTTCATGCTTTACATTTTTGCAAATTGATTTGACAGTAAGCTGCAAGTTTTAAGTTATTGCATAATCTTATAGATGCATGAATAATGGTAAATGTTTTATGGGTTCACTAAGCTATGAAAAGTTTTATTTGTACATCTAGACCTTGGATAACTAATTCACCCCCCCTCTTAGTTATTCTAAAGAATTCCAACAATTGGTATCAAAGCATTGGTTTCTTAAGAGGACTAGTTTGAAGGTACTAGAAGTACATAGATCAAGATGTCTAAAAGAGAAGTGCCCAAGCTTAATAGAGATAACTTTATTGCATGGAAAAGTTTGATGAAGCTACACCTTGGAGGAATTGGAGATCATGCACAATCTACCATTACTACTGAACATGTTGATCCTGTTGGAGCCCTAATTGTTGAAGATTTGAAGGAAGAAAGAACACAATCGAGCAATGTTGGAGATCATCTCTACCCTATGTTATGCCAAATTTGATGATATCAAAGGCTGTGACACTGCAAAGAAAATGTGGGATGCCTTAGACACTATATATGGAGGAGACAAGAATGTACAAAGGGCCAAATTAGAGAGTCTTAGAGGCAAGTTTGATGATATGAAAATGGAAGAAGGTGAGAATATTTCTCAATATGTTGCTAGGATAAAAGAAGTTGTCAGTGCAATAAAAGGAGCTACTGGTCATATAGATGATAATACTGTGTTAAGTAAAATTTTGAGGACATTACTGCCTATCTATGCTATTAGAGTCACTGCTATTCAAGAACTAAGATGTATACCAGGGAATAATCTAACCCTTGAAGGTCTAGTAGGTAGACTCACTGCTTTTGAGCTATCTAACTTTGATAATTACAAACTTGAGATTCTTGAATCTGCTTTCAAAGCCAAACTATTATTGAGGAATTCCGAAGAGCCCATCAAGCATAAGAAGAGGAGAAAGGTAAAATGTGTGTCTAGTGACAGTGACAATGATGAGAAAGATATTGATCATCTTGAAGCATTTCTGGTAAGAAGATTTCATAGAGGTAAAAGGAAGTTCAAAGGTAAGTTACCTATCATTTGTTTTAATTGTGATGAGGTTGATCATATTGCTGCTAGATGTCCACAGAAGAAGAACCATAAAGGTGGTGACAAAAACAAGAGCAGAAGAGATGATGACAATAAGGACTATAGAGACAAAGGAAAGAAGTCACGCTACACTGTTGAAGAGGACACTATGGATGAATCTGATGATCATGATGATGAAGTGGTGTATGTTGCAATGAAGGATGAATCTGATGAAGATGAGACAACTACACTCGTGACATGTGTAAACAAGAATGATAGATGGATCATTGATAGTGGGTGTTCACATCACATGGCTAGAGAAAAAAGTAAATTCATTACCCTAAATTGTTATGAAGGAAATAGTGTAAGATTTGGAAATGATGCACTTTTTTTGATAAAAGGAAAAGGTTCCATCAAACTCATAGATAAGATTTCATGTGATAATGCTTACTATGTTGAAGGACTGAACTATAATCTTTTAAGTGCGTCACAACTGAATAACTCAGGATGTAAGGTTGAGTTTGTAAATAATATTGCTTAGATATTTGATACTGATGGTAAAATGATTGGAAAGGGTGATCAGACTAGAAGTAATCTATTCTACCTTGATATAGAGGATGCTACTTGTCTTGTTGTTAAATTTGATGATGTATGGCTATGGAACAAGAGGTTATGTCATGTTGACTTTTATAACTTGGTTAGTATCATTACCATAAAGAAAGCTAGAGGTTACTCTAAATTGAAGAAACTTGACAATACAATGTGCAAACAATGTCAGCTAGGCAAAATGATAGAGTCAAGTTTTAAGAGTAAAACTTATACCTGTAAAGCAATACTAGAGATTGTTCATATTGACTTGTGTGGACCAATATATGTGCAAAGCTACAAAGGAGATAAGTACATTATGCTATTTGTTGATGATTATTCTAGAATGATGACAATTATGTTTCTAAAATAGAAATCTAATGCCATTCAAATATTTAAGTGGTACTTAGCAAGAGTTGAGAAAGAAATAGGTAAGAGTTTGAAGTGTTTGAGATCAGATAGAGGAGGAGAATTCACAGCACATGAGTTTGCGATGTTCTGTAATGACAGAGGAATCAAAAGATAGAAATATGCACCTAGAACACCTCCACAAAATGGAATTGCTGAAAGGAGGAACATGTTTGTAATGGATTATGCTAGGACATTTGTGATGGAGAAGAATGTTTCTTTGAAATACTGGAGAGAAGCTGTAAATACAACTATCTATACCTTGAACCATGTACAAGTCAAGAAAGGTACACAAACAACACCTTTTGAACTATGGTATAGATACTCACCCAATGTAAAATACTTTAAGGTATTTGGAAGCAATTGTTACATTCTTAAAGATGTTAGGAATGGAAAGCTTGATGCAAAAAGTGAAGAAGGTATATTCCTAGGTTACTCCATAAGAAGTAAAGCATATAAATGTTTAAATACTAACACTAACAAAGTTGTGATGAATATACAAAAGTACATGAGGCTAAACCTATGAAAGAACCAAAAAAATACAAATCATTTATATACTTTTATGAAGGTATGCCTATTGAAGAAGATACTGTAAATCAAGTTGAAAACCAATAGCAAGTTTCAGTGACTGTCGAGTCACATCTTGTGAATGCTGAGTTATAGTCAGGAACTGAGTTACATTCAGATGTCGAGTTATAGAATGAAGTGAATGTACATTCTAACTCTAAAGTTGGTGTACACAAAAGAAATGCTAAGATAATTGATAGAGATGCACATAGTGATTCAAAAGCTAGAAGACAAAATGAAGAAACAAGAGAAGAGCCAAGATTGGAAAAATATGTCAAAAGACATTGTCCTGCTAATAAAATCATTGGAGATAAAAATGCTAGGCCAATGATAAGAAAAAAATTGAGAAGTGATACATGTTTTCTGAGCATGAAGGAGCCCAAATCAGTATGATATGCATTGAAAGATGATACCTGGAGTAAAGCCATGGAAGAAGAGATTGAACAAATTCAGAAGAACAAAACATGGAGTATAGTTCCTAGAACAGAAGACAAAAATGTGATTGGCACCAAGTGGGTATTTAGAAACAAGCTAGATGAAAATGGTGAAGTCACAAGGAACAAAGCAAGATTAGTTTGCAAGGATATGCACAAGAAGAAGGAATTGACTATGGTTAGAAATTTGCCCCTGTTGCAAGAATGGAAGGAGTAAGAATTCTACTTGCTTATTCTACATACAAAGGTTTTAAGGTTTATCAAATGGATGTTAAGTTTGCATTTCTGAATGGCATATTGGATGAAGAAGTTTACATAGAACAACTAGAAGGATTTGTTGATGCTAACAATAAGAACATGGTATGCAGATTACACAAAGCTTTATATGATTTGAAGCAAGCACCAAGAGCATGGTATGATAGACTTCATAAATATCTTGTGAAGATTGGATTTGAGAGGACTGATGACAACAAAAATCTGTACATGAAGACATATAAAGGAAAAGGTATTCTGATATCTGAAATTTTTGTTGATGATATCATATTTGGAGGTTAAGATGCTTTATGTAGGGACTTTGAAAATAAGATGAAGCAAGAATTTTAAATGTCTATGTTTGGAGAGATCAAATTTTTTGTGGGTTTGCAAGTATATCAGATGAAATATGGTATATACATCAGTTAGTCAAAGTATGTGAAAGAGATATTGAAGACTTTTGGATTGGAGGATTCCAAACCAATAAGTACACCTATGGTGACATCACACAAGTTGTCAAAGAATGATGATTTAGCTCGGGTGAATCAAACACTATATAGGTCTATGAGTGGGAAATTGCAATATGTTGTACATAGCAGACCTGACATTTCATTATCTGTAGGGATAGTTACAAGATTCTCTACTAATCCCAGGAAGAATCACTTAATGGCTACGAAAAGAATAATGAGATATCTAAAAGAAACACAAGAGTTTGGTCTATGCTACAAGAAGAATGAGAAATTTGAATTGAGAGCCTACACTGATGTTGACTAGGATGGAAACATTGATGACAGAAAGATAATAAATGGAGGAGCATTTTTCTTAGGAAAAAGGCTAGTTACATGGACTAGTAAGAAATAAAACTGCACCTCAAAGTCTACTGCTGAAGCTGAATATGTTGCTATTGCTGTAAACTGCACAAACATTATATGGGTCAAACAACTACTCAAAGGAATGAAGGAAGAGATCACAGAACCTATGACACTTTATTGTGATAATACAAGTACTATAAACATATCAAAGAATCCAGTGATGCACAAAAAGACCAAGCACATTGCAATCAAGTATCATTATGTGAGAGAGTTAGTTCAAGATAAAGAGGTGAAGATGGAATATGTTAACACAAAGGAGAAAATTGGTGATATCTTCACAAAAGCATTACCTAAGGATGCTCATGAATATCTAAGAGGTAAATTAGGGGTGATACCCCTATCTAAGGCTATCTAAGTAAAAAAGGGAGTTCCCTACATCAAATCAGTTGATTGCCATATGTTACAAATTGATGTAGAGGATCATACTTAAGGATATGCCTAAAGTAAACAAAGAGATGAAATATCCAAATCAGTCACTAGTAAGGTGAAAAAGGGAGAAATTAAACAAGTTTAGATCTGCATGTTTTAAAGATGACAAAGTCTTTGGCATATGCTTTTGGCATTGTTGTCAAAGAGGGAGATAATGTTGCTGATCAACAATATTACTAAAGAGGGAGACATCCAGAGATTGCTAATAAAGAGGTTAATGATATGTTGACATTACTGATATTGTTGATCAGAAAGGGAGAAAGTAAAAGAAAGAGGGAGCAATCCTGATCTACCTAGTAAGAGGGAGATACAAGTGAAGAAACTAAGAGGGAGTTATAAGTAACAATTTTTGTAAGTGAAGAAACTAAGAGGGAGTTATAAGTAACAATTTTTGTAACCTAATCAGAAGATGGAAGTTGATGATAGAGGGAGTAATGCTGACCAAATTTTCTTTTTGTTATTGTCTTACTATTTTAACCTAGTTAGATTGGTTGAACAAGATGTTAATCATTTGATTGTTTTTGGGTTGATCAGTTTGGTTTTCCATCTATGCCAAAGAGAGAGATTGTTGGAAATGATTAAGTAAGATTGACAAAGAGAGATTGATATACATGTTTCAATCATTGTTTTTCACTGATGTCAAACCTACTAAACTTACTATTTGCTGGTAAGACAATTGCTTATAAGATTCAAGTACTATCACTTAGTTGATTGATGAAGAAGATTTGATCAATAGGAGGTAACAACAACACCTAGAGGAAAAGTTGAGTTATGCTTATGTAATGAAGTAAAAGGATCAGTTAAGACAGGTATAACATGATGCATTGATTATCTACTTAAGGTTACAAATGTTGGCTACGCTAAGAAAGAATAGAATAACATGTAATACAGAATTTGTCTGCTAAGCTTGACCGAGTGGATAGTAGGTGCCGAGCAAAGTCAATGCAAGCTGAGTAGAAAATCAGTTGGAGCCAAGCAAATGAAAATTCTAGTGGATGTCAAGCAAGTTAGTTGATGTCAAGTAAAGTTTAGTTGGTGCCAAGTGATTTCATAGAGGATGCAAAGTAACCTAGTATGTGCTGAGCATCAGAAATAAGATAGCATCAAGTTGCTACATTATTTTAAAGATCATAGATTCAATGAATCTAAGCCAATAAGTTTATTTTCTAGGATTTTGTGAACTAGGTGGAAGATAAGGATGATGAGCTGGTGGCACAAAATTCCATGTAAACCATTTTTAGGTGAATCTAAAGAGGATCAAAGGAGAACTTTCTAGAAGAGATATGGAATATGGGGTAGATACATTGTATCCTACGTAACCTAAAATGGACAATGGAGAATAAGCAGAAAAAGATCTTAATTTCCTATAAATAGGATGGCTAGTCATGAAGAAAAGGTTGTCATATGCGAGAACCTAAGGGAGAAGAAGATATAAGGGTTTTTCTTCATCAAGTGACCTAAGAGAAGAGTTTTCAATGACATGTTAATAAAGAAGGCTTAAGGAGATGAAAGCTTGAAAGGTGAACAAGCTATCAGAACTAAAATGAGTATAAGCCAAGCAGAATGGAGGACTAACACTGAGATATGAAATCTGCAAGTATAGTTGTAAGTTTGTATTAGATCAAGCCTTACTGTTACTCTCTAGAAACTGTAATCAGTTTAGGTAAAATCCTTTGGATTAAGGTTGACCTAATAGTCATTTGTAAATCCTTTAACTAGGTGACACTCCAAGTGAGTGATCAGAAGTCCTCTAACAAGGCTCACTCCTAATAGGGTGATTGAAATTCTTTAACCAGGTCACATTTAACAATGTGTATTGTAACCTTTAATAGGGTTGGCCTTTCATAGGGCATCACTTCAGAAGAGTGAAAAAGTGGTAGCATGTTACTAGAGGTTTTTCCCAAATTGGATTTCCACGTAAATCATTGTGTTATGTGTGTTGTTGAATTTTTTATGTTTCATGCTTTACATTTTTGCAAATTGATTTGACAGTAAGCTGCAAGTTTTAAGTTATTGCATAATATTATGGATGTATGCATAATGGTAAATGTTTTATGGGTTCACTAAGTTGTGAAAAGTTTTATTTGTACATCTGGACCTTGGATAACTGATTCACCCCCCTCTCAATTATTCTAAAGAATTCCAACAAAGGAAACCCTTTCCAAAGGAAAAACCTAGTGGGGATTGAACCCCCAAGATTATTCACTAATCTAAAAATATCCTTGTTAAGAGATCTAACCTTGTTATTATAGTAGATTTAGTACATAAGTTCCTATTAGGACTCTAGACCCTATTAGAGGTTTGTAACCCTGTTAGGAGTTGAGAGAAAAAAATTAAGTTCACTCCTCAAAGATGAATGTTATAGCCACCTTCAAGGACTCATTTTCTAATACAATAAAATATTACAAAAAAATTTTGAACTATACATAACATCTCAATCCTTGATTAGTTCTGATTAAGTTTACATATGCTCTATTCTAACATCCAACATTAAGGTTCACACATCATAACAACATTAAATAATCATCTCATATCCTCACATAAGAAAATACTTTCATTTATACCAATTAAGGATTCCTTAATTTAGATTTCTTCAAAAAGGATTTACAAAACATGTCTATACATAAAATAAAGTAAAAAATTAACCTGTTCTATCCAAGATTTAAGGCCTTGTATTTTTTCCAAAAAATGCTGAGAAATTGAATTGTCAATCCAATTCAAATGCTAAGCCAAGTTACTTTATCACCAAATGTTGTCTTGTAACACTACCTTTTAGGACATGTACCACTTCACACTATTTTATCTCATAGTGAATTACATACTAACACTAGAAATAATAATAGTAGATCATAAACATCCCATATCCCATATTCTTAAAGTTATTGACCCATTCGTTAAACCCTCTGTCATTATTGATCAAAATAGTCTAACTGTGATCTGTATACCTATCTTAGAGTTAGGTATTTTTCACATTCTTGGCATATCCAAAATTTTCAACAACACTAGAATCTCTACTAATGACGAATGCTTCCATCAATGCAAATATTTGTATGTTTTGATTAAGTAAAAATAAGTTTTGAAAGGACCCGAAACCTTGTACAAAGCAACAAAAAAGATATAACAATGCAAATCTTAAAACAACTATGGAGAACCACCCAAAAAACTAGAGGGACACACTAAGGTTCCCAACAAGAGGGCAAACAGCTCAAGATACCACAAAACATCAAGATTTACATTTTGGTCCATTCTTTTGAGAATGCAAAAGCTATATCAAATGAAGGTTTGGAGAATTTTCACTTTTTCCCTTTAACTGAAGTCTAACCATCCTCCACCTTCCCTGCAACTTTCTACCAATCCCCATTAACCCCCAAAACCATTGCAATAGAAGAACCAACAATAGTGTTTTGGATAGAGTCAATAAAAAAAGGGACAACAAAAAAATTCTAACTCAAAGCTGTCAAAGGGACTGGAACAATAGGGTCGGTAGGATACTAATCATCAACAACACTTTCAGTCAAAACCGTTGTAGGGACAATGGGAAAATCACCAAAGACATCAATAGAATCCTCATCCAAAGTGAGATCAATATAAGAGGAGCTATCCAACCCATCCACATCTGAAGCAACTTTTTGAACCATATAGTGATAATCTAAAACCCCCAACCACCAAGAAGGTGATTTCTTTGATCTAACCTTATCAGGGGAGCATCGAGCAGTGAGATGGCTGATTTTATGACATTTCCTACATCTAAACGAAATACCTTCATAATCAAGAAGCTGAGTCCAAGAACCACTTGAAGAAGCCAACTTCAACATAGCAAATATTTGTATGTTAACCTAACGCTCACATTCTAATAGATTCATTGCATGAAAAGCATCCTATGTGTACTTGAAGAAAATGAGGGACTTGACATCATATTTGTCCCTTCAAGGAACAAGTGTAGAAAGGTTCTTATGGTTGTAGTTTTCTATATTCATGTTTGGTTGGTGATTTAACGAGAAGTTAAGGAGATAATAGTCACACTTTAAAGAGGAGTAGTGGACTTTTGGAGGAAAGGTTGTCTAATGTGAAAATATTTTAATTTTTTTAGTTATTTAATTTATGTAACAGAGGAGGGATTTTTCCCATAATACTTGAAGAGGTATTAAACACACTTAGAAGATTGTGAGATTTTAGATAAAAGACATCTCATGTGAAACACTTGATGAGACTTTAGACACACTTGAAAGAAATGTGAAATTATAGATGAAATGTGTTTCATTGTGAATGAAGGGTGAGGAAGATTTTATATTCTCTAATGTTTTGCATAAAATTGTACATTCTATAGTTAGAAGATTCAATAATGCAATTAGTTTTTGTTGGAATACTTTACAATAATTGAGGGGGGGGGGGGTGAATTAGTTATCCAAGGTCCATATTTATAAATAAAACTTTTCATAGCTTAGTGAACCCATAAAACATTATTCATCATACATGCATCCATAAGATTATGCAATCACTTAAAACTTTGTACATTACTATCAAACCAACTTGTAGAAATGTAAACATGAAACATAATAGATTCATGAACACACCTACACAATGATTTACGTGGAAAACCAATTTGGGAAAAACCACCAGTAACATGCTACTCTTTTCACTGTTCTAACGTGATGTCCAGTGAAAGGCCAGCCCTATTAAAGGTTACAATACACACTGTTAAATGTGACACTATTATAGAACTTCACTCACCTTGTTAGGAGTGATCCTTGTTAGAGGACTTTAGACCATTCGCTTGGAATGTCATCCAATTAAAGGATTTACAAATGAGTGTTAGGTCAACCTTAATCCAAAGGATTTACCCTAGACTGATACAATTATTAGAGAGTAACAGTAAGGCTTGATCTGATAATAACTTACAACTCCATTTGTATATTACAAATTTCTATTTTAGTCCTCCATTCTGCTTGGCCTTCAGTTATTCCAACTCTGATAGCTTGTTCACCCTTCAAGCATTCATACCCTTAAGCCTTCTTGCTTAACATGCCATTGTAGACTCTTCTCTTAGGTCACTAGATGAAGCAAAACCCTTGACTCCTTGTCTTCCTTAGGTTCTCGTACATGAGAACTTTGCTTTATGACCAACCATTCCCATAAATAGGAAATTAAGATGTTTTTCCACTCATTCTCCATCATCCAATTTAGGGTTAGGATTGATTAGGTAGGATAAAATGAATCTACCCCATATTCTATATCTCTTCGAGAAACTTCTCCTTGAATCCTCTTTGAATTCACCTAAAAATGGTTTACCTTGAATTTTGTGCCACCAACTCATCAATCTTATCTTCTTCCTGGTTCACACAATCTAAGAAAATAAACTTATTGGTTCAGATCCGTCGAATTCATGATCTTTTAAATAATGTAGTAGCTTAGCATTATCTAGCTTCTAATGTGCAACACATACTACATTGCTCGACATCCTTTGTGAAATTAATCGTCATGAACTAAAGTTTACTGGTGCTTGAAATCAACTAAACTTTACTCAGCATCCACTGTTCTGCTCGGCATACACTATAATAAAATTTTACTCGGCTCCAATTGATTTTCTACTCGACTTGCACTAACTTTTCTCAACACCTACTAGCTATTTGATCAAGCTTGACAGAAAAACTGTGTAACTTGTTCTTTTAAACTTTCTTAGTTTAACCAGTCTTTGTAACCATAAGTAGATTATCAATATATCATGTTAGCATTGTCCTAATTTATTCTTGTACCCCTTTACATAATCATAACTCAACCTTTCCTCTAGGTGCTATTGTTACATCTTTTGATCAAATCCCTTTCATCAATCAAATAAGTGATAGTACTGAAATCATATAAGCAGTTGTCTTACCAGCAAATAGAAGGTTTGACATCAATGACAAAACAATGATTGAAACATATGATCTCCCTCTTTAACAATCTCTTTGCAATCTATTATCAACACTCTCTCTCTTTGGCATTAATGGAAAACACCTTGTTCAACCAAACTGACTAGGTTAAAATAGTAAGACTAACAAAATATCAAAAAAAAAAAAATTCCTTGTATAGAAATCTCTCCCTCTATCAACAGCTTCCATCTTTTGAATAGGTTAAAAAACTCTTTCTTATAACTCCCTCTGAATTACTTCTTGTATCTCCCTCTTATTAGGTAGATGTTAGGATTTCTCTTTCTCTTTCTTTATTCTCCTAATCAATAACTATCTCCCTCTTTGACAACAATGCCAAAGATTTGTCATCTTAATATGTAGATATAAGCTTTTCAGTTTCTTCCTCTGTCACCTTGCTTGTGACTGATTTGTAGTTCTAGCTCTTTGATTACTTTAGGTAGCTCCTAAAGTAATATACACTACATCAATGTGTAACATATGAAAATCATCTTGTTTGATGTAGGCACTCCTCCTGTTATTAGATAGCCTTTGATAGGGGCATCACCCCTAGTTTACCTCTTAGATACTCATGAGCATCCTTAGGTAATGCTTTTGTGAAGATATCAACAATTTACTCTTTTGTGTTAACATATTCCATCTTCACTTCTTTATCTTGAACTAACTCTCTCAAGTAATAATACTTGATTGTAATGCTCTTAGTTTTTGTGTTCATCACATGATTCTTTGATATATTGATAGAACTTGTATTATCACAATAAAGTGTTACTAGGTTTGTGATCTCTTCCTTCATTCCTTTGAGTAACTGTTTAATCCATATAATGTTTGTGAAATTTATAGCAGCAACAACATATTTAGCTTCAACAATAGATTGTGAAGTCCAATTTTGTTTCTTGCTAGTCCATATAACTAGTCTCTTGCCTAAGAAAAATGCTCCTCCATTGGTGCTCTTTCTGTGATCAATGTTTCCAACCCAATCAACATCAGTATAGGCTCTTAATTCAAATTTTTCATTTTTCTTATAGTATAGACCAAAATCTTTTGTTCCTTTCAGATATCTTATTATTCTCTTTACAGTCATCAAGTGATTCTCCCTAGGATTAGCAGAGAATCTTGCAACTATCCCTACAAATAATGCAATGTCAGGTTTGCTATGTACTACATATTGTAATTTGCTAATCATAGACCTGCAAAATGTTTGATTCACCCCAGCTGAATCATCATTCTTTGACAACTTTTGTCCTATCACCATAGGTGTACTTATTGGTTTGGAATCCTCTAATCCAAAAGTTTTCAATATTTCCTTGACATACTTTGACTAAGTGATGTATATACCATATTTCATCTGATATACTTGCAAACCCACAAATAATTTGATCTCTCCAAACATAGACATCTCAAATTCTTGCTTCATTTAATTTGTAAAATCCTTACATAAAGCATCTTGACCTCCGAATATGATATCATCAACAAAGATTTCATATAACAAAATACCTTTGCCTTTTTTTGTCTTCATGTATAGATTGTTGTTATTATCAGTCCTTTCAAATCAAATCTTCACAAGATAATTATGAAGTCTCTCATACCATGCTCTTGGAGCTTGTTTCAAACCATATAGAGCTTTGTGTAATCTACATACCATGTTCTTATTTTTAACATCAACAAAACCTTCTGGCTATTCTACGTAAAATTCTTCATCTAATATACTATTCAAAAATGTAGATTTAATATCCATTTGATAAACTTTGAAATCTTTATATGCAGAATAAGCAAGTAAAGTTCTTACTCCTAATCTGGGTATAGGAGCAAATGTCTCTCCATAATCAATTCCTTCTTCTTGTGCATAAATTTTGCAAACTAATCTTGCCTTGTTCCTTGTGACTTCACCATTCTTATCTAGCTTGTTTCTGAATACCTATTTGGTGCCAATCACATTTTTGTCTTCTAGTCTAGGAACTAGAGTCTATGTCTTATTTTTTTCTATTTGTTCAATCTCTTCTTCCATGGATTTACTCTAGTCTACATCTTCTAATGCATCTCTTATTGATTTGGGTTCCTTCATACTCAAAAAACATATGTCATTTCTCAATCTGTTTCTTGTCATAGGTCTAGCATCTTTGTCTCCAATAATTTGAGTAGCAGGATGATGTCTTTTGACATATTTGGACAATCTTGGTTCAACTCTTGTTTCTTCATTTTGTTTTTCAACTTTAGAGTCACTGTGTACATCTCTGTCAGGTAGCTCAACATATCTTTCATGTACACTAATTTTGGAATCAAAATGTGCTTCAAATCCATTCCATAACTCAGCATCTGAATGTAGCTCAGTTTCTGAATGCAAATCGACATTCATAGTATGTGACTCAACAATCATTGAAACTTGTTGTTGGTTTGTAGCTTGATTTGTAACATCTTCTTCAGCATGCATACCTTCATAAAAGTATACAAATTCTATATTCTTTTGGTTCTTTCATAGGTTCAGCCTCATACACTTCTGTATATTCATCAAAATTCACATTTGCACTTTCGACAACTTTGCTAGTGTTAGTATTTAAACACTTATAAGATTTACTTGTTATGCAATATCCTAGGAATATACCTTTCTTAGTTTTTGCATCAAGTTTACCATTCCTGAAATCTTTAAGAATGTAACATTTTCTTCCAAATATCTTAAAATATTTTACATTGGGTGAGTATCCATACCATAGTTCAAAAGGTGTTGAATGAGTACCTTTCTTGACTTGTACACGATTCAAGGTATAGACAATTGTACTTACAACTTCTCTCTAGTATTTCAAAGCAACATTTTTATCCATCATGAGTGTTCTAGCATAGTCCATTATAGATGTATTCCTCCTTTTAGCTATTCCATTTTGTGGAGGTGTTCTAGGGGCAGATGTCTGTCTCTTGATTCCTCTGTCATTACAGAACATCTCAAACTCATTTGATGTGAATTCTCCTCCTCTATCAGATCTCAAAATTTTTAGATTTTTACCTGTTTCTTTTTCAATTCTTGCTACTTGTACCACTTAAACATTTGAAAAGCATCATATTTCTATTTCAAAAATATAACTATCATCATTATAGAATAATCATCAACAAGCAACATAATACATACTTATCTCCTTTGTAGCTTTGCACATCAATTGGACCACACAAGTCAGTATGAACAATCTCTAGTATTCCTTTAGAGGTATGAGTTTTACTCTTAAAATTTGACTTTGTTATCAAAATTTACATGGCGTAACCTTTTGTGCCATAGCCATACATCATCAAATTTTACAACTAGACAAGTAGCATCCTCTATTTCAAGATAGAATAGATTACTCCTAGTTTGATCACCCTTTCCCATTAGTGTCATATACCTTAGCAATCTTGTTTTCAAACTCAACCTTGCATCCCAAATTATTTAGTTGTGACACACTCAAGAGATTATAGTTAAAACCTTCAACCTAGTAAGCATTATCACATAAAATCTCATTTGTGACCTTGATAGAACCTTTTCTTTTTATCAAACATGGCTCACCATTACCAAATCTTACACTATTTCCATCATAACAATTCAAGGTAATGAACTTACTTTCATCTCTAGTCATGTGATGTGAACACTCACTATCAAGGATCCATTTATCATTCTTGTTCACATAAGTCACAAGTGCGGTTGCCTCATCTTCATGATTCATCCTTCATTGCAACATACACCACTCCATCATTATGTTCATCAGAATAATCCCTTGTTTCCTCTTCAACAATATAGCAATACTTCTTTCCTTTTTCTTTTTAGTCCTTACTATCTTCATCTCTTCTATTCTTGTATTTGTCACCACCTTTGTAGTTCTTCTTCTCTAGAAATCTAGCAACAATATGACCAACCTCATTGAAATTGAAACAAATGATAGGTAATTTACCTTTGAACTTTCCTTTACCTTTGTGAAATCTTCTTGCTAGTAGTGCTTCAAGTTGTTCTACATCCTCCTCATCTGTATCACTATCACTGGATACATACTTTATCTTTTTCTTCTTCTTCTTCTCATCAAGTTCCTTCAATGACACCTTAGCTTTCAAAACAGATTCAATCTTCTTAGATTTGTAATTATCAAAGTTAGATAGCTCAAAAGCAGTGAGTCTACCTATCAGACCTTCAAGTGATAAATTATTCCCTAGTATACATCTCAGTTCTTGAATTGCAGAAACTCTAATAGCATATACAAGTAACAATGTTCTTAAAACTTTTCTTAGTACAATCTCATCATCTCTATTACTAGTAGCTCCTCTTACTGCATTAACAACTTCTTTTATCCTTTCAAAATATTGAGCAATATTTTCACCTTCTTCCATTCTCATATCATGAAACTTACCTTTGAGAATTTCATCTTGGGCTCTTAGAACATTTGCATCTTCTCCATAGATAGTGGTTAAGGCATCCCACATTTTCTTTGCACTATCAAGACTTTTGATATCATCAAATTCAACATAACTTAGGGTAGAGACAATTTCAAGCATTGCCTAGTTGTGTTCTTTCTTCTTTTTCATATCCTCAGTAGTTGGGGCTCCAATAAGATTAACATGCTAAATAGTAATGGTAGATTGTGCATGATCTCCAAGTCCTCCAAGGTGTAGCTTCATCAAACTTTTTCATGCAGGAAAGTTGTCTCTATTAAGCTTGGGTACTTCTCTTTTTGACATCTTGATCTTTGTGCTTTTAGTACCTTCAAACCAGTCCTCTCAAGTAGATGGCTTTGATAACAACTTTTGGAATACTTTAAAATAATTGAAAGGGGGGGGGGGGGTGTGTGAATCGATTATCTAAGGTCCAGATGTATAAATAAATTTTTTCACAGCTTAGTGAATCCATAAAACACTATTTATCATGCATGCATCCATAAGATTATGCAATCACTTAAAACTTTGTAGGTTACTATCAAATCAACTTGCAAAAATGTAAACATGAAAAATAACAGATTCATCAACACACTTGACATAATGATTTACATGGAAACCCAATTTTGAAAAAACCACGAGTAACATGCTACTCTTTTCACTCTTTTGAAGTGATGCCCTATGAAAGGCCAAACCTTTTAAAAGGTTACAATACACACTGTTAAATGTAACCCTATTAAAGGATTTCAATCACCCTATTAGGAGTGAGTCTTGTTAGAGGACTTCAGACCATTCACTTGGAATGTCACCCGGTTAAAGGATTTACAAATGACTGTTAGGTCAACCTTAATCCAAAGGATTTACCTTAGACTGATACAATTATTAGAGAGTAATAATAAGGCTTGATCTGATAATAACTTACAACTCCATTTGTAGATTATAGATCTCTTTTTTAGTCCTCTATTCTGCTTGGCCTTCACTCATTGCAGCTCTGATAGCTTGTTCACCCTTTGATTATTCATAACCTTAAGCCTTCTTGCTTAACATGCCATTGCAAACTCTTCGCTTAGGTCACTAGATGAAGCAAAACCCTTGACTCCTTGTCTTCCTTAGGTTCTCGCACATTACAACCTTTCTTCATGACCAACCATTCCCATAAATAGGAAAATAAGATCTTTTTTAGCTCATTCTCCATCATCCAATTTAGGGTTAAGATGGATTAGGTAGGATACAGTGAATCTATCCCATATTCCACCTCTTCTAGAAACTTCTCCTTGAATCCTCTCTAAATTCTCTTAAAAATGATTTACCTTGAATTTTGTACCGCCAACTCATCAATCTTGTCTTCTTCTTGGTTCACACAATCCAATAAAATAAACTTGTTAGCTCAGATCCATCAAATTCATGATCTTTTAAATAATGCAACAACTTGACATTATCTAGCTTTTGATGCATGAACTAAAGTTTATTGGTTCTCAGCATCAACTAAATTTTACTCGACATCCACTTTTCTGCTCGACATACACTAGAATGAACTTTTACTCGACTCTAACTAATTTTTCTACTCGGCTTGCACTAACTTTTCTCGACACCTACTAGCCACTCGGTCAAGCTTGGCAGACAAACTTTGTGTAACTTGTTCTTCTAAACTTTCTCAGTGTAACCAACCTTTGTAACCTTAAGTATATTATCAATTTATCATGTTATCACTATCTTAACTAATTCTTGTACTCCTTTACATAATCATAACTCAACCTTTTCTCTAGGTGCTATTGTTACATCTTTTGATCAAATCCTCTTCATCAATCAAATAAGTGATAGTATTGAAACCATATAAGCAATTGTCTTACTAGCAAATAGCAAGTTTGATATTAGTGACAAAACAATGATTGAAACATACAATCTCCCTCTTTAACAATCGCTTTGCAATTTATTATCAACAATTTTGTGTTCTTTGGTCAAGTGAGGAGGATTGGTCAAGGATATTCATTGAAGTCTCTAGAACGAATGGGTTCAAAACCATTGTAATATTATACCCGTATTCAAATTAACGTAACAAAATGAGCGCAGGGTTGGGGAGGAGTTAAATAATATTACATTTTTATGTACATTTTTTTTAGTTTAGTAATAAATAAATTAGACGAAGTAAAATAACATATAATTTTTAAGGAAGCTATAATCACATTGGGGAGATTTGGTAGTTTTATTATAGAAAATAAAGCCTTATAAAGCTGATTAGAAAGAAATCTAAGATCATCCAACTAAATCCAATCAAATATCAACATTTTCTTTTTACTTGTACTCACATTACCAAATATAAGCATTTCATGAAGCATCAAATTTTTTTGTTTAATGTAAATGGGAAAATTGTAAACTACTTATTTTTGAAAAATATCTACACATTAGATATTGACATGCTCTTTCCAACAATAAAATAAATAAATTTTAATACATACAAAATAAGTTATGAGCTAGAATACACACCCATGTTAAATTTATAACTAGTTCAATTTCAAAAATAAATTAAAAAATGTCATAACATGATGACATCAATTGAAATAACTAGATTACTATGTTACATGTAATGCCTACCCCTTGTTTACTTCCCAGATTGTATTGCCAGATTCTTTTTAAAGGCCAATTTTATGTTAGGTTTTATGATTAATAGTACTTGGTTACTGGATTTGATTCAATGTTATTTCAAACTTAGTTTATATATAAGATGAGTTACTTCACTATTTCATGTATTCATGATTATTTTGATGATGATACATGTATGTTCATACAACGATTTCAGTTATTTCATGATGATAGTTAGATTTGTGATTTATATGCGATTTCTATGGATACTTACCCCATACTCGCATGTGTATGGTATCCTTGTACGTTTTACTTTATGTGTGACTTTTCTAATATGGTTGAGGTAGGGAATTGTAGTCACCTACTAGTCAGGATGTACATGATGCACTACTCCCCATCATTGCTTGTTTAGTTTAGATTATGTGTGTATGTACATGCTCAGATCTTATGCAGATTGTAGGTACCGAGCATCGACTAGAGTCCAAATCCTAACCTAAGCCAATTGTCTTAGAAAGTAGGACAAGTATTTGAGTTGTTTACCCGTTCAAATTCATCAAGTGATGTGAATTCGTGAATTTGACCCTGAAGTTTGATTATGTTCTTTGTCTTCAGTTGAGTTGTCATATTTAGTCTTGTGGGCCTATGGTGATTTCTGTTATAATTAAATCAAGTCAAAGGATTAATTAATGAAAATTTTATAAAGAAAATCCAGTATTTAGTTATATTTAATTAATTAAGAAATTAATTAAATATAAAAGATTTTATTAAAGTTCTAATTTTGTCGTATTTATATTTATCAAATTTAATAATATTTATTTAGGAATTTTATTTAAATAATAAATTCTAAATAATATTATTAGCTGAGTTAATAAATATTTTATCTAAACATCTTGTAATTTAATAAGAGAGAAAAAGGAATTGATTAATAAAGTTTATTTTAATTCAATTGCAAAAGTTGGTGCATGAAAATTAAAATATAATAAAGTAATTAAGGAAAAGGGATTTCACATGATTGCACAATTGAAGTCCTAATTTGGGAAAAAAACTCTTTATTATGAAATCAGAGTTCATTTCTACATACTGATTTGGAGGAGTGAATTCTCAGCGAAGACGATCTTCGAAAAAAAGGAATTTTCTTGCAAGCTCTATGCATTTTTTGTTTAGCATTAGATCCATGTAAGATCTTGTGGGTTTTGTGCAGTAGATTCATCCTTTGAAATTTCTATCTTCTCCATGTCTTCTTATGAATCTGTTTTCAAAATTTAAATTGGGTTGAAACCCTTGTTGCAAATTTCATTGTTCCTTGTTTCAAAATCATCTGTATATGAATTAAGAATTAGAAACCCACTTTTTGCAAATTTTTAGCTCAACTTTCCATTTTTAGCAGGTTTCTATTTTTGGAAAGTTTCCATATTTAGTAGGTTTCTATTTTTGGAAATTTTTCATTTTTAGCAGGTTTCCATTTTTGATTTTTTTTTGTTTTTAGCAGGTTTCTATTTTTGAAAAGTTTATATTTTTAGTAGGTTTCCATTTTTGGAAAATTTATGTTTTGAGCAAGTTTCCATTTTTGGAAAGTTTCCTTTTTAGAAGGTTTCTATTTTTTTAAAAGTTTCCATTTTGGAAAGTTTCAATTTTTAGTAGGTTTCCATTTCAGGAAAGTTTTTCCTATTTAATAAATATAAAATTATTTTGGTAATAATTGATAATAATAATAATAATTAATTTTAATAAATATTGTTAAAAATTTAAATTTAATTATTTGAAAATTTGATTTATTACTTTATTATTTAAATATAATTTTGAAGTAAATTGAAAATCAAAAGAATTAATTGGGAGACTTAATGTTTTCTTTTATAAGCTTGGATGTGTTTATATGGTTCAAATATATGAAAAATGATTTGTAATAGTAGGGAAATTTTACTATTCGAAAAACTCGGTAATTATAATACTTTGAGAAGACAAAAACATGAACCCTGATAGTAATCGAAAAATCTATAAACTGTAATACTTGGGAACGAGAATTGAAACCTTGTTTGTATACTGAACTCTTATGTTTCAAGAAAACCAAACAAACTATGAAAACACATATCTAAAAGACCTTGATGAGATGTGTGTGGTTTGAAAACATTTTTAATGGTTTGTTGAGAGTTGAGACTCGTGTGGACTCAAGAATGTTAGCAATTCTGAGACTTGAAAACGAAATGAAAACTTGAAAACCTATAGTGAAAATTGAACCTTTGTGTTTTCAAAACCTAATAAATTATGAAAGTTATTTTTGTATGTACTTTATGTGAGGTGTGGTTTACTTTATGGGTTTTGAGTTTGACTTAGTACTTTGACTAGACAGGATGTTTACCAGAGGCTCGGGGGTTTTGTTCTATGATGATATTATGTATACGATCTTTTATACTTGACCATGGTGATATGTCACGTGTTTTCTATGATGAGTTTGTTTGGATGTTAGTGGTGCTTTCTAGTTATCTTGTGTAGAACTAAGGTGAATGGTGTGACTTTTTTGGTGTAACCTTTGAGTCTTTGATAAGTTATATTTGGATGCTTTCCAGTTTCTTGTATAGGACTGAGGTGATTTGTCTTATGGTGCTTTCTAGTCACTTTTATAGGACTAAGGCGATTGTTATGATTGGTTTGTAGGTGATTTCCATTTACTTGTAAAGGATTGAGGTGATTATTATGTTTTATCTATAGGTGCTTTCCAGTCACTTGTAAAGGGCTGAGGTGAAAATTGTGATTTAATGGGTTGTACTTTTATGAGCCTAGGTTAGGTAATTTATGTGTATGTTGGGATGTGGCTTACAATGGAGGCCGGAACCTAGAGTGGTTGCTTGGGTAACCCATTATAAGTTGTTTTAATAAGTGATAACATTTCATTAAATGAGTTTAAAAAAAGATTAATAAGAGTTTGTGTTTTTTCCTCACCCATACCTCGAGTGCTAGTACATGCTAGGATGGGAGTAGAGAGGATTCTTGGTTGCGACCTTGCTTTGTTCATATGCCTTTTCTGTAGGAAAGGATACTAGTGCTGCATAGAGACACTATGGGGCCAAAGTCTAGAGTGGCTGCCAGGGTAACCTTAGAGTTGGATCATGCGATGACACTTGCCCATTTACATAGTAGATTTCCTATGTGTCTTTGTTGCCTCTAGGATTAGATGATACTTGTGTCTTGGTACCCTTTGAGATAGTTCGCTATCAGGATTTCTTTGACCTAGATGCTGGTTATGACTTGTGTTTTGATATCTGTATGGGACTTGATTTTATCTCCTGAATGTGGTGGGAGTGAGCCATTTAGGTTCGATGAGGTCAGGTGGTAGTGCATTTTTCTTATACCATTGAGATCCAACAGTTGGATACCATTGCTGGATGTGCTTGTGAAGATGTACCTTTCTTTCTGATCGTATATTTCTATTGGATGGTTATACCCTATTATATTGTATTTGTTTTAACAGAGATCTTATGAGATGATGCATTTTATATATGTTGTATATTCTTTGAGCTTTTCATACCCTGTGCCTTGTACAATGGATGATTATGCATTCTGGTTATGCCAAGTGGTAGCTTATGTAATTTTATATTTATTTAAATGGATTCCTACTTGTGATATTTCATGATGTGAATTTTGGTTATGTGTTAGATTTAGAATTAATTAAACTTAAATCTAATTCAACGTCATGGGACCCTTAAGAGATGAAATTTGTTATGTGTTGCTTATGTATATGTGTATGTTATTGCTTCCGTTATATTATATCTATTGTTGTTGTTATTATTATCTTTCAAAAAAATAATTTTTTTTTGGAAAACTTAGTGAAACTTTAGGTTAATTTCTTTTGGGTTCCCTGATGGGGTGTTACATTACAAATCTAAATTTAAAAGAATAATTTTTTTGGATCCAAAATTGATTATTATTATTCATTGTAATTAATTATTATTAGAAAGAATCAAAGTTTTATCCCTTGTAAAAGAAAAATATAAACTACTTATAGAAGGAGATGGTAAAAGTAATACAATTGTTTTTCAATATATTTTTTATAAAAATATATTTAGAATCTATTAATTTTATTTTTAGAATCTATTAATTTTATTTTGGCAAATCACCATTTTGCATCATCTTAAAATATTTATTAGTTTAACATTGAAGATTTCAAAATATTCCTTTTAGTGCCAAATCTTGCCAAAAAGATATAATCCATGATTGCTAATTTTCTTCTAGTATAAACTATACTATTTTGTCTCTAGTAATCTAATTTTTAGAATTTTTTTTTTTATGAAGAAGATTTGACTTGTTTTTAGTGGATTCTTTATTATTTGAATCTCCTTCAAAATTGAACATCCAATCAATTATCAATTTTCACTTTCATTTTCACATTTGTATGATTTTTTTTTTTTTTTAAATAGTCAAGAAATAAAGCTTATCAAGAACTTAAGTCAAACTTACCTAAGTTATTTCCATCCATACCAATATAGCATTTTCTTAAAAAAATATATTTTATTTAAAATTTAAATTAATCCCTTGCCATTGAAGGAATGCAATTAATAGTTTTTAATAAAAATTGTAATTGTATTTTTAATGTATTATAAATGATAAGATTGTATTCTATAATATATAGTACTATTATAAGATATATTATAGAATTATGTCATGTTGGACAAGCTACCTATTAAGAGAGATTTATCTAATTTTGATTTTTGTAATTTATGCAGAGTTCCTGAAAGTGGTAGACATATTCTTTTAGATTGTACTTTTGCTAAAGAAATATGGAGAATGTTTGGCATTGTTTATCCTATTGATGTTAATATTCTTGATATTATCACTGGTCATATTAATGGTCTTCCTAAAGATACCAATTTATTTTGGAATATATTGTCATCTAACATTCTCTGGCAGATCTGAAAATGCAGGAATGAGGAAAGATACCAAGGTAAGCCAAGGGACCTTACTGAATTTTTTCGAAAGCTCACTTATTTTAAAATTTCTTTGCAGGTGCAAGCTACTATGCTGATCGAGCAAGACAAGATGAGATGGTTCCTTCATGATGGGCATGCTGCTTTTAAGCATGGATACCAATGGCGTAGGACCTTGGGTGATCTGCAAGCTTTTGAGAAAGCTTGCATTGGGCTAAATAGAGAAATCCATAAGAAAGTGAATGCTAGAAAGGATGATTTATTCAGGCTAATGCAGATTCAAGAACGTAAAAGCGTCGTTTGGATGGAGGGTCCCTTAGGTTGGACTGCCTGGGTGGTCAATTACTATGATATTCTTAGTTAGCTAGTCTTTCTCCTCTTTTTGTTATGTTGTACAGCTGAATCTGTTCTTCCTTAGTGAGGCTTGGCCTCCTTGTTAATTTTTGTGGTGGTACTTTGGTTGCTCTTTTTGTTCTAAAACTCTTATATCTAATAGAAAAAAATATATTATATTGCAATATTTATTTACAAAATTTATATATTACAAATTTAATTAAAAAAATATTTTAAAATTTATAATAGTAATATATTATGATATTGTTAACACAATGGTAAATTGTGAGCCTCTTATGTGGGAGGTCTTGTGTTTGAATCCACTTGAGTTTAATAAATAATAATAATTAATCAATACAAAAGAATAATAGATGACATTTAACATAGTATTCTATATATTTAATGAGATATAATTATATATTTCTCATTTCATAGTAAATAAAGGGCCAATCAAGTAAGTATATATTGAATACGAATCTTTCATCCAATAAATATCAAATATTAGACACTATCTATTGAATAAAAAACTTTCATCAATAACCTTAGAAATCCATAACACTCTATTTATATTAACAAAAATGATTATCCATAAATAATTACAAGTGAGGCCATTTTTATGTATGTATGCATGTATATATGTATGTACATACATACATACATACATACATACATACATACATACATACATACATACATACATAAATAAATAATTAAATAAATATGTGTATATATACATACATATATATACATATATATACATATATACACATATATATACATATACACATGCATTTATATACATATATACACACATATATACATATACACACACATATAAGATCTCCTATGTATGTATATTGTATCATGTATATAAATGATTTAATTATTAGGAATAAAAAATATGGTTTATAATTATAATCAATGTTACTTTCAACCATTTCATTTTAAACATGGAATGAAATAATATTTTAATTTCTTACTAGAAATGGCCTATAAATATCAATATTTATAGTTTGATTGTTCACATGCTCCATAAAATAGTTTGTTGTTAAATAACTATACTTAAAATGTGTTAGCATCTAATGAATTAAATCATAAAATGTGATTAAAGATGGTGTATAGATATTGTTTAATGTGCGTGTTGACAATAAAATAAAAATATCAATCTATTTTTTTAATGTATATACAATGGAGAGATCTTTAATTTGTAAATACAAAATTAAGCTAGATCAATTTCATGCAACAAATATGACTTGTAAACATAAATTCAAATTATTGATCAAAGATAATTCTAATTATAACACAAATTTTATTTAAATGTGTTCTAGAACAATCTTAAGATCATTACAAATCCATCTATAAACAATATTTGCCATGAACATATGATTTTCCATGTGAGATTTCAAAAAAGACAAGCAAATTCTAGACAACAAATCAAGTATAATTTCAATAAACAAGTAGTATTGTGTTTAAATCAATAGATTTACAAATCAATTCCACTAATGGGAGAAACTAGTATTGTGGGTGTAAACTTCAACTATATTATTAAATAAGAAAGTCAATAACATAGAGGCATTCCTCTAGTCATTTCCACCTGGTACTAATGACAAAAACAATAGCGAGAATCCCCATGGACTAGAGCATGATCTAGGGAATGCCTTATTATGGATTGGTATAAGTCCCTAGTTAACCCTAAGCCCAGTTTCATACTTTTGCTATGTTTCAACTCGGATTAGCCGTTTACTACCCAAACTGCATTATTTACAAAGAAAACAAAACAATTCAGCTGATTGGATTCAGATTGTAAGATACCATGATCCATCCTTTAAGACTATCATGAGACAAACCACCTTCTAGATTCCCCTAACATAATAGCAATATTGATAATAAAATCAGTAACACTAAAACCAACACTAGCAATCTCATCCAATGACCTAAGATGTTTTCCTTCCAAAATAACTTCTTTTGGGTGATCAATGATAAGCTCATCTGAGTTGAAACCAGAGCAAAAGGATGAAATTGGGCTTAAGGTTAACTAGGGTTTGTATCAGTCCATGAAAAGTCATTCCCTACATCATCATCTAGTCCATGAAGATTCTCACCATTGTTAATAATGATCTGGGCCTTTCTGAAGCTTTGTCTGATTCAAGACAAAATCATATGATCGTTTCCCATCGCCTTATAATTCTTAGAAGCGTGCAAGATCGAATCTCTGGACAACTCTCCTTCCCATCAGCAAAGGAGCTCTGCGCACACACAAACTCAATAAGACATGTTTGAATCTAAGTACAACTATCGAAGGGATTCAATATGACAAATACTCTCCCTTGCCTACCAAAATTATTTATTATTTAATCAATGGTCCAAAGTTTCTTTCCAAGAGAACGTTACACAGTCTAGTTTATTTTCTTATGCACTACATCGACAAACAAAATGAATGTGCTCATTCATGTAAGAGCATATGCATGCACAGAAGCTCCCAAATCAGATAGTCTCTTAATCTCTAACATACACCTATAAAATCAAATTTAACATATTATCATATTTTTACAAGTATCTATAAAGTAATCATTTTAAAGACTAAACATCACACACTAAGCTTTATTCTAACAGCAAAAGTATTAAATAATAAAAATTGACTTATTTTTTTTTAAGTATCTATAAAGTAATCATTTTAAAGACTAAACATCACACACTAAGCTTTATTCTAACAGCAAAAGTATTAAATAATAAAAATTGACTTATTTTTTTTTAAGCTTATATACATACCAACCTCTATAGGAAGAACACGCAAAGCTTCCATTACCATTTTTGTGAATATGCTCAGGAAGAATCTTATCTTCTTTGTTTTCCTTCCTAGGAGCAGCAGAAAACCAAGTCTAAATATGGCAGATTTGTCCCATGGGATAGAAAAAAATTGCGTCCATATTAGATCTAACAAGAGACATATAAGTACTAAGTGTTATGACAATACTTTTCATCCTGCGAATTGCGTGGAGAACATGGTCCCCCATTTCTCTTTCTTGCTGTTGTGCTACTGCAGCTGAATAATTAACTCTGAAAATGTGAGAGGTGGAGAACATGGTATTTATGATAATACTTTTCATCGCCTAATAACGTGGAGAAACATAGGGCATGGCATGAATATGTCAGACTCTATGGAGAGTCCAAAATAATGTTACAATAATTCTTTTATATATTATTTATTAATTTCATTGTAAATATATGTAATAGTATTGCATCATTAGTCATGATTTTGAACTTATCAGTGTTGATGATGATTAGGGGAGAGGAATTAAGGTTTCAAGTCCACATCATCGATTATGATGCTATATCAGCAATTTTTTGTCAAGTTGTCCAAAATAACCCAAATAAAAAGTGAGACCAATGGTCTTGCATAAAAGGTACCCATATTTGCACACCTGATGTGACATCACATCATTGGTTAATTTACTAACAACTATATACTCACAAGTATTGGTACAATGTTGTCAAAAAAAATTGGGCATTAAATCAACAAGCGTAGGTATCAAGCCAACAACTCCTATCACAACTATTGAAATGCGTTAATTATTAGGTCCTCTTCCCTACTCATAATTGTATGCAATGAATTTGGTGCATCTAAAAGTAGATCATTCATAGAGTGCTTTATTAGTGCACCAATAAAGATGATCTAATAAATAGGTATGGATCTCACATTTTTCTTGTTGCATAATTAAGATCAACACTCGCCTTTTCCTTTATGAGAATTTTAATCATTCACATTCTCGATAAAGCTCTTTAGTTTATTAACTCAAGAATATTGCTAATTTAGAAACAAATATTGATTATGAGTGCAGGTGATAAATAGGTATGGATCTCACATTTTTCTTGTTGCATAATTAAGATCAACACTTGCCTTTTCCTTTATGAGAATTTTAATCATTCACATTCTCGATAAAGCTCTTTAGTTTATTAACTCAAGAATATTGCTAATGTAGAAATAAATATTGATTATGAGTGCAGGTAGCCTTAAATATCACACACTAAGGAAGAAATTAACTCTGGAAAAGTAAGTCAAATTTTGACTATTTAACACTTTTGCACTAGGAATCAAGCCTTAGTGTGTGATGTTTAAGCCGTTCGACCTCTATGGTAAACCACTGTAAATTTGATGTCTTATTTGTAATTCTTTCTTCTCTATTTTAGTTTACTTTTCGACACATTTGTTTCATTCTCTCATTCACACTTCTTCATTTACAATTAGTATCCAAGCTCAGGTAGAGTTGGTTGGAAACTACAAGTGAATTTCTAGGATTATGGAGGAAGCCGATAAATAGAAGATAGAGAAACTTGTTAGGCTTTGCAAATTTCAAGACATGGAAAGGGTAAATGGAATCACTTGTAATTGTGATTAAGCTTCTATCGAAAGTGAACAAGAGCTATCAAGATCTGATCTGAAAAATGAGAAAACCTTCCAAAATAATTCATGATCCATATCATGTCGCTGAAGGTTTAGAGCAGTTTGGAGTTGACAAGAGTGAGAAAAACTAGAAAACCCCACTTTTTCCTTCAGTATTTTCTACAATACAGGACATTATACTTTCGTAGGTCTTCATATCAATATTGGGCATTAAGATTATTTACAACTACTTAGAATGATTTTCACAGTACCTTTTTAAGGAACTAAAAATAATTTTCTTCCATACCTTTCTAGCAAATCAAATAGTTATAAATTTTGAGTTATGAGTAGAATGTTTTAGCCCACCAAGTTAAGGTATCTAATATTTTAGTTTTTAAAATATTTATAATTTTGTCTATCTAATGTTCCCAATTAGAAATAATGGATTAAAACCTATAAATACGGATCGGATAGTATATGAACATTGTTTAGATTGAACTCAAATATTCAATTGATACAATCTTCCATATTATGAGCAACTTCATGCTATGGCTTTCTCGTTGATAATCAAAATAATGAGACTATTCTTCGTATTCATTGAATTTTACTTATTTAGAGTTGTCTCACATCATAATTAATGTCATTTTAAAACATGTAAAGTCATTGTTGGTATTCTTATCTTACAATTGAATAATTGTTCCTGAGAGTGAATAGAGAACTGATCGCATACAATTGTCCACTGTCTTTGTATGAATGTGAACTGCTATGTCAATAATGTTTTTAGGAAAAAGGAGCCAAGGAAGGCGAGGAATCTGATCTGTTTCCAAACTATTCCTTTATGGACCAAAGAGTTACAACATAATATCTGGCTCGATAAAACAGAGATATCAGATAAATTCGTGTATCTATCTTTTAAGTTCTAAGTGCCCATGTGACCTAATCTCTTCGAATGCTGGTCTGGTATCTCTCTTTGCTGATTACGAAGGCTTTGAGTATTTTGGCTTGTAATCTGAATAAGTTTAGTTCTCACCCCAGCATTGGTAATGTATTCACCATCGTTGCTTAGTTACTGTTGTCCGAATCTCCAAAGGATCTACATCTTAACCATGTGTTCTGCAATTTTCTCACCCAACATCCAGCAACTCTTATAGAGGTCTATGGCCATGATTGTGTAACCATGTGAGTTCATTTATATTCATGCATGTTAGAGTGTCATGAATATTTCAGTCGGCCTAAACATCACACACTAAGCTTCATTCCAAGACTAAAAGTGTTAAATAGTCAAAGTCAACTTACTTTTTCGAAACTTAGTTTTCTCCTTAGTGTGTGATATTTAAGAAGGCTTAAACATCACACTAAGCTTTATTCCAAGTCTAAAAGTGTTAAATAGTCAAAGATGACTTATTTTTTTAGTATGTGATGTTTAAGGGTGGCCTATTATGGACTTATAGTCGATGTGTTAATATTTGCAATGAGTAATAATCTATTTAAATTTGATTAAATGTGACACACACACATATGTTTCTCTTTAAAACTAATATTCTATTCTATTCATTATGCTGTTCATTTATGTGTTATTTATTTTATAAATATATTACAATATATTCTCATAAAAATATTTTGTTGTATAATTTATCTTTATATTTTATTATTTATTATATTCATTTATTATTAAAACATATTTCAAAATGGGGGGACATCATAGTTTGTGGTTTTTATATCTTGGAGATTCTTCTTTTAGAATTGGTTGGCTTCCTAACATTTTTGGGATTCTAGGTCCTTGTGTTATTAATTTGGTAACATATTTGGTAATCAAATTTGGTAACCATTTTTGATTAGATGTTATTTCATGTTATTCCTACCACCTATAATTACCATTCACACTTTTTGGGTGTCAAAATCTATATTACATTGCACATCCTTCCCAATATATGCATATAATCTTGGTGTCTGGTTTCTCACATTGCCCATATAGATCAGATTTGCTATTAGATAGTAGAACACACTAACTTAACAGGAAGCCTAACATATCATATGAGAATAGAAATTTTCATAAGGTAACAATTAGAAAAAATATGAGTTAGTAGTGTTGGTGTAAATAAGTATTCATTATTTACACTTTACTTAAGTTTACTTAGGTTAATGCATTATTTTATTATTTATTAGGTTGACACTTAGGAGTTAGCATACTTTTATTAGTTGTCATGTTGACAACATAGGAGTAAGCAACTTTAATTTAGCACATGGTGTCTACAACATTGGAGTTTGCATAATTAACTAAGCTGTCATGTAGACACCATAGTTATTAACACTCCTATTTTAGCACATGGTGTCTACAACATGATTTTGCATGCTACTCCTTTGTAGGCTTATCCTCTCATCATCGTACTAACTCCTATGCTTAATGGAGTATAATCCACTCCTGGTGGACATTTGCTTGGTTGTAAGACTTATCAACATGCTAATTCCTAGGCATTCTAGAAGCATTCTAGAGGACTTTATATATAGGCACTCCTAGTGTACTTACACATCAACTGAACATTGAATGGCAATAAATCAATTTTGGATATTGTTATTCTAATCATACCTTCTTGGTCTACTATTTTTCTTGTGCTTGAGTTCCTTGATCTTGGGTGATTTTTCCCTAATGCAAATTCTTACAAAAACAAACATCTCTTTTGAAGCATAGCAAGTACAATAAGTATGCAAATCAACCCTCCTGGATATTTGAGCCCAATAATATACCTCTAAGTCATCCCTTGATACAGACATAGGCTCCACTTAATAAGAAAGAAGCATATGATTCTATGCCACAAAATACAAAATCAACTCAAAAGGGCACCATAGTACGGTCTAGGTCAGTATACATTCCACCTCATCGAAAGATGAATAACATATCAGGGAAACTGAGTGATGAACAAAGTGACTCCGTGGAGAAAGACTATACTGATATTATAATCATCAACAACAAACACAGCGAAGCGAAATGGAAGGAATTTGCTAAAAAAGGTATTTAAGTATAATGGAATGGTCCAAACAAATACAGAGCCAATCTAGAAAGGTATCTAGTAAAAATCTCTCAAGAAAAAGTACGTAACATATCATCCCATGCTAAGCATTATTGGTTTTTGCAATTTCTGGACATAGAATCTAGAAATAAACTTTTAGAATTATCAAACTATTATTACAAAGGACATCATATAGACTTCATAGAATGGAAGCCAAATTTCAATGAAAATGATAGAAATCAAAAATAGGAAATCAAATGGATGGAATGTGCAAACATACCATTTGAACTAAATGAAAACCACATTGTTAAAAGAATAGGTCAATCTTTGGGAACATTAATAGGATTTGAAACTAATAAAACAAGTATAATTAGATTTTTAGTTAAAACCAATCAAAACTAATCCATAAATAAGAAAATCATAACAAATAGATTAAAATTCACAAAATACATGGAGAAATCAATAAGATTATAGGAACTAACTTTAAAAAAACTACAATAAAAAATAACATTGAGAAACTACCAGGGGTAGGTAGAGAAGAGGAAAGGAAACTAGAGGAAAACAGGGTAATAAGAATACTAGAGAAGGACAGAACTAAAGGCACAAAGAAAGAAGAAAGAAATCAAGAGACTCAAATAGAGGATTTAGAAAAGAAAAAAGAGATAGAATATGGATGGATGAAAAACAAAAACCATCAACATTCACTAGAGAAATATAGGAAATGTCAGGATTGTAAAATAGAGATGGACTCAACAGATGAGATTGAGAGCAATGTCAAAAAAGAGAAGAAGCTCACTCATGAAATCCTACTACTACAGAATGATTTGGAAGACCAGTGCATCATAGCAGAAGCTAATCATACAAAACATAAAGGAAAAGGGATTTTGGAGATTGAGATAGAGTAGGTAATACCAAACAGCAACAACACATAGTTTAAATAAGTAGATGACGAGATTTGCAACAAACAATCAGAAAAAGAGATCCACCGAGAAGTTGAACTAGAGCAAGAATTAAATCAAGAACAATATCAATCAATGAAAAAGAAAGAACAAAGTCCATGCATCCCACCAAAAAATTCAACACAATGGAGTAATATAACTATCAGAAAAAGAGAAAAAAAGAAGAGTTATAAATTCTAGCAGACACCAAGTAATGAAAAGGATATGTTCAATCAAGACAAAGAGGAATCTAGAAAGGAGACAAATATAGGTAAAGAGGCATTAGGAACATAACATATAAGAAAGAAAATAAGCATGCAAATAGAAGAACAAGAAAACCAAGTAGAGGAAGTATGGGAAGATTATGGACCTTTGGTGGAAAGCACCACTAGGAAGAATTAAAAAAGAGGAAAAAGTTTGGAGAAAATTGGGAAAAATCTAGAAGTAGAAGAGGACCAAAGAAATTACCAACTTATCAAAGAAATCTTAACAGAGGATAAATAGACATAGAAGAATCCAAAATTGCAATAAGAATAATCAACCAAAAAAAATTGGAAAACTTGGGCATAACAATGAATCAGGAAGGCATTAAGACATGTATTTGTGCAAAGAAAAAGTAGAAAAGAGGACAAAAATCAATGAAATAATTGAGGAAAGTAGTAGGTCAGGTAAAGGAACAAACTAAAATAATGAAAATTTTGCAAGGAAGGAAGGGGAAGAACCTTCCCAAGGATCAATGAAAATCACTACATGGAATGCTAGGGGCCTAAATGCCCCTAGCAAGAAGTGCCTATTAAAGCATAACCTAACAATTTTTAATACAAAGATTCTGTTAATCCAAGAAACAAAATTAAGAAAAGAAGAAGGTACTAGATTAGAGAAAAAACTAGGAATATGGAAATTAGAATTTAAACCATCTCAAGAAGCCTCAGGAGGATTGGGCGTAATTTGGAACAATCAGAAAGTTAATGCAGAAGACATAATTTCTTATTCAAATTGGATGGGAAGTAGAACTTCTACCACTAAAACAAACTTATAGATGATAGTAATTAATGTCTATGGACCTACACAAATAGTAGAAAAATTAATAGTCTGGAATGAGATCAACACCTACCTCAACACATTATAGGAATAGAACATCATTATTGGGGGTGACCTTAATGCAATTTTAAAGAGAGACAAAAAATATGGTGGGGCCAAAACATTATGCAGAGCAATAGGATATTTTAAAGAATGGACAAAAAAGAACTCTCTCATTGATATTCCTACATCTAATGGAGTATATACATGGAATAAAAAACTTCAGTTACATATACATGGAGAAAAAACTTCAGTTACATAGCAGAAAGATTGGATAGACTTTTCTTTAAAGGAGGTTTAAGTTTAATTTGAATAGAGAAATCAAGGCAGAAATTCTACTGATGGTAGGATTAGATCATTTTCTAGTAAAAATTGAAATCAAGGAACAAACCAAACCAAGTAGAAACCCTTTCAAATGTGAAAAGATGTGGTTCATGGACAAAAACTTGATGAATAATATAAAAAATTGGTGGCAAGAAGAACAATTTTAGGGATCTAAAATGTTTTGTTTTGTTTCCAAACTTAAGAGCATAAAAAATAAAATTCTAAAGTGGAATAACACACAATTCAAAAAATATATTTAAAGAAAAGTTAGACATAGAGAAAGTAGAAAACCTAAATAAAGAAGTTATTAAAAATAGAGTGAATAATGAAACCTACCAACTTGAAAAAGACTATTTAATAAAACAAGAAGAAGTATTGGCCAAAGAAGAAGTATACTGGAAGCAAAAATCTAGAGAAAAAAGGCTGGCAAAAGGAGACCAAAACATGAAATACTTCCATAATAGCACCTTACACCATAGGAACTGTAATAACATATCAAAAAAAAAAAAAAAGCAAGGAGAACTTACTAATAATCCAGACAGTATAGCAAAAATCTTCGTTGAACACTTCAAAGATAGCCTCAATAATTATGAAACATCTGTGGACACCTAAATTTGTCCAATACCCATTTCCTGACCAATTAAATAAATATTTATTATTTATTTAATTCCCCTACCTTAATTAAATAAATTTTACATTTATTTAATTATGTTCGCCTTACCTTGATTTAAATAAACTAAGGTTTATCTAAATCCTAGCCTTTCCTTGATTTAAATAAACTAAGGTTTATTTAAATCCTAACCCATTCACTTTAATTAAGTACTTCGTTTACTTAATTAATCGTTGCCTAATCCCACTTGGAATTAAATATTAAATTTAATCCTATTTGAGCACATGGCTCCTACCTTTAACCCTCATCTAACCTCACTTGCCTAACCTAACCCATGCTTCTAAACCTACCCACTTGTCTTGGTACCCTTTGAGATAGATTGCTATTAGGATTTCCTTGACCTAGATGTTGGTTATGATATGTGGATTTTTATTTGTATGTGACTTGAGATTACCTCCTCAACATGGTGGGAGTGGTCTATTTAGGTTTTATAAGGTTGGGTGGTAGTGCATTTTTACTTGTACCATTAAGATCTGACTATTGGATGCCATTTTCAGATGTACCTATGCTATTGTTCCTTTCTATCTGATCTTGTGTTTTATGATGGTGGTTATATTCTATTATACTGTATGTGATTATCAGAGATCTTATGAGATGATGCATTTTTATTGATGATGTATATTCTTTGAGCTTTTCATACCCTATGACTTGTATAGTGGATGATTATACATTTTGGTTATGCCAAGTGGCATCCTTTGTAATTGTATAAATTATTTAATTGGATTTGTACATGTGATTATTCCATGATGTGGATTTTAGTTATGTGTTACATTTAATAAACTTATATATGTGGGTCAACATCATGGAACCCTTAAGAGATGTAATTTGTTTATGATGTTTGTTTGTATGTGAGTTATTGCTTCTATTATGTTATCTTTGGTTGGTTATTATCTTTCAAAAGAAAAAAAGTTTGGAAAACTTAGTGAAACTTTAGGTTAATTTATTTTGGGTTCCCTGGTGGGGTGTTACATCTGGCATCAGAGTCCAAGTTTCTACATTGGGAGCTTTGGGTATATTGGAACACCACTAGTTGTCAACTAGTTAAACTAAAACAAAACTTAAACTGTTATATGTATCTATTAGAATCTAAACATTTTGAACTTCAAACTTGATTTCTTGTGTAATAAACAAATTTTCATAATAAAATAAAGAAGAACTAATATCTAGTTTCATGTAGAACTGAAAGAGTTTACTTCAACCAACTTTTGAAACAAAACATCTTAAATTCTTTTCATGAGACATTAACTAAGTTAACTACTAATGATTAATTGGGATAACCATTCAACTAAAATAACTAGAATAATGATTAAATGAAGTAACTGCAGTAACGATGAACTGAAGTCAATGAAATAAGAATAAACTAAAATAATGATTAACTGAAGTAACAGAAATAACAATTAACTAAAGTAATTGAAATAACGATTAACTAAAGTAACTAAAATAACAATTCACTAAAGTAAATGAAATAACGATTAACTAAAGTAACTGAAAATAATGATTTCCTATCTTCCCTTGCATATAGTAAAGTAATACATGATTAGTGACAAGAGGAATATAAATGCATATCAGGAATGGAAAGAAGAAACATATAAGAAGTAACTGGCAAGTCTTTAACTAGTTGTGCAAGCCACAACTTTCAGTAAGAGGAGAAGCATTGACTTAGGCTTAACCTCCAATCTTTAGACCATATCCATCCCCACACAATCTTTTGAAAAGAAAGGTCCTCTCTACCACATGATCAGGCTTGGGGTACTACTAGTCCAACCACCTAAGCATTTCTAGTGTTTAGAATGTCTGCATAGTTATGGATGGACATGTCTAAATAACTGGCACTATTGACATCAAGTGATCTTATGAAGGTAAAAATGCCCTTTAATGACCTTAGCCAAGGTTTTCAGATGGGTTCTATTACCCAATGACCACCACTCGACTTGACAACAAGAGAATAATAGGCATGAAAATGCATGAGCTATTAAACAATTTCCCTTTTTGAAATAATATATAATTGTTATATCATTTTTGATTTTGTTTCCATGTTATTGCAAATTTATTTATCAGCTCTTCACCTTTTCCTTGGCCATTTAGCTGGGTGAATCCTAGGTGTTTAAATCTCAGAGTAAACCAACTCAATCTGTTGATCCTCAGCTAGTGTATGATTAATTACATATTTTAGTATATCTCAACTTTTATGGCTTGAAGAACAAATCTTAAGACTTGCAAAAGTACAATTTGATTCTAACTTAAAACAATAAAAGAAAGATGTTTGGACTCAACATTACAATTTGTCTTTACTGAATATGGAAAGATTAGTCTCTTTGATATTATAGTACTTATTTCTCATGGATGTACTTCCTTCTACTATAATTTCTAATGCAAGAATAAAAAGAATGAAGATGTATCACTTAGAAAGGAAGTGACCAATTAAATTGTCTAACTTAATATGGAAACATGAGCCTTGACTTGATCCTTAATAGTCGGCTCCGTCATAGAAGCAATCCATATGCAATATTAGAATGTGTCTGATTTCCAATCTTCAACACGAGGTAAGAAATAAGAAGTAAAAATATGGAAAGAAATGTAGAAGTAAAATCATGTGGAGGCAAAAAATACATATTTGCCTTCTCTCGGCTTCCAAATATATGTAAAGGTATTAGATTTTTCAAAGGCTTCCAAGAAACTGTAACTCTTAAAGAAATGTTTTGCCTTCTTAGATGCCAATATAATATGCTGAGTGTGCATTTTGGTTTCAAGTAAAGAATTGAATAAATATGAAAAGAATTTGAAGGGTATAACTCAAGGATAATTTATAATATATTTATCTACTTGCACATAGATTTATTTATAAGATTGGCATCATATTATATGTTTTTATCCAAAATTGTATCTTTTATTATGTATATCTAAATACATGCTTTATTTGGAAGATTATGTTATCTTCTTGTACATGTATTTAAATGTACGTATTAGAGAGAATCTTGTATAAAAATGATATTATGGTGTCATGTTTATTTCTATATATATGTGCATGTACATAAATATGTGTTACAATGAAATGATGGAAATGTCAACCATAATCTGTTAAAGGTATGTATTTTAATTAAGTTAAAATCATTAATGTTTTTAATGTTTATCTAATAGCTCATACCTCTCCAAATGATTGTACCATGCTATACAAGTCTCTAGGTCCTTACCAAGATAGTTAGAGGTCATACCTATCGATCAGATAAGTGGACTAAGATAGTACCCCATTTCATTGATCCTGTTAAGCAATGTTTCTCCCCTTCATCTTCTCTTGCAATCACTTGTGCAAAAATTCCCACAATAATAACAAGTTCCATGATAATCCATAATAACATTTAACATAAATATTAGGAAGGAATTTAATTATTAACCATAATTCTAAAACTAAGCAACTACTAGCTACTATCGTCATCATTAAATAGTTAGACAAATAATGAATACAATGGATATATTTAACTACCCTTTTCACATGATTATGAAAGAAAATCCATTCAATTCAATGACTATAATAAATTTAAATTAGGTCAAAATTTGGGATGTAACATCTTGAAACATACAAAAAGAAAAACTTGTATAACTCTTGAGTTGGATTTTAGACATATTTTCTTATGATTATGCTTTATTGTGGTATGCCTTTGTTGACTTGTGAGCATTGGTTTTTCTTGCTTGGTTGTTGTAGGAGGATGTTGTCTAATACTAGATCTGCTGTTAGGGGTCATAGTACAGGAAGATGAAGAGGTTGTGGGAGAGGTAGACATGATACTCCTCTTTTGAATCTTAGAGAGTCCTATTCAAGAGGAAAATAGAGAGGAGAGCCATAGAGAATAGAATGCTGAATAAGGGGAGACTAATTTGAGGTAGATGATGAGGACCATTATGGAGTGCCTACCTTCTCTTTAGGGTGTTGATCATAAGGGGTCACATCATACATGGTATGAGTAGAGACATAGGTCCATGAGTCCTCGTAGAGACCTTATGGTGATAGGCAGAGGTTGGTTAAGGCTGCTTAGATGAAGGACCTATAGTGGTCCAAGATCAAACCCTTTAATGAGGTTGGTACATGATATGTGGTAGAGAAATAGTTAATTGAATTATATAGATGTTTTTTAATGCAATATTTTGACTCTAATGTCAAAGCAAGGTTTGCCATCACCCACCTAGAGATCTTTGGGGCTACATGGTGGAACATTGAGGAGAAGAAAATGGGTGTGAACATGAACATTGTTACATGGGATTTATTCCTTGAGAACTTCCTTGAACACTTCCTACAAGAGGAATGGCACTAGTAGAGGGTAGATGAGTTTTATAGCCTAAGGCAGTATTCTATGACCATGGTTGAGTATGAGTGAAAATTCTATGAGCTCATGCCTTATGCAGGGGTCAATGATAGTTCACCACTAATGGTTCAACACTTCATTTAGGGTTTGAGTTCAACCATTTCATTGGGGGTATATAAAATTTCCAACCTAAAACCCTCAAGGATGTGATAAATTAGGCTATCCTTTTAGAGACAAACATCACCTTGGGACATGGTGGTTTTGTAGGAGCACCTGCAACATCAGGGTCCAAAGGTAATTAGGGAACAATTAGTAATAAGAAGCATTCTTCTAGAGGCAATCAACAATAGCAGTAGGGAGGATTTTATCCTCCAACATAGAGCAGTGGTGGTGGATCATACTCTAGGGATTCTTAGTACTCTCAATGCAATAAGTGCAACCAATATGACAAGCCATTATAAATACCCACTCTTATGCTAATGGGGGTAGTTTTCAACAACCTAGTACACTTAGAGTGTAGAGGAGTTTTGATGGAGAATGTTTTTCATGAGGACAACACAGAAACAAGTCATCCCATTGTCCTCAATGGAAACCACAGTTTTAAGATCAGAGACCTATAGCTCCAAAAACCATAGTTGGAGATATGGGTAGATCTCAGAGGGTGTTTTTAGTGGAGCCTTATCCTCCTATAGGGGGAAAGGGTTCAATGGGACCCGCATAGTGAGTGCTAGAGCTTTTATCTTTCTTGTAGGCTTCCAAAAGTAATCCTAAATCTAGGGGGGTAGATGGAATGCCTACACCTAGTTGACTTTTCATGTTGTATTGCCGAATTATTTTAGGCCAATTTTATGATTATGTTTTTTGATTAGTGGTACTTGTTTACTAGATTTGATTAGATATTATTTCATATTCAGTTGATATTTTGATGAGCTAATTGATACTCAATAATTTCATGTGTTCATAATTTTACTCTTCTGATGATGATGCTAGTATACAATGATTTTAGTTATTTCATGTTGATAGTTAGATGGATTATTTATATGCATCTTTTATGGTTATTTACCCCATACTTGCATGTGTATGGTGTACTTGTGTGTTTTTATTTATGTCTGATGTGGTTGAGGAAGGGAGTCGTAGTCACCTGCTAGTTGGGATCTACATGATGCACCACTTCTTGCCATCATCTATTTTGTTTAGATTATATGTGTATGTGCATGCTCACATTTTATGTAGATTGTAGGTACCGGGAATCAAATTTCCTGAATTGGTAGGATGAGTGTGCCCTATCACAATGTCTCAATGGTAAAAGAGGGGATATAATCCTTCAGTCCGAATCCTAACCTTAAGCCAATTGTCCTAGAAAGTAGGAAAAGTATCTAAGTTTTACCCTTTCAAATTCATCAAGTGATGTGAATTTGTGATTTTGATCCTTGAGTTTGATTTGGTATTCTATACTTTATAATGGGTTTTCATATTTAGTCTTGTGCGATTGTTGTGATTCTCAGTTATAATCAAATCAAATTAAAAGATAATTTTAATGATTTAATTTAACAATATTTTTAAAGAACATTCAATAATTAGTTAATTGAGAAATTAATTAAATAAAATAATTAAATTTAAAGATTTAATTAAAGTTCTAATTTTGACGTAATCATACTTATTTAATTTTATAATAATATATTAGGACTTTCATTTTTATAATAAACTCTAAATAATATTATTAGTTAGATTGATAAATATACTACCAAAGACATCCAGTGGCTTAATAAAAGATAAAAATAATAAAAATAATAAAGTTTATTTTAATTAAATTACAAAAGGTTACACATGAGAATTAAAATATAATAAAATAATTAAGAAAAAGGTTTCATGTGATTGCAATACCAAAGTCCTAATTTGAGAAAGCTCTTTATTAAGGAATTAGAGCTCGTTTCTCCACACATAGGTTTGGAGTAGCCAATTTCCAAGAAGAGGGTTTTTGAAGGAAAGATAATTGCTTGCGAGTTTCGTGCATTCGTTTGTTTAGAATAAGATCCAAGTAGGATCTTGTGGGTTTTGCACAATAGTTTCTTTCATTGAAATATCTGTCTTCTTCGTGTCTGAATGCAATTGTTTTAAGAATTTAATTGGTTGAAACCTTGTCTTGTAAATTTTAAATATCTGTATTTTTGGAGATTCATATTTTGATTTGGGAATGGTTTGGGAAAGAAATCAAATTTGATATGCAAAATTCAATTGGTTGTTCATGTTTTCCCTATGAGATCTATTTCATAAATTTATAAAAAAAAGATGTTAATAAAGATTACCACAATAAATAATTTTCCTCTGATAATTTTATCACATAATATAAAGTGGAAAATCATGAAATTTAATTTTAAATGGGGGTGATTGTGCTTATGTTTTCTTTTATAAAACATATTTAAAATAATAATAAAAAATAGATAAGAGGGCTTGTGAACTCCCCCCAGGTTGTGATGACAGGTCTCATTGCCATAGCAGTGAATGCTACTAGGGCACTGAATGCTGCTAGGGTAGCGGGCTACCAAAGCAGCTGACCATTCAATGGCCTCCCCAAAATTTGGGGTAAGTGATTTTAAATCGCTTTTAATTTTTTAAGTTTTTTTTGAATGTTTTTAAATTATATCAATAATAATGTAATTAATTTTTTTAAATATTATTAATTATTGTTATATTATTATTTTATTTAATATTTATGATATGATTTAGTATAATGATTATTAATATTAATAAATTATTATAAATATATTATTTTATTGATATTTTGATAATTGTTATTATTAATGATTTAATAATAGTTAATGACATTTTAATAATAATAGTTAATTATAAAGTTGTTGTAAATATACTTTATAAAATTGAATTGAATTATTAGGTTATGCAAATACGAGGCTTAAACAAACGAAAACACAAACTTTCCTTGTAAATCAAAATCTTATGTTTTCAAAACCAAACAAAATTATGAAACTACACTACTATGATGTATATTTTCTTTTGTGTTGGGTTTGGGGTTGACTTAGAGTGTTGACCAGTTTTGGATGTCTACCGGAGGCTGGGAGTTACTATTTTAGAGTTTTGTTCTATGATGATTTTATGTATATGATCTTTTATACTTGACCGTGGTGATGTATCACATTTTTTTTAGATGATGAGTTTTGATTAGTGTTTGTTAGTGCTTTCGAGTTGCTTGTATAGAATTGAGATGAATGGTATGATTTTCTTGGAGTAACCTTTGAGTCTTCAATCAATTATCTTCTAATTCTTTCCAATTGCTTGTATAGCACTAAGGTGATTATTGAGATGATATCTTTACTATCCTACACTTTCTCATCCTGATGATGGATAATGTAGTGTGATTTGAAAAATTGATGATAAAAAAACACACACAATTGAATCCAAAAAAATATTTACTTTATTATACAAATGGATGATTAGAAATCTGATAATGTTAATTGATTATTATGTTTTATCTTTACATGCTTTCTAGTTGTGTTTTATCTTTAGGTGCTTTCTAGTTAGGACTAAGGTGAATACTATGTTTGGTCTTTAGGTTCTTTCTAGCTACTTGTAAAGGACTGAGGTGAATACTATGTTTTATCTATAGGTGCTTTCCAATTACTCGTAAAGGATTGAGGAGAAAATTGTGATTTTATTAGTTGTACTTTTTATGAGCCTAGGGTAGGTAATCTGTGTGTATATTGGGAAGTGGCTTGAAATGGAGGCCAGAGCCTTAAAGAGGCTGCTTGGGTAACCCATTGTAAGTTGTTTTAATAAGTGATAATATTTCATCATATGGGTTTAGAATGAACTAATAAGAGTTAGTGTTTTTGCTCACCTATTCCTTGAGTGCTAGTACAAGCTAGGATGGGAGTAGAGAGGATGCTTGGTTGTGAGCTTGCCTCATTAGTATGCCTTGTCTATATGAAAGGACATTGGTACTGCATAGAGACACTAGGGGGTTAGAGTCCAGAAAGACTACTAGGGTAATCTTAGAGTTGGCTCATGTAATGAAACTTATCGAATTACATGGTAGATTTCCTACATGTCTTTTCTGCCTTTGGGTATAGATGATATTTGTGTCTTGGTGTCATTTGAGATAAATTACTATTAGGATTTTCTTGACCTAGATATTGGTTACGACTTATGGATTAATATCCATATGGGACTTGAGATTATCTCCTCAACATAGTGGGAGTGGGCCATTTAGGTTCCATGAGGTCAGGTGGTAGTACATTTTTACTTATATAATTGAGATTTGATAGTTGGATGTTGTTGTTGGATGTACTTGTGCAGTTGTGCCTTTCTATCTGATCTTGTGTTTTTTGATGGTGGTTATATTCTGTTATATTGTACGTGATTATTAGAGATGTAATTAGATGATGTATTTTATTGATGATGTATATTCTTTGAGCTTTTTATACTTCATGACTTGTACAATGGATGATTATGCATTTTGGCTATGCCAAGTGACATGCTTTGTAATTGTATTTTATTTACTTGGATTCATACTTGTGATTTTTCCATGATGTGGGTTTTGGTTATATGTTACATGATAAAAATAATAAACTTGTATATGTGATTCAACATCATCGAACCCTTAAGAGATGTAATCTATTTATGATGGTTGTATGTATGTGAGTTATTGCTTTCACTATGTTATCTCTTTTGGTTATTATCTTTCAAAAAAAAAGTTAGAAAAACTTAGTGAAACTTTAGGTTAATTTATTTTGGGTTCCCTAGCGGGGCATTACAATCTTCCCAATTTTTTTATCCACACACACAAGGGAAGTTTCCATCATCAGCAAGTCATCATGTTGCTTCCCCAGAGAAGGGACTGCTCTAGAAGTGGAGTCGATTGTATTAATAGTGAAACTAGCCAACACATGGGTAGTTTCCTACCTAAACTTTTTATTCTTTTTAATAGTCTTAATTTCCTTTGACATTGAGCTAGTATCTTTAGTTCCCATCCCCTCCAACTCTTCCTCCTTCCCCATTCTCTGCTTCAAAAATTTCTCCTCTTTTTTGCTCATTTTAGACTCTATTTCCTCATTAATGTCCCAGTCCCTACATGCTTTTTGTTTCATTCTAGCCCTATTCTTAGAAAGTCTCCTAAACCTTCTTCAACCCCTCTTAAATTATTTCTCTAACTCTACCAGGTCAAATTTCTCTTTTTAAACTTTCAACTTTTTCTTTATCCTATTCATTTTAGGGTTTCCCGAGGGTTTGGACAAAGGGGAAGGCTTAGCAGTGGGGGATGTAGAAGAATCCCCACTATTGACAAGCAAAAATAATGAGTCCTATTTGTTAATGATAGAGTGGGGAGGGGCTCATGAAAGGTGGGAGTTATAAAGCCTAAGAATTAATCCTATCCCTAACATCCACAATAGTAGCCTCAAGATGATGCAAAATGAAATGAGGAATATAAATTTCATCACAGTGCTTGAGGTGATTCAACAAGGGGAAATGATAAAAATAGTGGACCCCAAATCTACCCTCTAAGGTTAGGTACTTCATAAGAATGAAGAATACATCATTCCATGGGGACGAGAGACTCTCTCTACTGAACTCCCCTTTTAAATCTCACTAACTTCATATTCTTCTTTGAAAAATCTTTTCATACATGCCTCATCTATAACCTTCACAACCTTCTACCATTTCTACCTATCCATAGAAAGACCAGTGGCCATTGCAATGATCTCCTCATTCACATGGAAATAAATACCATTAATGGTGACTCTTCTTTCAAACCAAGAATCAACAAATTGGGTTGAGATGTTAACACCATATGCTATCATGGCTTCCATAAATAGAACAAAGTCACCTTTTCTTAGAGCCATCCAAGTGCACAGTTTCCTTGCATAGTCCTAAATTTTTGAAGGCCCAAAGCATACCATATCCCCCATTTCTGAGCCTTGCTTAAAGTTCTCTGAAACCTTTGGGTTGCCAAGTTTGAAATACCCTAGCTGTTTCTCAAAATCCTTAGAAATAAAATGAGCCCAGTTTTCTTTGCAAGAAATTTAGAAGCTAAGCTGGATAGTCATAATGACAAGGTATGGGATTAAAAATCTCATGCCTTTGGTAGTAGAAAACATATAATTATAGGTAATTTTATGAGAGAATATATGAGGAGATAAAATCAAGATCCGTCCATTTATTGGTAAAATGGAAGCACTTTAACAACTTTGGAGACTTCCATTTTAGGGGGACACTAAACTATTCAATTACAATATGAAAGGGAAATAAGGGAGTTTCCAAATATGATACCACTTCTAACTCAAATTAGATTACCTAGGACCCAAAAGAGGAAGGGTTCTAATACTAAATCTAGATTATTGGGGGAATACAATGCAAGGAAATGTGCTCTTTGTTCCTTTGATAGGATAGCATGAATGTGAAATTGAACTAATTTCTTAGGAAAAGTAAATCTAGATGATATATCAATACAATAATCCCAATCAAGATGAAAATATAAGATAAGGCTATGAAAGGAAATGAAATATGAAAAACTCACCTTGAAATACATAAAGGAAGATGTATTTAAGCTCAAGAAATTTTGGATTTGAATCTTTCTTGAACTTCTAACCACAGATCTCAAAATAAAATGATGAAAGGAACAAAATCTCAAAATATCCCTACAATCTAAGACTGAAGGACTAGGTCAACTTGGGAAGATGTCTTTCCACCAGGTTGACATAGTACACGAGTCCAAAAAACTTGTGAACTATAGGTTCTAAATCTATAATCCTTTTTTATCCCAACCTGAAAATCAACATAGAAAAGAAATGTTTGGGGGTTGGAGTTTGACAAGGGCTTGCCTTGTTCAAGCCCTAGGTTAAGGAATTAACTATATATGAGAAATGTAAATGTAAATTACTATAAAGAACAAGATAAATGTTCAGATTCACCTTGCTGACTTGTGTGTATGTACTGTAGATCTTGAATTAGTAATATAGGGTATCTCCACTCTTTATAATGGATCTATCATAATTCCGTCCTAGTGCCATGAATATGATTCAATGTATATCTCCTCACTTGATGGCCAAAAATATGGTAGATCTTGAAGATGAAATAGTCACAAAGGATCATTGAATACTAGATACAAATCTCCTTGCTTGGATGCTTGAAAAAAGCTTAAATGCTTGAGCTCCTTGAATGCAAAAAGGAAAAAAATTCACTTGAGAGAAAAAGATTGAGTGCATGAACAATGATTGAGATGAGATATGAAAATGAAGCCTCGAAATCTCCTTATATATGAGTTTTTGGGTGGAAAAACAATGCATTCCCACTAGATAACGATCATAAACTAATTAAACTCTCGAGGACTTTTGAGCCTCGAGCTCTAAAATTGATGGGGACTAGGTCGACCTTGTAGGGCTATGTAAACCTAGCTTGACCTAGTCCAGACTAGGTTGACCTAGTCTATGAGGATAGGTCCCGGGTGCCACAGAAAGCTAGAGTAGGTTCCATAAAGATAGAGTGGAAATATAGAAGAGAAAAGAGAAAAATAGGAATGAACACATGCATATCCATGGCCCAAAGATGGAGTCATGAAGAAGAGGGAGCTAAAAGGTGTAAAAAGGCAAGTGTTTCCAATTTAAGATGATACATTTAGCTTCCATTTCAGTGGGAGTATGAGTTTCATCAAACTAATAGTAAAGTAGATTAAGAGAAAAAGAGAAAATATTATCATGACTAAGGAAGAAAATAAATCATTAAACTCCCCTAAAAGATTGAGTTTTTGTCACATCTAGAATCATAATAAGAGAGATAAGCACTCCAAAACAAAAATGTTGTAGTTTTTTTTTCCAATAAGGTTTGTATGCCTTATTGTGAACAACAAAAGGAAACAAAAAGAACTAGGGGAAAGGTCTCTACATAAGGGGATGATATTGAATAGTCTAATAAGTGTGTGTGTCATTCTATTCAACCCATAGAAGATGAGCCAAATGGTCTAGCATGTGTGTGTGGCATGCTAGTGAGTTCATTGAGGGATTCAACTTCAAGGGAACTCCATGTCCCCAAAAAAAGAAGACTAAGAGAGCTATTCATACATAAGGATTTGAGTGTCCTTATGGAATTAAAACAAGACTAGGCTTCCCAGATTGGTTGTGGTCAAAAGAAGGGTTGAAAACAAGGATTAGGCCTCCCAAATTGTTAATAGTTTAGAGAGAGATCCAAAAAGAGACCAAGCCCCCATGTCTATCCATAGTTTGTGGAAACTAAAATAAAAAAAGCAAAAGTGAGAGGCAAAGCATGAAATAACAACACATAGATTTGGGTATACATTAGAAATTATACCAATCACTAAAAACTGAAGTATTCGAAACTATACACAAAATCCATATTGTATTCTATGTAAAAAGAATGAGCAGAGTGTATGCCCCCATGTTAAAGTGATTGCAAATTCCTTAACGAGAGCAATGGCTTTAATGGATCCGTACATGTAACTATGAAAGGATGTTTCCACTATGAGATGGCCCCAAGAGGAGAAACATATCAAGGGAAATGAGCACAACAAAATGATAGAGCACAAAATATGATCTTCTAACTTAGAAGTCTATAAGATCATATGATAACATGTAATGTTATTTCAAGTATGAAAATATCATCATTTCCCAAAGGAAGTAGAATTAAAACACAATTGAGGAAAATACACAAAAGAGATACGAAGAAGAGTCTTTTTGTGCCAATAACATGGAGACCAAAAAAAGTCAATGCTAACATATTATAAGCAACCAATAAGACTACACAAGACCACTAATATGAACATTAGAATAGGTATAACACAACATAAAACAACATATAGAAGAAAAGAGATACAAATAGAAGAATGTATATGACAAAGCGATCACTTTATCCTCTTGAGCTCAACAAAGCAACAAGGATTTTCTAAAGCCATTAAAAGACAAGACATAAAAAAAAAACACAACATGGGAGAAATACAACACAAGAACACTAAAACTTACCATGATAGATGGATTTCACATCAAGCGTTCCTTGTGCACCCCCCCGCCATCTTGGTCCAAAATACTAGGGAAGGATGACAACTCATGAAAGGAACCACAACCATAATAGTATGTATTACAATGAGTTCTAAGCAAGGACTTTGATAGTTATTATGTTCATTACTAGGAGTGATCATAAGCTATGTAGAAAACATGTTAGGAAAATCACTATCCATACTAATAAAATCTTCATCACTACTATTATCTAAAGTATCTTTCATATCTAGACTAACAAAATGTAAAATATGAACATAATGATCATGTAAAGTGTTACCTTGTGTAGCTTCCTCAAAAGACACACACATATTCTAATCAAAGGTGTTAGAATGTTTACAATAAATGTGGGGGAGGGGGGAGGGTGAATTAGTTACTCAAGGTCCTTAAGTACCACTTGAACAATCAAACATTAAATATTTACTATTTTTCTTATCCTGCTGTAGCTTAGTCTCTACCAAATACTAATAAACAACTTACTAGTAGTTCACTATCCTAATATAATAGACTTAGCTGAATCTAAACATATAAATGTAAATCACCATAAATAATTCAACACAAGTTTGACACTAGGATTTAACATAAATCCAATTTGGGAAAAAATGCTAGCAACATGTCACCACTTTTTCACTCTTTTGAAGTGAGGTCTATTAGGAACCAACCCTATTAAAGGTTACAATATATGCTATTAAATGTGACTTGGTTGAAGGATTTAATCACCCTATTAGGAGTGGTCTTGTCAGAGGACTTTGATCATTCCATTTAGAATGTTACCTTGCTAAATGATTTACATAGACTGTTAAGTCCTTCAAATGATTGCTAGGTCAACCTTTGATTAAAAGGATTTCAATACAAACTATTCAAAATGATTTGAAAGAAAATAGTAGGTTTTGATCTATATGATTACAACTCACTTTGTAGTCACTGTTCTATTCATGTGCTAATATCTTGATAGGCCTTTCTTGTCAACTTTGTCTCTAATTTTCTTGGCAAACCTTTAAGCAATCATCCTTCTCTTCATATAAAACTTAAGCCTTCTTCTTAGATTCACTTATCAACTTCAACAAAATATGCACAAGCATTTCCTCTCTCTTTCTTCACTCTTACACACTCTCTCTTTGAATCTATAACTACTTAAATAGGTAATTTTGGCTTTTCCACTTTTCATGATTACCATAGATCTTAGGGTTTATGATCTGATCCATCAAGTTTATTGTATCTATCCATATTCTTATTTTATAGAAACTTCTCATCCATCGAATTAGATCCTAGATATAATACATAATCCTCTCCTTGAATTAAATGATCCAACTCATCAATCTTATCATCAACATGATTCCCATATCCCAAGAAATAATCAGAGTTAGCTAGAAATCATGATTCCTCAAACACATTCAAAATACTATCACTCAACCATCATTAATTTCTATCACTCAGTCATCGTTGAATTGCCTAGTCATTGTAGAGCTTGGCATCAACACTATCACTTGTTTGATATTGATGCTTAGTGAACACTAAATTTTCTCAGCTTGTGCTATGGCTCAGTTGACACTAGCATCACTCTACATTCCCTAGTCTCGATCAAGCTTTGCATAAGTGATATATCTTAACTTTTACTGTAAAGACTTGAACATCATCATGATATAAATAATCACTTTATCTTATCAAAGTCTAACTAATCAAATATCCAAATGCTGTAACTTCTTCTTCATAACTTGACCTTTCCTCTAGGTTCTTTTGTTATGAGAAAACTCTCAAATCCTCTTCATTAATCAAATACATATGAGATTTAGATTAGATAGCAACATGTACCATAAGTAGATTTGACATCGATGACAAAACAAAAATTATTCCAATTGTAGTTTCCAACAAAAGGAAGGTAAAGGTTGAGATGAAGATGTAGGTTGAGAAGCAAAAAAATGAGCTTTAGCTTGACAGTTCTTGCAACACTGATGAGCATTTTGATTATGAATAGTATTACAAGGGATAGTAGGAGGAATATAATCAACAACCATAGGTTCTAAAGAAGGAACATCAATAGGTGAGATGTAGTATTTGAAGGAACATATGAAAAAGTAGAAGGAATAGATGGAGTAGGAAATATAGGTGGAGGTGAACAACCTTTAGGAAAAATAAGTTCTGTAATCCTTCCTATTTTATATTTTTTGATAGTTTATATAGAGATGACTGAGACAAGTAGTTGGTTTTTTAGGGCAAGATGGACAATAAAAATTAGTCTCAACACAATCTCTAGGATGTGATGTTTTATAAAGAGAATGATTAATAGTAATAATAACCCCATCACGAGAGAATTTAAGGCATTTATGAATAGGAAAAGCTACAAATTAGATGGAAGAAAGCCACATAATAAACACTTAACTTGGAATTAATCAGAAGTAGGAATAACAACAAGGGTACTATAAACAATTTTCTCTGAAATAGTATTAGATAAAGTGATAGAACCTTGAGGTCGATAAAGAAAACCATTATAATTTTGAATCCACATAGGAGTTGAATCATAAGTATCTCTATGCAATATTTTGTTAAAAACATGTTCTTCGATGATAACATTAACAATAGAAGAAGGATCAATCAAAGTACCATGAGAAGAAATATGAGAAAATCTAATAGTAATGTAAAGATGACCATTAGGTTCCTTAAACATATCAAACTGACTAAAGCTAATGATATGATGTATTTTTTTGGAATCATGTGGAGAAGAAACTAGAGGTTGAGAGTCTAACTCAACATGATTATCCACATGATTCACTTCTTTGATATTTTCATCATAATCATATGATGATTAGAAGAAGAAGGTTGATTAATAACATTCATTGAGTGTGAAGGTACAGGATTAGCAAAAATTTGCAATTTTTGATTAGGTGGCACAATAGTCTTATTCATTTTATTAACTTGAGCATCAATAGAAATAGCCTTAGAATCAATAAGGTCCTAAAGAACATTATTCAAACCATAACACTTTTGAGTATCATGACTTGGTTGATGGTGATATTGATAGAAAGCATTATAATCAAAAGAATTAGGCAAAGGCTTACCAAGATTAATAGGATGAATAAGAGAAAGGTTAAGGAAATGAGCATGAATCAACTTAGTCATGATCTTAGACAAAGACTTCGATAATTGAGCATACTAATGATTAGGATGAAATACAGAGGAAAAAGTAGCCATACCTTGGGACATAATAGCTCCACTTGATCATCAACTATATTTGGAGATCTGATTTTGATGAAATCGTTAGCTTTAGAATTTTTTTTTGAATTTTTGATGACATCACTCTTATCACTAGAAATAGGAGCCATCAGAGTAGAGATCTTGAGTCAACTCACTTGTAACTTGTAATGGTGAAGCACTACACATAGATGTGAAAAGGAGGTATACTTAGTAAGAAATTTTTTATCCCTAATGTATTTTTGTAAATTAGAAATAAAGACATGAATATCATGATTAGAAACATGATAGGAAATCTGAGCACACAAATATTGAAATCTACTAATAAATTTAGTAACTTTCTCTTTAACATTCTATTTACAATGCATTAAATTAGTTAAATAAACTTGTGAACCAATATTATTCAGAAATCATTGAATGAAACCATTAGAAAGAGTTTAAAAAGAATAAATAAAATAAGGAGGTAGAGAGTAATACCATTGCAAGTCTCTATCCCTAAGGTGCATGGAAACAACTTAGCCATAAGCCTATAGTAGTGAGAAAAATCACTGCATATAGTCTAGAAAATTTTAACATGAATCATAGGATCTCTTTTGTCATTATAAGTCTCAAATTGAGGTAAATCAACATGTTATGGAATAACAACATGGAGGATAAGAAAAGGGGATCAACCACATCACATGTAGGAATATTGTACTTAGATTTGATAAATGTGCGAGATGGAAGGATCAGAAGAAATGCTAATAGTCATAGGTATGGTAGATGGATTAGGAAAGGTATACTAAGTGGAATGAATATGTAAAGATGTCAGTAAAGGATTATAAAAAATGAGTAAAGGGTTTGAATAGGTAAAAGGAACCACATAAATGAAGGTAATGAAGAAGGAATGGAAGTAGGAGGAACACTCATGGGAAGTGAAATACTAGGAAGACCAACACATAAAGGAGCGGAAACTTGTGTAGAAGTAGTCATAAGTGTAGATGCTCAAAAATGGTTTGTGCCTACTCTTTTATCACATTCACATCATAACTTGTCCCATTTTATCATTTCACTAACTTTGATCCTTTGGCCAACTTGATCATCATTCAATCAAAATGAAAATCATCTTAGAATCAATTTAAAACCATTTCAATGTAATCTTATCACTATTGATCCTTTAGGCATTGTTACGTCCTTCAGTTCCTTATCCACATTCATGAATACATGTCATGTGTCCTTGGCATGTTCTCATTTTATCAATTCAATCCTTGGCATTGTCACATCCTTCAATGCCTTATCAACATCATCAATCCTTGTCATGTGTCCTTGAAAAGTCATCATTTCATTTCCTTCATCTAACATCATTTATTCATCAATTTAATCGAGTCCTTGATTCAATCCAATGTCATCACATTTGATCTACATTTTCATTATAATCCTTTAATAGGGTTATTCCTTGTATTTGTTTTATCATTTGGTCAATCATTTCTATTAATTTTCCTCATAGAAATAAATAACCCCATGCTTTATTCCTATGTCTTAATCATTTAATCAATCTCATTTTATTAATCCATCCTCTTTTATTAATTATTCCTAGTTAATTAATATCTATGAATTAATTGATTCCGTTTCCATGAATTTTTGGAATTTTCTATTTCCTAAATTCTAATTCTAAATTTTTGGAGGGATTTACGAGTTTTTAAATTCAAAAATCCTAACTCTCACAAATTCCCACTAATTGTGCTTCCACTTCCTATTTTCTAGCTTCCACTCTTACACCTTCCTCCTTTCAAACTCTAACACATTCTATACATTTTGTTACAACTTCCCTTTCATTTTCCACTTCTTCTATTTAATGTTTTTGCATGTTTCTGTGCACATCTCTTACAATTTGTCATAATGTGCCATTTTATGATATATTTTCTATTGTAAATCTCTTAATCATGGCAATTTTCCAATTTGTACAATTTAACTATGACAATTTCCAATTGCACATTTTCCTTCCATTTTTTTTTGCATTTTATATATTGAGCCTCTCTACACTTGTGTTGGCTAACCACATTCTTTCAACCAAATTATCCTATTATTCTCATTATCTTGTCATTTTATCATATCATATCATCATCTTGCTTTCAATTGTAGGTACATCTTGTCAAGATCAAGAGCTACAAAAAATTCAAATCCATGGAGAATAAAGGAGAGCATAGGAGCTACACTTGAAGAGAGTTTTTTTATTTTAAATTATTTTATATTTCAAGTGGCTTTTATGTTTGGATTAGATTTGTTTGCATTATTTTATATGAGATTAGTGGTTCTCTCATTCATGCAAATTTATTCTTTTTCTAGTCCTACATTTGGTGAACTTGATGTGAAACATGCTTATACTAATCTTTTTTTTTCTTTTTTTCTTATGTGCTCAAAGGTGCAAGAAGAAAGCTTGGAGTCTAACATTGTTCATTTGTCCAATTTCTAGTTTTTGGAATTAAAATGAACAACAAAGTCACATAGTCTAATTAGGAGGTGAATAAACAACAAATGTCATTTAGCCTAATTAGAAGGATCAAAGAACAACAATTCCTTTTTTTTATGCTCTCAATTTTCCTTTCTTAATGTATGAAATGAACAAAAAAGTCACTTAGATCTAATTAGGAGGTGAACGAACAAAAAATCTCATTTAGCCTAATTAGGAAGGAAAAGAACAACTTTTCATATTTTGTCAAACTTCTTTTCTTAATGGGTTAATGAACAAAAAAATTTTATGCAATTTTAATTAGGAAGGAAAAGAACAATAAAGTTGTTTTCATATGTTGTCAAACTTTCTTTTTTTAACATGTTAATGAACAACAAACTTTTATGCAATTTTAATTGGGAAGGAAAAGAATAATAAAGTTGTGTTTTCTACTAAAATTCATTTCTAATTGGATTAATAACCATGTGCTTATGTTCTCAAAATGAACTTTTTATTTTAAGTGTTTTGATTTTCCTATCATTTGTAATCTCAAGAGGCTATATAGATGTATCCTTTCCCCTCACCTACGTGGAACTTGGGTGAAGAGAAATCTATGTATTTCTTTTAAGAAGCATTTTTGGTGTTACTAATGATCTATTCTTATCTTGTGGCAACCATGCGATGAAGACTTCAGAGCGATAACATGCCAAAGCCAGGTCCAAATTCAGTGGATACTATCCTTTTAGCCCAGGTTTTGCTGTGTTTGTTTACTTTTAACAACAACCATTTTATCTATTGTGTCTTGTGTGAGTGTTTCACATTAATAAAAATAATTTCCAAATTGATAAACTTGCAAACACTTTTCAAAAACATTCAAAACATTTTCAAAACATACACTTGTCAAATATTTGTTCAAAAACTTTCAAAACATTTATGCAAACATACACTTGTCAAACTTGTCCAACATTACAAACACATGGAAATTCAATCTTGTTGCCTTAGGATCTTATGAAATGTCTCTTAGAAATTATTTTTCATATCCATATTGCATATTGCATATGATGTCCTTATCATGTTACTTGCATAATTTTTATTTTACACTTATGATCCCTTTTGCATAGCATAGCCCTCATCTTGGTCCCCACATTATCCTCATTTCCACTTATCATACCTTACATTATCCTTATTTTGCACATCCTAATGCACATTTTTATCCTCCTAGTCCTCATTTTGATCCCATCATAATCTTCTTTTTGCATCTAGATCCTTGCATATCCCTCATTTTTGATGCTATCATAACCCTCATTTTCAACCCAGGACTCTTTGAATTTGGTAGAGAATCCAAACACAATATGAGTCTTATAGTATTTTCTTATTTGATGAATAAAGGATATTGACCTTCTTCTTATTATCATTTATCATTTTATCATTTTCTTTAAGTCAAATTTTATCTATGTCTTGATGAATTTGACTTAGTTCTTTTATCAACTTTGTTATTTTGATTTTGTCCTTTCTTTCTTTATCAATATCCAATATTTATCCTTGTAAGGTTAGACTCTTAGCCATGTATTTTCCAAAGATTTTCCTCAAAATTCAAACCTCTTTTTTCATGTCCTTAGTTTTCATAGTCCTCATCTTGCATAACGTTGTCCTCATTTTTCATTATCTTAGTTTTCTCAAACCATAGTTGCATAAACCTAAGTTTTCATTTCATCTACTTAGTCCGAAAATCCAAAAAAAATTGCATTTTGCATTTGCATATTAGTATACAAAACATTTTCATATCGTATCAGAAAATATTGTCCAAACATCAAAAGCCTTCAAAGTCCAAGGAGCACTATCAAACACCAACTTTGTCCAAGTCCAAACATTTCAAACCAAACATTTCTTTTCATAGTCAAACCTTTGCATACCTCTAAATTACACTTTAAATTTTCATGTCCTAAACAAACACCACATTGCATACATAAACCCTTATCTTGCATTTCCATTTAAAAATCCCGTAATCCAAAAATAAAGTGCATTTTTCATACACCCTCATAGTTAGGTGCATTTACATACATTCTTAGACATCATGCCAATTTTCACAAGATCAAAAACTTCCACAATGCAACAAGGTCCATACCAAACCATGTACATTTTGAGTGACAAGAACCCACAATCATTCTTTGACCCAACACAAGACATACATGTGAAAGAACAAGGTTTTCACCCAAACATCATGGATACCTCACAAACACCTTTTGACTCAACACAAGGTTTTGACCCAAATGTGAGATATACTTCAAATGACATTATGTCTTTTGATCAAATGAAAACAACACCCTCAACAACTTATGATCAGTCACTTGAATCTTACATACTCCTTATCAAAAGGTTGCAAATTAAATTGGATAATGAAGCCAACAAGGTTCAAGACCAAATGGAATCTATTATAAAATGAGGCTACAAAATTGCTACACTCTATAATTGTCTATTAAAAACTTTTCCTGAAGATCATATAAAATATCTCATGGATAGATCAAACATGCCAAAAATTATTGCACAACTTGCAAAGGCAAAGGAAAAATTCAACCAAATACTTCTAAATAAAGACCTTAAATATGGTCAATCCAATCCAATTGCATTTAAATCAAGTGAACCACAAGAAATGTCACAACCTTTGGTCCCAAGAATTCAATCGCAAGTAGTTTGGCCTTCAACAACATTTGATCAATGACACTTTGTGTCCTCAAACTCAAAAAAAGATCTAATAAATCTTTATCAAATAAACACCAACTTAAGCATGCCAAAATTTTCACATCAAACAAACATGATCAATCAAATTCCTTTTGAGGAACATCTTCAACCAAATAAATCCAAACAAGATGTACATATGAATTCTAAAACACCAACAAGATCACCAAGCAAAGGAAATCCAAATATTATACTATTAAGAAAATCTTTCAAAAATTATTTGAAAAGGATAACGGTAATGATTCACCCATGTCTAGCAATGGATCATCCCGAAACATTCACATTGATGCAACACTAATGTCCGCTCAGAACACTTACCTTCAAGAAACATCCATGTCTCCCTCTATCCATTCATCTCCCAAAAAATCACAAGAGAATTTTCCTTCATCACCCTCAAGTTTCACTTCCAATGTTGAAACCTCACAAGGGCTATCGATAGAATAATTTCAAACTAGTCACATCCTTGACATAAGTCCATTTCATGATTCCCAATTTCTAGAACCAATAACACGATGTCCTCCATCTCCAAGAAATCCCATTTCATATGGTCCAATTCAATGTTCATCTCCTTTACATCCAAACATTAATCCCTTTTCAAACTTTCATACCCCATGTCAAGAGTATGATTTAAACAATATAGAAATGTGTCCTAAAAATAATCAAGATCAAGATCCAAAAAATTCCAAACCAATCCAATCTTTGATCAAGGCCTCATTTCCATTAAGCTTTACAATAATCCAATTTTCTAAGATGATCCATTTCCTTTTGACCTTTCACTTCCTAAGAAAGATCAAGATCACCTTTGCAAATTTCTTAATGATCCAAATACAAGTCAAGATCAAAGCATTTCTTCACTCCTAGATCATCCAAAAGACTCCATCATTCCTTTATATCCTCTATAAGATCCAACCATCCCTCCAAATCCTCTACAAGATCTCATTATACTAGATGATCCTACCACTACTTCTATTCTATTACACAACTCTATTATCCCTCCTGATCCCCCTAATGGTATAAATATGCTTATGCATGATGTTCATGAATCCCCTTTAGTTCAAATGGGTTCCCCTAGTTTTGTCAAGTCTAGTCCAATCCATTGTCCTATCAAGTCTTCCATATCATATACACCTAAAAATGAACTCCCATCTAGTAGCAAGTATCCCACACATCAAACACATTATCGAGTCAAAGGGTCCAACATTGCTGAAAAAAGTATGTCAAAACCCTTTCATACCAAAGAGCATTCTAAAGGTCATGACCTTAGTCCTAAAGCTCACTCTCAAGGTGTTGGTATCCCTTCCAAATCTAGATCCAAATGTATACCTCCTCATTCACCCCTTCCATCCATTTTAGGTCCATATGTTCCTCCATCCATTAGTTCACTATCCACTTACCCTTTCCCATATGCAAGTAAAAAAAGGCACACATCTTGGGGAGCCCTTCACCTATCCAAAATTCATAGAGACAATTCATATCCATCCTTTAATTCTATTCCATATCCAAGTAATTTGGATGCCAAGCATAAGGTCTATAAGTCAAGTAATCCACATGTAGTCAAGGATCAACATGTCCAGTCTAATTGACATGTTAATACAATAAAAAATATGATCCAAAAAGAGAAAGAAATATCTAAAAGGCCACAAAGGCCGATCAATAAAAAAGAAAAGTCAAAATCAATATGGGTTCCTAAATCTCTTTTACAATCAATACAATATAAGGACCCACAAAAGAATGAAAAGTCAAAATACATGTGGATTCCCAAAAAGCTTCTTGAAGCACAAAGTCCTATAGAAAGATCAAAGTTGGCATCCAAAATTGCTATCCCTCCATAAAAAATTCTTCTATCTTCCAAATCTATTTTTGGTCCTTGTGTCCCAAAATCTACATTGCTTCCTCTATCAAATCCTAAAATCTCATTTTCATCTATCATTCCATCACCCTTTAAGGTGTGTGTCAATGTTTTTCTTGCATCCACTTCCATACACTAAACATCAAGAATTGTCTCAATACATCCATCCTCCTACATACTTTTCCTATCCTTTCATTGAGCCTAGCCAATCCCTTGCCTAAATCCCTTTTATCCCCATTTTCGATACCCTACCAACATCTTTGAGCCTACTATCATAGTCATGGTCCATTAATGCATATCTTTCTGGAGAATTATCCAATGAATAAGATGCTTGATTCCTTCATCCATGTCATGTCATGCATCCATTATCTTCTAAAAATGTCAAAAAGTTAAAAAAAATAAAAAATCAAATTGAAAAAATAAATAAAAATAAAAATAAAAAATAAATCTTTTCATCCCATAGTGAAAACTTGGAAAATAGGTGCTTTGGGCAAGTACCATGATGAAAACCTGGCAAACAGGCATCATTTGTAGTCTATGAACATCTTGCATTCCATACTTGGGGGCAGATTTCACTCATATAATCCCCTATCATTTCCTTCATTTTATCATATGTCCATCATACCCCTTATCCTATTAGCACTCCCCATTTACTTTTTCCCTAACTTTGATCTTGACAAGGATACAAATCCCCTAGAATATCCTCATTTCCTATATGCTTAACCCTATCCTATCCGCTTGCTCAAATTTTCCTATCCTATCATAACCTCTACTCCATATGCCCTTGTCCATTCATGATCTTGGTTTTCCTATCCATATCCTCTCAATTTCCTATCACTCTCCCTATCTTGGTCTTCATGAAAATAACTACACAAAATGCACAACATATTTTTAAAAAAACCTCTTGGCATGTCCATCCCCATGCATCACCTATCATCTAGTTGATAAAATGTCAATAGCCTATCATTTTCATATCTAGTTGTTGAAATTTTCATAAAATATGTCCTCCCATTTCTGTGGATAGTTCTTGGTGACCCAACCTTAAAGACATCTGTAGTGACCATTTTTCAATATCCATTACTTTTACTTTCATCCATCCACAATACCCTTGCCTTGCTAGACACTAGGGGCAATTCTTTCTCTATAAATACGTTAGAGATCATGAAAAAAATCCTAGAAAAAATCAAATATGATCCTGAAAAAAATCCAAAAAGTCATAAAATGTCCTAAAAAAGTCAATTAAAAAAAATCATAAAATGTCCTAAAAAAATCATATAATGTCCTGAAAAAATCCCTAAAAATTATAAAATGTCTTGAAAAAAATACTAAAAATTAAATATGAACCTGAAAAAAACCTAAAATTTGCAAAATGTCCTAAAAAAACTGCAACATAAAAAAACCAAATATTTTTGGAAACAAAAAAAAATGAAAAATCTTGAAAATTTGCAATAAACCTTGTACATAATCAATGTAAGTAATCACTTCTTTTACTAAACACTTGCACATGTAGACTCTGACTTAAATTTTGCACTTCAACAAAATCATGCTTTGATGAGGTCTACACATAACTGCTAGAGCCAACCTTCAACAATCAACCTGCAAAACATCAATCTTTGAAATCTAACCAACACTTAATAAATCAAGTAATAATAGATTAGAATGGTTGTTGGCTCACACTGTTTAGTGAGTGTTTTACTTTTTGCTTTTTTTTCTTTTGATCATGTTCCTATGCTACTCGATGATATAAATTGATTTATGAGGGTGGCCGAGATGGTTCATGATCATTTTTATCTTTGTTTTTCACATGTTCTTTGATAGTCTAGGTTGTACCTCTATGCCTTAGGATAGATAGGGTCATTCTTTGTCTGCACTGTGTTTGTTTATGCAAAAGGCTTGTACTTTTTCTCTGGCTCTCTATGTCAATATGCATTGCATTTTATTTTCTACATAAAATAAAGCTCTTATGACATAAAGTGAACATATGAAAGCAAGCTTCATCACTCTTCTTAGTCTCATTTCCTTCTTCTAGTCATGTTTCTTTCATTAATCTCTTTCTCGTCAACATCATTTCTTTTTGAAAAACTTGTCCTACTTTATGAAAAATTTCCTTATTCGATTTTTAAACTTTCATATTTTATGACATTTACCTTTTTGTGCACTAAAATTGCTAATTTGCAACAATATCCACTGAATTCTTAGTTGAACCAAAGTTCGACCATGCTTATCCAGAGAAGACAACCTAGAATCTTGTTAGCATAGGCTCCCCCTTACAATGCACTCACTTCTCGGGCATACCAAGATTCACTTCCCAAGGGGCATCACTTCCCAAGGGACTGTTGTCTCTACTAAGGACCACAAAAGTGTGAGATGTCTTCATGGGCATGGGTGACCCCTTGAGCCAGTGGATAGAAAGATTTTGGACACTGCAATGAAGGCTTTTAGTATGAGACACTCTATTCAATAGGTGGATGATAAAATCCTATAGGAGGTTGGTTTGGTGCACCTCTTAGGGTACTGGAGGAGAGCTATCACCCAACCATACTACCGATTGGGCATTACCCACAATCGAGCCTTTATATAGCAATTAGAGTGGAGACCTAGATTTGGCCTATTACCACTCTAAAGTCATTCCCTAACATACCCAATATTGGATATCTTGGTCCAAGGTAGACGTCTCTAAAAGAATTACGTAGATTTCTCTTACACCCAAGATCCACAAAGGGAAGGGGAGAGGATATGTCTGTATAACCCTTTGAGATTTTAGACACTTTAGACATGCCAAGCAGAATAGAAAATATTCATTTTAGGACCCAAATAAAGTGTTTTCTAATTTAGGAAATCAAACATACATTGGTTTTGAGGCAAACACACAAGGTCTTCAAACAACATCCTGCATTAAATACATTAGTAGTTTTACAATATGATCTTCATCCCACTATTGACACAAGCTAAAATGAGACCATTAGTAACACCAAAAATTCTACTTTAAAAAAACTACATAGATTTATCTTCACCCAAGTTCCACAAAGGTGAGGGGAGAGGATACATCTATATAGCCTCTTGAGATTACAAATGATAGGAAAATCCAAATACTTAAAATAAAAATTTCATTTTAAGAACATAAGCACATGGTTCTTAATCCAATTAGAAAGGAATTATGGTAGAAAACACAACTTTATTATTATTTTCCTTCCTAATTAAAAGTGCATGAAATTTTTTGTTCATTAATCAATTAGGAAAGGAAGTTTGACAACATATGAAAATAACTTTATTGTTCTTTTACTTCCTAATTAAAATTGCATGAAAGTTTGTTGTTCATCAACCCATTAAGAAAGGAGGTTTGACAAAATATAATTTTTTTGGTTCTTTTCCTTCCTAATTAAATCTAAGTGAGAATTATAGAGTTCTTTTGTCCTTGTACTTAGACTAGGTGACTTTTTTGTTCATTTGATCCATTAAGAAATGAAAATTTGAGAGCATAAAAGAGAAGAATTGTTGTTCTTTGATCCTCCTAATTAGGCTATATGAGATGATGTGATATTTATTAACCTCCTAATTAGACTATGTGACTTTGATGTTCATTTTAATTCTAAAAACAAGAAATTGGACAAATGAACAATGTTAGACTTCAAGAGTTCTCCAAGCTTTCTTCTTGCACCTTCAAGCACATAAGAAAAAGAAAAAAGAATAGTAAAGCATGTTTCAAGTTGGGTTCAGCAAATGTTGGATAGGAAAAGAGTAAATTTGCATAAATGAGAAAAACACCAATCTCATATAAAACAATGCAAACAAATCTAATCCAAACATAAAAGCCACTTGAGAAATAAAATAATTTAAAATAACAAAACTCCCTTCAAGTGTAGCTCCCTTGTTCTCCTTTCTTCTCCATAGATTTGAATTTTTTGTAGCTCTTGATCTTGAAAATATGTACCTACAATTGAAAGCAAGATGATGAAATAAATGCAAGATAATACTAGTGAAGGATCATGATGAAAATACAAATCAAATGTGATGATACAAAGAAATGACCGAATGAAATAATTGATGCTAGATGAATGAAGGAAATTTCTCTTGTGAGTTTTTGGGATATGAAAGGATAGAGGAACACATGGATGTTTCTTGAAGGTATGTGTTTTGAGGGGAAATTGTTGTTGCATCAATGTGAATGTTTTGGGATGAGCCATTACTAGACATGGGTGAATCATTATTGTCATCATTTTAAAATAACTTTTGGAAGATTTTCCTAACAATATAATACTTGGATTTCCTTTGCTTGGGTGATCTTGTTGGTGTTGTAGAATTGATATGTACATCTTTTTTGGATTTATTTGGTTGAATACGTTCCTCAAAAGGAATTTGATTGATCATGTTTGTTTGATGTGAAAATTTTGACATGCATGAGTTGGTGTTTATTTGATAAAGATTTATTGGATTTGTTTATGAGTTTGAGGAAACAAAGTGTTGTTGATCAAATGTTGTTCAAGGCCAAATTGTTTGGGATTGAATTTTTGGGAACAAAGGTTGTGATATTTCTTGGGGTTCACTTGATTCAAATGCAATAGGATTGGGTTGATCATATTTAAGGTCTTCATTTAGAAGTATTTGGTTGAATTTTTCCTTTGCCTCTGTAAGTTGTGCAATAATTTTTGGCACGTTTGATCTATCCATGAAATATTTTACATGAGCTTTAGGAAAAGTTTGTAATGGACAATTATAAAATTTAGCCATGTTGTAGCCTCGTTCCATTTGGTCTTGAACCTTTTTGGCCTTGTTATCCAACTTAATTTGCAACCTTTCGATAAGGAGTGTGTAAGATTCAAGTGATTGATCATAAGTTGTTGAGGGTGTCATTTGTGTTTGATCAAAAGAGGTAATTTCATTTGAAGTATATGTCACATTTGGGTCAAAAACTTATGTTTGAAAAAAAGGTGTTTGTGAAGTGTCCATGATGTTTGGATGAAAACCTTGTTGTTGCACATGCATGTCTTGTGTTGGGTCAAAGAATGTTTGTGGGTTCTTGTCACTCAAAATGTACATGGTTTCGTATGGATCTTGTTGCCTTGTGGAAATTTTTGATCTTGTGAAAATTGGCATGATGTCTAAGAATGTATGAAAATGCACCTAAGTATGAGGGTGTATGCAAAATGCACTTTATTTTTGGATTTTGGGATTTTTGAATGAAAATGCAAGATAAAGGTTTATGTGTGCAATGTGTTGGGTGTTTAGGACATGAAATTTTAAAGTGTAAATATAGGGGTATGCAAAGGTTTGACTATGCAAAGAAATATTTGGTTTGAAATGTTTGCACTTGGACAAAGTTGGTGTTTGATAGTGCTCCTTGGACTTTGAAGGCGTTTGATGTTTGGACAATGTTTTCTAATATGATATGAAAATGTTTTGGATACTAATATGAAAATGTAAAATGCAATTTTTTATTATTGTCGGACTAACTAGTAGATGAAATGCAAACCCAAGTTTATGCAACTATGGTTTGAGAAAACTAAGATAATGAAAAATGATGACAAGGTTATGCAACCTAAGGTTATGCAAGATGAGGACTATGAAAACTAAGGACATGCATAAGGAGGTTTGAATTTTGAGGAAAATCTTTGGAAAATACATGGCTAAGAGTCTAACCTTACAAGGATGAATATTGGATCTCGACCAAGAAAGAAAGGACAAAATCAAAATGACAAAGTTGATAAAAGGACTGAGTCAAATTAATCAAGATATAGATAAAATTTGACTCAAAGAAAATGATAAAATGAAAAATGATAATAAGACCAAGGTCAAGATACTTTATTCATCCAAATAAGAAAATACTCTAAGACTCATGTTTGTTTTGGATTTTCTACCAAATTTAAAGGGTCCTAGGTTGAAAATGAGGGTTATGATAGCATAAAAAATGAGGGACATGAAAGGATCTAGATGCAAAAAAAAAAGATTATGATGGGATCAAAATGAGGACTAGGAGGATAAAAATGTGGATTAGGATGTGCAAAATGAGGATAATGTAAAGTATGATAAGTGGAAATGAGGACAATGTAGGGAACATGATGAGGGCTATGCTATGCAAAAGGGATACTAAGTGAAAAATAAAAAATATGTAAGGAATATGATAAGGACATTATATGCAATATGCAATATGGATATGCAAAATGATTTTAAAGAGACATGCCATAAGATCCTAGGGCAACAAGTTTGATTTAGCATGTGTTTGTAATATTTTTGCACAAGTTTTACAAGTGTATGTTTGGAAAATGTTTTGAAAGTTTTTGAACAAGTATTTGACAAGTGTATGTTTTGCAAATGTTTTGAATGTTTTCGACAAGTTTGACAAGTATATTGTTTTGCAAATGTTTTCATGGTTTTCGACAAGTGCTTACAAGTTTGTAAATTTGGAAATTATCTTGATTAATGTGAAACACTCACACAAGACACAATAGACAGAATGGTTGTTCTTAAAATTAAACAAATACATCACAACCTAGGCTAAAAGGATAGTATCCATTGAATTCTCACTTGAACCAAAGTTAAGCCATGCTTATCTAGAGTGGAAAACCTAGAATCTTGGTAGCATAGGCTCCCCCTTATAGTGCACTCACTTCTCAAGCATACCAAGATCCGCTTCCCAAGGGGCATCACTTTCAAATGGACCATTGTCTCTACTAAGGATCGTAAAAGTGTGAGATGTCTTCATGGGCATGGGTGACCCCTTGAGCCAGTGGATAAAAGGATTTTGGCCACTACAACAAAGGTTTTTAGTACATGACACATTGTTCAGCAAGTGGATTAGAAACTCCCACAAGAGGCCTCCTAGCCTTGAGAACTAGGGTTTGACTGACCTCTAAGGGTACTAGAGGAGAGCTATCACCCAACCATACCGTTGATTGGGCATTACCCAAAATTGAGGCTTTATATAGTGGTTAGAGTGGAGACCTAACTTTGGCCTATTATTATTACCACTCCATAGTTGTCCCCTGGCATACCCAATATTAGATATCTTGGTCCAAGGAAGGCTTCTCTAAAAGAATTATATAGATTTCTCTTACACCCAAGATCCATAAAGGCGACGAGAGAGAATACGTCTATATAACCCTTTGGGATTTTTTTAACACTGCTAAAACACATGGTAGAATATAAAAGTTTAATTTAGGACTCAAATAATGTGTTTGCTAATATAAGAAATCACATACACATTGGTTTCAAGGCAAACATATAAGGTCTTCGAAAAAAATCCTAGATCAAATTTGTTAGTGGTTTGCATGATATGGTCTTCATCCCATGATTGCCACAAACTAAGAATAGAACATTAGTAACACCAAAAATGCTTCTTAAAAGAACTACATAGATTTCTCTTCACCCAATTTCCACAAAGGTGAGGGGAGAGGATATGTCTATATAGCCTTTTGAGATTACAAATGATAGGAAAATTCAAATACTTAAAATAAAAAGTTCATTTTAAGCACATAAGCACATGGTTCTTAGTCAAATTAGAAAGGAATTGTGGTAGAAAATATAACTTTATTGTTCTTTTCCTTCCTAATTAGAATTGCATGAAAGTTTAACCCATTAAGAAAGGAAGTTTGACAAAATATGAAATTTTTTTGTTCTTTTCCTTCTTAATTAGGCTAGATGAGATTTGTTGTTCATTCATCTCCTGATTAGATCTAAGTGACTTTGTTGTTCATTTGATCCATTAAAAAAGGAAAATTTGAGAGCATAAAAGAGAAAAATTGTTGTTCTTTGATCCTCCTAATTAGGCTAGATGAGATGATGTGATATTCATTAACCTCCTAATTAATCTATGTGACTATGTTGTTTGTTTTAATTCCAAAAACAAGAAATTAAACAAAAAATAAAATAAACCTCCAAGAGTGCTCCAAGATTCTTCCTTGTACCTAGAAGCACACAAGAAAAGAAAAAGAAGATTAGTATGAGACTCACGTTGGGTTCACCAAATGTAGGACTAGAAAAAGAGTAAATATGCACAAATGAGAGAACCACTAATCTCATATAAAACAATGCAAACAAATATAATCCAAACATAAAAGCCACTTGAAATATAAAATAATTTTAAACAAAAAAACTCCCTTTAAGTGTAGCTCCTATGCTCTCCTTTCTTCTCCATAGATTTGAATTTTTTGTAGCTCTTGATCTTGACAAGATATACCTGTTGGTCAAATAAATAGTATTGACAAATGAGTGTTAACACACTTAAAAATTTCCACTATGTATGCCGAGTACACAATAGATGCCAAGCAAAAATTTTAATAGGTGTCGAGCAGATTATAGTATAGTATGTGCCGAGTGATCTAGGAATTATTCATGTGCCAAGTAACATAATCATTCAAATGCTGAGCAAATCAGAAAAACATATGCTAGGTGATACATTTTACAATAGGTGCCAAGCAAACTAGGAAACATAGTTGATGCCGAGCAATCCAAAAATAGTATATGCCAAGCATCAGTAATACTTCATGTGTCAAGCAACACAGGATCAACATAAGAGTTTTTACTTGTACAAACTAAGATGTAAACCATTTTTGGAGTTGACTTTGAAGGACAAAAAGGATAAGGATGAGTCATTTGTATTCCCTATGAAATTTGCATGCAACTAATCAAAAAAATGGTGAAGGCATGCAACCAATGAGAAAAATGCAAAGTATGAGCGAGAATTTGAGATTCAATTTGGATTGTAGATCCATACCTAGCCCTAAGTTTTTGTATTCTTTATAAGGAGGATGAATGCACCATTGTATTAGAGGAAAGAGGAAAGAGGAAAGAGGAAGAAAAATAGAAAAAGGGGAGATTATAGTGAAACTTCAGTGTGAACAGGAAAAGACTCAGTGGAAGGGATAACATTTATCCAGTTGATCAAAATAGAACATAAGACATATTCAGAAGATCAGATCAAGCAAGGATCAGAAGAGAAAAAGTAGATCAAGTGCTTGAACCTAGCAATTCGAGATTGCATTAAATTAGGTCAAATATTCTAATACTCTCTCAAAATTGTATTAGAAGTTGAAATCCTATGGTGATAGGTTAGCTTAACAGATAGGTAGGAGAGCCTTTGGAGAAGGACAAGAAAATCCTATGTATTAGGTAGGTTTAACAACCTTCATGTAAATCCTTTAATAGGGTGACACTTCATGTAAAGTGTTTGTAAATCCTTTCAATAGGTCACATTTAATAGTGTGTTTTAGCCTTTAATAGGGTAGGCATTTAATAGGGCAAACCATTAGAAGTGGTTGAATTCATTATTGCAGTAATTTTTGTGGGTGTCATCCCCACCTGAATTTTACCTTCTTATTCCTAGAGGGTTTCTGGGTCACCAAAATCTCTTGTGTTATGTGTTGATGCATGCTCTCATTTTATGCTTATTTACTTTGACACATGTTAATTTAAGTTATATGTTATTAAGGGTTTGAAAGGATAACAATTGGTACTTTTTATTCATGCCCCCTCTCAGAAGTACTCTTCCCATTTGAATATTCCAACAATTGGTATCAAATCTTTGGTTCTCATAAGGAGAAGCCTAAAAACTTGGAGGAAAAAGTCAAAAGATGGAAGTCTTAAAACTTGGGAAGATTATTGACAATCAGGTGATTGATGTGCAACAAGCTCTACACAAAGTAGAGGAAGCTAGGGAGGAACTGAGGAAATCTTTGAAAAGGAGAAAGGAGATAGCCATAGCTGAAAATGACATACATTACAAAGAGATTGACACCACACATGTATTTTCTAATGAATAATCCAAGGAATTTGATGCAGCAATAGTCGAATTAATGGAGAAAAATAGAGCACAAGCTGAAGAAATAAGAATACTTAAGCTTGAACAAGAAACACAATCTATATTGCTTTGTGAAGTAACTAAACAAAAGAAAAGAGTTATTGAAGACAAGGCCATGATAGAAGATGACAAGAGAAATCTCACCAATAGACTGGAAGAGAAGACAATTGAATTTGAAAAGATTTCAAACATGCAATTAGACATCTTGAGCCAAATGATGAATGCTCATCATGAACTAAATATGAAGGATATTGTGATCTCCACCTTGAAGATACAAAATGAGCAATTGTAGAATGAATTGAAGAGAGAAAATGCAATAGCAAAAAATTACAATAAATCCAATGAGGCCATCATGTATTTTGAGCAATTGCTAAAATCACCAAGGGCAAGTAATGACACTACAAGACTTGGATATATCAGCACTAAACAAGGAGAATCATCCAAAATTACAAAACAAAGAATCAAAAAAGGTAAGAACATAAAACCTACTTGTCATTTCTGTGGTAAAAAGGGACATACCTCTAATGTATGCAGAAGCAAGAATAGTCATCAACATGATAAGCCTAAAAATGCAAACTTCTATCATAAATGCAAAAAAAAAGGACATTTAGCACAAGACTTCAGAACCAAGACCATGAGGACACCAAGATTTGAGGGCCACTACTACAACTGCAAAAAATATGGACATAGAGCATTTGAATGTAGGTCAAAGCCTATGTAGACACCTAATAAACCTTCAAGAGGAATTAATCATGTACATCACTACAATTGGGATTACAACACCAGATATAGCTATCAC